>CALZFC010000284.1:810000-1271098 GCA_945643635.1 Allodiplogaster sudhausi | reverse complement strand
AAGAAGAAAGATCTCGGAGACAAGGCGAAAGACTTGTCGGCGGACTCTTCAAGAAGGAGAAGCAGCCGCACAAGGAGTATCCGGTCGACGAAGTTCCATTCGAAGGACCGCTTGATGCACCAGGAAGGCTGAGGAGCTCGTTGATGAGCCACTCACCTCCATGTGCCGTCTACCATCCTGGTCGTTCCGACGAACCGACGATCGAGAAGGAAGAACATGTCGAGATGGAACATTCGAAGCTGTGCAGGCGCCATCGGTTGATGAGCACCACGAAAAGAGCAGCACTCTCGGCGACAAGATCAGTGGATTCTTCAAGCAGGAGAAGCCCGCGCATCTCGACTATCCGCACGATGAACTTCCATTCGCCGGCCTGCTTGACGCACATCGCGAGCAAGTGATCTACCTGATGAGCCGCTGACAACACATGTCACGCCGTACCACACAGGCCGAAGTGATCTTCATGAGAAAGCCCGAAGCGCCGGCCGAAGAAAAGGGCGACGAGAAGCCGGAGAAGAAGAAAGATCTCGGAGACAAGGCGAAAGACTTTGTCGGCGGACTCTTCAAGAAGGAGAAGCAGCCGCACAAGGAGTATCCGGTCGACGAAGTTCCATTCGAAGGACCCTTGATGACACCAGCGAGGCTGAGAGCTCGTTGATGAGCCACTCACCTCTCATGTCGCCGTCTACCATCCTGGTCGTTCACGAACCGACGATCGAGAGGAAGAACATATCGAGATGGAACATGTCGAAGCTGTGCAGGCGCCATCGGTTGATGAAGCACCACGAAAAGAGCAGCACTCTCGGCGACAAGATCAGTGGATTCTTCAAGAAGGAGAAGCCCGCGCATCTCGACTATCCGCACGATGAACTTCCATTCGCCGGCCTGCTTGACAGCACATCGCGAGCAGTGATCTACCTGATGAGCCGCTGACAGCACATGTCACGCCGTACCACCAGGCCGAAGTGATCTTCATGAGAAAGAGCCCGAAGCGACGAAGAAAATACGGACGAGAAGCCGGAGAAGAAGAAGAAGATCTCGGAGACAAGGCGAAAGACTTGTCGGCGGACTCTTCAAGAAGGAGAAGCAGCCGCACAAGGAGTATCCGGTCGACGAAGTTCCATTCGAAGGACCGCTTGATGACACCAGGAGGCTGAGGAGCTCGTTGATGAGCCACTCACCTCTCATTCGCCGTCTACCATCCTGGTCGTTCCGACGAACTGACGATCGAGAAGGAAGAACATGTCGAGATGGAACATGTCGAAGCTGTGCAGGCCCATCGGTTGATGAACACCACGAAAAAAGCAGCACTCTCGGCGACAGGATCAGTGGATTCTTCAAGAAGGAGAAGCCCGCGCATCTCGACTATCCGCACGATGAACTTCCATTCGCCGGCCTGCTTGACACACATCGCGAGCAAGTGATCTACCTGATGAGCCGCTGACAGCACATGTCACGCCGTACCACACAGGCCGAAGTGATCTTCATGAGAAAGAGCCCGAAGCGACCGAAGAAAAGGCGGACGAGAAGCCGGAGAAGAAGAAGAAGATCTCGGAGACAAGGCGAAAGACTTTGTCGGCGGACTCTTCAAGAAGGAGAAGCAGCCGCACAAGGAGTATCCGGTCGACGAAGTTCCATTCGAAGGACCGCTTGATGACACCAGGAAGCTGAGGAGCTCGTTGATGAGCCACTCACCTCTCATGTCGCCGTCTACCATCCTGGTCGTTTCCGACGACCGACGATCGAGAAGGAAGAACATGTCGAGATGGAACATGTCGAAGCTGTGCAGGCGCCATCGGTTGATGAGCACCACGAAAGAGCAGCACTCTCGGCGACAAGATCAGTGGATTCTTCAAGAAGGAGAAGCCCGCGCATCTCGACTATCCGCACGATGAACTTCCCTTCGCCGGCCTGCTTGACACACATCGCGAGCAAGTGATCTACCTGATGAGCCGCTGACAGCACATGTCACGCCGTACCACACAGGCCGAAGTGATCTTTATGAGAAAGAGCCCGAAGCGACCGAAGAAAAGGCGGACGAGAAGCCGGAGAAGAAAAAGAAAGATCTCGGAGACAGGCGAAAGACTTTGTCGGCGGACTCTTCAAGAAGGAGAAGCAGAAGCACAAGAGTATCCGGTCGACGAATTCCAATCGAAGGACCGCTTGATGACACCAGGAAGGCTGAGGAGCTCGTTGATGAGCCACTCACCTCTCATGTCGCCGTCTACCATCCTGGTCGTTCCGACGAACCGACGATCGAGAAGGAGAACATGTCGAGATGGAACATGTCGAAGCTGTGCAGGCGCCATCGGTTGATGACACCACGAAAAAGCAGCACTCTCGGCGACAGGATCAGTGGATTCTTCAAGAAGGAGAAGCCCGCGCATCTCGACTATCCGCACGATGAACTTCCATTCGCCGGCCTGCTTGACAACACATCGCGAGCAAGTGATCTACCTGATGAGCCGCTGACAGCACATGTCACGCCGTACCACACAGGCCGAAGTGATCTTCATGAGAAAGAGCCCGAGCGACCGAAGAAAAGGCGACGAGAAGCCGGAGAAGAAGAAGAAAGATCTCGGAGACAAGGCGAAAGACTTTGTCGGCGGACTCTTCAAGAAGGAGAAGCAGCCGCACAAGGAGTATCCGGTCGACGAAGTTCCATTCGAAGGACCGCTTGATGACACCAGGAAGGCTGAGGAGCTCGTTGATGAGCCACTCACCTCTCATGTCGCCGTCTACCATCCTGGTCGTTCCGACGAACCGACGATCGAGAAGGAAGAACATGTCGAGATGGAACATGTCGAAGCTGTGCAGGCGCCATCGGTTGATGAGCACCACGAAAGAGCAGCACTCTCGGCGACAAGATCAGTGGATTCTTCAAGAAGGAGAAGCCCGCGCATCTCGACTATCCGCACGATGAACTTCCATTCGCCGGCCTGCTTGACAGCACATCGCGAGCAAGTGATCTACCTGATGAGCCGCTGACAACACATGTCACGCCGTACCACACAGGCCGAAGTGATCTTCATGAGAAAGAGCCCGGCCGACCGAAGAAAAGGCGGACGAGAAGCCGGAGAAGAAGAAGAAGATCTCGGAGACAAGGCGAAAGACTTTGTCGGCGGACTCTTCAAGAAGGAGAAGCAGCCGCACAAGGAGTATCCGTCGACGAAGTTCCATTCGAAGGACCGCTTGATGACACCAGGAAGGCTGAGGAGCTCGTTGATGACCACTCACCTCTCATGTCGCCGTCTACCATCCTGGTCGTTCCGACGAACCGACGATCGAGAAGGAAACATATCGAGATGGAACATGTCGAAGCTGTGCAGGCGCCATCGGTTGATGAGCACCACGAAAAGAGCAGCACTCTCGGCGACAAGATCAGTGGATTCTTCAAGAAGGAGAAGCCCGCGCATCTCGACTATCCGCACGATGAACTTCCATTCGCCGGCCTGCTTGACAGCACATCGCGAGCAAGTGATCTACCTGATGAGCCGCTGACAGCACATGTCACACCGTACCACACAGGCCGAAGTGATCTTCATGAGAAAGAGCCCGAGCGACCGAAGAAATCGGAAAGAGAAGCCGGAGAAGATTAGAAAAGATCTCGGAGACAAGGCGAAAGACTTTGTCGGCGGACTCTTCAAGAAGGAGAAGCAGCCGCACAAAGGAGTATCCGGTCGACGAAGTTCCATTCGAAGGACCGCTTGATGCACCAGGAAGGCGAGGAGCTCGTTGATGAGCCACTCACCTCTCATGTCGCCGTCTACCATCCTGGTCTTTCCGACGAACCGACGATCGAGAAGGAAGAACATGTCGAGATGGAACATTCGAAGCTGTGCAGGCGCCATCGGTTGATGAACAACCACGAAAAAAGCAGCACTCTCGGCGACAGATCATGGATTCTTCAAGAAGGAGAAGCCCGCGCATCTCGACTATCCGCACGATGAACTTCCATTCGCCGGCCTGCTTGACAACACATCGCGAGCAAGTGATCTACCTGATGAGCCGCTGACAGCACATGTCACGCACCCCACCGTACCACACAGGCCGAAGTGATCTTCATGAGAAAGAGCCCGAAGCGACCGAAGAAAAGGCGGACGAGATCCGGAGAAGAAGAGAAGATCTCGGAGACAAGGCGAAAGACTTTGTCGGCGGACTCTTCAAGAAGGAGAAGCAGCCGCACAAGGAGTATCCGTCGACGAAGTTCCATTCGAAGGACCGCTTGATGACACCAGGAAGCTGATGAGCTCGTTGATGAGCCACTCACACTCTCATGTCGCCGTCTACCATCCTGGTCGTTCCGACGAACCGACGATCGAGAAGGAAGAACATAGTCGAGATGGAACATGTCGAGCTGTGCAGTCGCCATCGGTTGATGAGCACCACGAAAAGAGCAGCACTCTCGGCGACAAGATCAGTGGATTCTTCAAGAAGGAGAAGCCCGCGCATCTCGACTATCCGCACGATGAACTTCCATTCGCCGGCCTGCTTGACAGCACATCGCGAGCAAGTGATCTACCTGATGAGCCGCTGACACACATGTCACGCCGTACCACACAGGCCGAAGTGATCTTCATGAGAAAGAGCCCGAAAGCGACCGAAGAAAGGCGGACGAGAAGCCGGAGAAGAAAGAAAGATCTCGGAGACAAGGCGAAAGACTTTGTCGGCGGCGGACTCTTCAAGAAGGAGAAGCAGCCGCACAAGGAGTATCCGGTCGACGAAGTTCCATTCGAAGGACCGCTTGATGACACCAGGAAGGCTGAGGAGCTCGTTGATGAGCCACTCACCTCTCATGTCGCCGTCTACCATCCTGGTCGTTCCGACGACCGACGATCGAAAGGAAGAACATGTCGAGATGGAACATGTCGAAGCTGTGCAGGCGCCATCGGTTGATGAGCACCACGAAAAGAGCAGCACTCTCGGCGACAAGATCAGTGGATTCTTCAAGAAGGAGAAGCCCGCGCATCTCGACTATCCGCACGATGAACTTCCATTCGCCGGCCTGCTTGACAACACATCGCGAGCAAGTGATCTACCTGATGAGCCGCTGACAGCACATGTCACGCCGTACCACACAGGCCGAAGTGATCTTCATGAGAAAGAGCCCGAAGCGACCGAAGAAAAGGCGGACGAGAAGCCGGAGAAGAAGAAGAAAGATCTCGGAGACAAGGCGAAAGACTTTGTCGGCGGACTCTTCAAGAAGGAGAAGCAGCCGCACAAGGAGTATCCGGTCGACGAAGTTCCATTCGAAGGACCGCTTGATGACACCAGGAAGGCTGAGGAGCTCGTTGATGAGCCACTCACCTCTCATGTCGCCGTCTACCATCCTGGTCGTTCCGACGAACCGACGATCGAGAAGGAAGAACATGTCGAGATGGAACATGTCGAAGCTGTGCAGGCGCCATCGGTTGATGAGCACCACGAAAAGAGCAGCACTCTCGGCGACAAGATCAGTGGATTCTTCAAGAAGGAGAAGCCCGCGCATCTCGACTATCCGCACGATGAACTTCCATTCGCCGGCCTGCTTGACAGCACATCGCGAGCAAGTGATCTACCTGATGAGCCGCTGACAGCACATGTCACGCCGTACCACACAGGCCAAAGTGATCTTTATGAGAAAGAGCCCGAAGCGACCGAAGAAAAGGCGGACGAGAAGCCGGAGAAGAAAAAGAAAGATCTCGGAGACAAGGCGAAAGACTTTGTCGGCGGACTCTTCAAGAAGGAGAAGCAGCCGCACAAGGAGTATCCGTCGACGAATTCCATTCGAAGGACCGCTTGATGACACCAGGAAGGCTGAGGAGCTCGTTGATGAGCCACTCACCTCTCATGTCGCCGTCTACCATTCTGGTCGTTCCGACGAACCGACGATCGAGAAGGAAGAACATGTCGAGATGGAACATGTCGAAGCTGTGCAGGCGCCATCGGTTGATGAACACCACGAAAAAGCAGCACTCTCGGCGACAGGATCAGTGGATTCTTCAAGAAGGAGAAGCCCGCGCATCTCGACTATCCGCACGATGAACTTCCATTCGCCGGCCTGCTTGACACACATCGCGAGCAAGTGATCTACCTGATGAGCCGCTGACAGCACATGTCACGCCGTACCACACAGGCCGAAGTGATCTTCATGAGAAAGAGCCCGAAGCGACCGAAGAAAAGGCGGACGAGAAGCCGGAGAAGAAGAAGAAAGATCTCGGAGACAAGGCGAAAGACTTTGTCGGCGGACTCTTCAAGAAGGAGAAGCAGCCGCACAAGGAGTATCCGGTCGACGAAGTTCCATTCGAAGGACCGCTTGATGACACCAGGAAGGCTGAGGAGCTCGTTGATGAGCCACTCACCTCTCATGTCGCCGTCTACCATCCTGGTCGTTCCGACGAACCGACGATCGAGAAGGAAGAACATGTCGAGATGGAACATGTCGAAGCTGTGCAGGCGCCATCGGTTGATGAGCACCACGAAAAGAGCAGCACTCTCGGCGACAAGATCAGTGGATTCTTCAAGAAGGAGAAGCCCGCGCATCTCGACTATCCGCACGATGAACTTCCATTCGCCGGCCTGCTTGACAGCACATCGCGAGCAAGTGATCTACCTGATGAGCCGCTGACAGCACATGTCACGCCGTACCACACAGGCCGAAGTGATCTTCATGAGAAAGAGCCCGAAGCGACCGAAGAAAAGGCGGACGAGAAGCCGGAGAAGAAAAGAAAGATCTCGGAGACAAGGCGAAAGACTTTGTCGGCGGACTCTTCAAGAAGGAGAAGCAGCCGCACAAGGAGTATCCGGTCGACGAAGTTCCATCGAAGGACCGCTTGATGACACCAGGAAGGCTGAGGAGCTCGTTGATGAGCCACTCACCTCTCATGTCGCCGTCTACCATCTGGTCGTTCCGACGAACCGACGATCGAGAAGGAAGAACATGTCGAGATGGAACATGTCGAAGCTGTGCAGGCGCCATCGGTTGATGACACCACGAAAAAAGCAGCACTCTCGGCGACAGATCAGTGGATTCTTCAAGAAGGAGAAGCCCGCGCATCTCGACTATCCGCACGATGAACTTCCATTCGCCGGCCTGCTTGACAACACATCGCGAGCAAGTGATCTACCTGATGAGCCGCTGACAGCACATGTCACGCCGTACCACACAGGCCGAAGTGATCTTCATGAGAAAGAGCCCGAAGCGACCGAAGAAAAGGCGGACGAGAAGCCGGAGAAGAAGAAGAAAGATCTCGGAGACAAGGCGAAAGACTTTGTCGGCGGACTCTTCAAGAAGGAGAAGCAGCCGCACAAGGAGTATCCGGTCGACGAAGTTCCATTCGAAGGACCGCTTGATGACACCAGGAAGGCTGAGGAGCTCGTTGATGAGCCACTCACCTCTCATGTCGCCGTCTACCATCCTGGTCGTTCCGACGAACCGACGATCGAGAAGGAAGAACATGTCGAGATGGAACATGTCGAAGCTGTGCAGGCGCCATCGGTTGATGAGCACCACGAAAAGAGCAGCACTCTCGGCGACAAGATCAGTGGATTCTTCAAGAAGGAGAAGCCCGCGCATCTCGACTATCCGCACGATGAACTTCCATTCGCCGGCCTGCTTGACAACACATCGCGAGCAAGTGATCTACCTGATGAGCCGCTGACAGCACATGTCACGCCGTACCACACAGGCCGAAGTGATCTTCATGAGAAAGAGCCCGAAGCGACCGAAGAAAAGGCGGACGAGAAGCCGGAGAAGAAGAAGAAAGATCTCGGAGACAAGGCGAAAGACTTTGTCGGCGGACTCTTCAAGAAGGAGAAGCAGCCGCACAAGGAGTATCCGGTCGACGAAGTTCCATTCGAAGGACCGCTTGATGACACCAGGAAGGCTGAGGAGCTCGTTGATGAGCCACTCACCTCTCATGTCGCCGTCTACCATCCTGGTCGTTCCGACGAACCGACGATCGAGAAGGAAGAACATGTCGAGATGGAACATGTCGAAGCTGTGCAGGCGCCATCGGTTGATGAGCACCACGAAAAGAGCAGCACTCTCGGCGACAAGATCAGTGGATTCTTCAAGAAGGAGAAGCCCGCGCATCTCGACTATCCGCACGATGAACTTCCATTCGCCGGCCTGCTTGACAGCACATCGCGAGCAAGTGATCTACCTGATGAGCCGCTGACAGCACATGTCACGCCGTACCACACAGGCCGAAGTGATCTTCATGAGAAAGAGCCCGAAGCGACCGAAGAAAAGGCGGACGAGAAGCCGGAGAAGAAAAAGAAAGATCTCGGAGACAAGGCGAAAGACTTTGTCGGCGGACTCTTCAAGAAGGAGAAGCAGCCGCACAAGGAGTATCCGGTCGACGAAGTTCCATTCGAAGGACCGCTTGATGACACCAGGAAGGCTGAGGAGCTCGTTGATGAGCCACTCACCTCTCATGTCGCCGTCTACCATCCTGGTCGTTCCGACGAACCGACGATCGAGAAGGAAGAACATGTCGAGATGGAACATGTCGAAGCTGTGCAGGCGCCATCGGTTGATGAGCACCACGAAAAGAGCAGCACTCTCGGCGACAAGATCAGTGGATTCTTCAAGAAGGAGAAGCCCGCGCATCTCGACTATCCGCACGATGAACTTCCATTCGCCGGCCTGCTTGACAGCACATCGCGAGCAAGTGATCTACCTGATGAGCCGCTGACAGCACATGTCACGCCGTACCACACAGGCCGAAGTGATCTTCATGAGAAAGAGCCCGAAGCGACCGAAGAAAAGGCGGACGAGAAGCCGGAGAAGAAAAGAAAGATCTCGGAGACAAGGCGAAAGACTTTGTCGGCGGACTCTTCAAGAAGGAGAAGCAGCCGCACAAGGAGTATCCGGTCGACGAAGTTCCATTCGAAGGACCGCTTGATGACACCAGGAAGGCTGAGGAGCTCGTTGATGAGCCACTCACCTCTCATGTCGCCGTCTACCATCCTGGTCGTTCCGACGAACCGACGATCGAGAAGGAAGAACATGTCGAGATGGAACATGTCGAAGCTGTGCAGGCGCCATCGGTTGATGAGCACCACGAAAAGAGCAGCACTCTCGGCGACAAGATCAGTGGATTCTTCAAGAAGGAGAAGCCCGCGCATCTCGACTATCCGCACGATGAACTTCCATTCGCCGGCCTGCTTGACAGCACATCGCGAGCAAGTGATCTACCTGATGAGCCGCTGACAGCACATGTCACGCCGTACCACACAGGCCGAAGTGATCTTCATGAGAAAGAGCCCGAAGCGACCGAAGAAAAGGCGGACGAGAAGCCGGAGAAGAAAAGAAAGATCTCGGAGACAAGGCGAAAGACTTTGTCGGCGGACTCTTCAAGAAGGAGAAGCAGCCGCACAAGGAGTATCCGGTCGACGAAGTTCCATTCGAAGGACCGCTTGATGACACCAGGAAGGCTGAGGAGCTCGTTGATGAGCCACTCACCTCTCATGTCGCCGTCTACCATCCTGGTCGTTCCGACGAACCGACGATCGAGAAGGAAGAACATGTCGAGATGGAACATGTCGAAGCTGTGCAGGCGCCATCGGTTGATGAGCACCACGAAAAGAGCAGCACTCTCGGCGACAAGATCAGTGGATTCTTCAAGAAGGAGAAGCCCGCGCATCTCGACTATCCGCACGATGAACTTCCATTCGCCGGCCTGCTTGACAGCACATCGCGAGCAAGTGATCTACCTGATGAGCCGCTGACAGCACATGTCACGCCGTACCACACAGGCCGAAGTGATCTTCATGAGAAAGAGCCCGAAGGGACCGAAGAAAAGGCGGACGAGAAGCCGGAGAAGAAAAAGAAAGATCTCGGAGACAAGGCGAAAGACTTTGTCGGCGGACTCTTCAAGAAGGAGAAGCAGCCGCACAAGGAGTATCCGGTCGACGAAGTTCCATTCGAAGGACCGCTTGATGACACCAGGAAGGCTGAGGAGCTCGTTGATGAGCCACTCACCTCTCATGTCGCCGTCTACCATCCTGGTCGTTCCGACGAACCGACGATCGAGAAGGAAGAACATGTCGAGATGGAACATGTCGAAGCTGTGCAGGCGCCATCGGTTGATGAGCACCACGAAAAGAGCAGCACTCTCGGCGACAAGATCAGTGGATTCTTCAAGAAGGAGAAGCCCGCGCATCTCGACTATCCGCACGATGAACTTCCATTCGCCGGCCTGCTTGACAGCACATCGCGAGCAAGTGATCTACCTGATGAGCCGCTGACAGCACATGTCACGCCGTACCACACAGGCCGAAGTGATCTTCATGAGAAAGAGCCCGAAGGACCGAAGAAAAGGCGGACGAGAAGCCGGAGAAGAAAAAGAAAGATCTCGGAGACAAGGCGAAAGACTTTGTCGGCGGACTCTTCAAGAAGGAGAAGCAGCCGCACAAGGAGTATCCGGTCGACGAAGTTCCATTCGAAGGACCGCTTGATGACACCAGGAAGGCTGAGGAGCTCGTTGATGAGCCACTCACCTCTCATGTCGCCGTCTACCATCCTGGTCGTTCCGACGAACCGACGATCGAGAAGGAAGAACATGTCGAGATGGAACATGTCGAAGCTGTGCAGGCGCCATCGGTTGATGAGCACCACGAAAAGAGCAGCACTCTCGGCGACAAGATCAGTGGATTCTTCAAGAAGGAGAAGCCCGCGCATCTCGACTATCCGCACGATGAACTTCCATTCGCCGGCCTGCTTGACAGCACATCGCGAGCAAGTGATCTACCTGATGAGCCGCTGACAGCACATGTCACGCCGTACCACACAGGCCGAAGTGATCTTCATGAGAAAGAGCCCGAAGGGACCGAAGAAAAGGCGGACGAGAAGCCGGAGAAGAAAAGAAAGATCTCGGAGACAAGGCGAAAGACTTTGTCGGCGGACTCTTCAAGAAGGAGAAGCAGCCGCACAAGGAGTATCCGGTCGACGAAGTTCCATTCGAAGGACCGCTTGATGACACCAGGAAGGCTGAGGAGCTCGTTGATGAGCCACTCACCTCTCATGTCGCCGTCTACCATCCTGGTCGTTCCGACGAACCGACGATCGAGAAGGAAGAACATGTCGAGATGGAACATGTCGAAGCTGTGCAGGCGCCATCGGTTGATGAGCACCACGAAAAGAGCAGCACTCTCGGCGACAAGATCAGTGGATTCTTCAAGAAGGAGAAGCCCGCGCATCTCGACTATCCGCACGATGAACTTCCATTCGCCGGCCTGCTTGACAGCACATCGCGAGCAAGTGATCTACCTGATGAGCCGCTGACAGCACATGTCACGCCGTACCACACAGGCCGAAGTGATCTTCATGAGAAAGAGCCCGAAGGGACCGAAGAAAAGGCGGACGAGAAGCCGGAGAAGAAAAAGAAAGATCTCGGAGACAAGGCGAAAGACTTTGTCGGCGGACTCTTCAAGAAGGAGAAGCAGCCGCACAAGGAGTATCCGGTCGACGAAGTTCCATTCGAAGGACCGCTTGATGACACCAGGAAGGCTGAGGAGCTCGTTGATGAGCCACTCACCTCTCATGTCGCCGTCTACCATCCTGGTCGTTCCGACGAACCGACGATCGAGAAGGAAGAACATGTCGAGATGGAACATGTCGAAGCTGTGCAGGCGCCATCGGTTGATGAGCACCACGAAAAGAGCAGCACTCTCGGCGACAAGATCAGTGGATTCTTCAAGAAGGAGAAGCCCGCGCATCTCGACTATCCGCACGATGAACTTCCATTCGCCGGCCTGCTTGACAGCACATCGCGAGCAAGTGATCTACCTGATGAGCCGCTGACAGCACATGTCACGCCGTACCACACAGGCCGAAGTGATCTTCATGAGAAAGAGCCCGAAGGGACCGAAGAAAAGGCGGACGAGAAGCCGGAGAAGAAAAAGAAAGAACTCGGAGACAAGGCGAAAGACTTTGTCGGCGGACTCTTCAAGAAGGAGAAGCAGCCGCACAAGGAGTATCCGGTCGACGAAGTTCCATTCGAAGGACCGCTTGATGACACCAGGAAGGCTGAGGAGCTCGTTGATGAGCCACTCACCTCTCATGTCGCCGTCTACCATCCTGGTCGTTCCGACGAACCGACGATCGAGAAGGAAGAACATGTCGAGATGGAACATGTCGAAGCTGTGCAGGCGCCATCGGTTGATGAGCACCACGAAAAGAGCAGCACTCTCGGCGACAAGATCAGTGGATTCTTCAAGAAGGAGAAGCCCGCGCATCTCGACTATCCGCACGATGAACTTCCATTCGCCGGCCTGCTTGACAGCACATCGCGAGCAAGTGATCTACCTGATGAGCCGCTGACAGCACATGTCACGCCGTACCACACAGGCCGAAGTGATCTTCATGAGAAAGAGCCCGAAGGGACCGAAGAAAAGGCGGACGAGAAGCCGGAGAAGAAAAGAAAGATCTCGGAGACAAGGCGAAAGACTTTGTCGGCGGACTCTTCAAGAAGGAGAAGCAGCCGCACAAGGAGTATCCGGTCGACGAAGTTCCATTCGAAGGACCGCTTGATGACACCAGGAAGGCTGAGGAGCTCGTTGATGAGCCACTCACCTCTCATGTCGCCGTCTACCATCCTGGTCGTTCCGACGAACCGACGATCGAGAAGGAAGAACATGTCGAGATGGAACATGTCGAAGCTGTGCAGGCGCCATCGGTTGATGAGCACCACGAAAAGAGCAGCACTCTCGGCGACAAGATCAGTGGATTCTTCAAGAAGGAGAAGCCCGCGCATCTCGACTATCCGCACGATGAACTTCCATTCGCCGGCCTGCTTGACAGCACATCGCGAGCAAGTGATCTACCTGATGAGCCGCTGACAGCACATGTCACGCCGTACCACACAGGCCGAAGTGATCTTCATGAGAAAGAGCCCGAAGGGACCGAAGAAAAGGCGGACGAGAAGCCGGAGAAGAAAAAGAAAGATCTCGGAGACAAGGCGAAAGACTTTGTCGGCGGACTCTTCAAGAAGGAGAAGCAGCCGCACAAGGAGTATCCGGTCGACGAAGTTCCATTCGAAGGACCGCTTGATGACACCAGGAAGGCTGAGGAGCTCGTTGATGAGCCACTCACCTCTCATGTCGCCGTCTACCATCCTGGTCGTTCCGACGAACCGACGATCGAGAAGGAAGAACATGTCGAGATGGAACATGTCGAAGCTGTGCAGGCGCCATCGGTTGATGAGCACCACGAAAAGAGCAGCACTCTCGGCGACAAGATCAGTGGATTCTTCAAGAAGGAGAAGCCCGCGCATCTCGACTATCCGCACGATGAACTTCCATTCGCCGGCCTGCTTGACAGCACATCGCGAGCAAGTGATCTACCTGATGAGCCGCTGACAGCACATGTCACGCCGTACCACACAGGCCGAAGTGATCTTCATGAGAAAGAGCCCGAAGGGACCGAAGAAAAGGCGGACGAGAAGCCGGAGAAGAAGAAGAAAGATCTCGGAGACAAGGCGAAAGACTTTGTCGGCGGACTCTTCAAGAAGGAGAAGCAGCCGCACAAGGAGTATCCGGTCGACGAAGTTCCATTCGAAGGACCGCTTGATGACACCAGGAAGGCTGAGGAGCTCGTTGATGAGCCACTCACCTCTCATGTCGCCGTCTACCATCCTGGTCGTTCCGACGAACCGACGATCGAGAAGGAAGAACATGTCGAGATGGAACATGTCGAAGCTGTGCAGGCGCCATCGGTTGATGAGCACCACGAAAAGAGCAGCACTCTCGGCGACAAGATCAGTGGATTCTTCAAGAAGGAGAAGCCCGCGCATCTCGACTATCCGCACGATGAACTTCCATTCGCCGGCCTGCTTGACAGCACATCGCGAGCAAGTGATCTACCTGATGAGCCGCTGACAGCACATGTCACGCCGTACCACACAGGCCGAAGTGATCTTCATGAGAAAGAGCCCGAAGCGACCGAAGAAAAGGCGGACGAGAAGCCGGAGAAGAAGAAGAAAGATCTCGGAGACAAGGCGAAAGACTTTGTCGGCGGACTCTTCAAGAAGGAGAAGCAGCCGCACAAGGAGTATCCGGTCGACGAAGTTCCATTCGAAGGACCGCTTGATGACACCAGGAAGGCTGAGGAGCTCGTTGATGAGCCACTCACCTCTCATGTCGCCGTCTACCATCCTGGTCGTTCCGACGAACCGACGATCGAGAAGGAAGAACATGTCGAGATGGAACATGTCGAAGCTGTGCAGGCGCCATCGGTTGATGAGCACCACGAAAAGAGCAGCACTCTCGGCGACAAGATCAGTGGATTCTTCAAGAAGGAGAAGCCCGCGCATCTCGACTATCCGCACGATGAACTTCCATTCGCCGGCCTGCTTGACAGCACATCGCGAGCAAGTGATCTACCTGATGAGCCGCTGACAGCACATGTCACGCCGTACCACACAGGCCGAAGTGATCTTCATGAGAAAGAGCCCGAAGCGACCGAAGAAAAGGCGGACGAGAAGCCGGAGAAGAAGAAGAAAGATCTCGGAGACAAGGCGAAAGACTTTGTCGGCGGACTCTTCAAGAAGGAGAAGCAGCCGCACAAGGAGTATCCGGTCGACGAAGTTCCATTCGAAGGACCGCTTGATGACACCAGGAAGGCTGAGGAGCTCGTTGATGAGCCACTCACCTCTCATGTCGCCGTCTACCATCCTGGTCGTTCCGACGAACCGACGATCGAGAAGGAAGAACATGTCGAGATGGAACATGTCGAAGCTGTGCAGGCGCCATCGGTTGATGAGCACCACGAAAAGAGCAGCACTCTCGGCGACAAGATCAGTGGATTCTTCAAGAAGGAGAAGCCCGCGCATCTCGACTATCCGCACGATGAACTTCCATTCGCCGGCCTGCTTGACAGCACATCGCGAGCAAGTGATCTACCTGATGAGCCGCTGACAGCACATGTCACGCCGTACCACACAGGCCGAAGTGATCTTCATGAGAAAGAGCCCGAAGGGACCGAAGAAAAGGCGGACGAGAAGCCGGAGAAGAAGAAGAAAGATCTCGGAGACAAGGCGAAAGACTTTGTCGGCGGACTCTTCAAGAAGGAGAAGCAGCCGCACAAGGAGTATCCGGTCGACGAAGTTCCATTCGAAGGACCGCTTGATGACACCAGGAAGGCTGAGGAGCTCGTTGATGAGCCACTCACCTCTCATGTCGCCGTCTACCATCCTGGTCGTTCCGACGAACCGACGATCGAGAAGGAAGAACATGTCGAGATGGAACATGTCGAAGCTGTGCAGGCGCCATCGGTTGATGAGCACCACGAAAAGAGCAGCACTCTCGGCGACAAGATCAGTGGATTCTTCAAGAAGGAGAAGCCCGCGCATCTCGACTATCCGCACGATGAACTTCCATTCGCCGGCCTGCTTGACAGCACATCGCGAGCAAGTGATCTACCTGATGAGCCGCTGACAGCACATGTCACGCCGTACCACACAGGCCGAAGTGATCTTCATGAGAAAGAGCCCGAAGCGACCGAAGAAAAGGCGGACGAGAAGCCGGAGAAGAAGAAGAAAGATCTCGGAGACAAGGCGAAAGACTTTGTCGGCGGACTCTTCAAGAAGGAGAAGCAGCCGCACAAGGAGTATCCGGTCGACGAAGTTCCATTCGAAGGACCGCTTGATGACACCAGGAAGGCTGAGGAGCTCGTTGATGAGCCACTCACCTCTCATGTCGCCGTCTACCATCCTGGTCGTTCCGACGAACCGACGATCGAGAAGGAAGAACATGTCGAGATGGAACATGTCGAAGCTGTGCAGGCGCCATCGGTTGATGAGCACCACGAAAAGAGCAGCACTCTCGGCGACAAGATCAGTGGATTCTTCAAGAAGGAGAAGCCCGCGCATCTCGACTATCCGCACGATGAACTTCCATTCGCCGGCCTGCTTGACAGCACATCGCGAGCAAGTGATCTACCTGATGAGCCGCTGACAGCACATGTCACGTCGTACCACACAGGCCGAAGTGATCTTCATGAGAAAGAGCCCGAAGCGACCGAAGAAAAGGCGGACGAGAAGCCGGAGAAGAAGAAGAAAGATCTCGGAGACAAGGCGAAAGACTTTGTCGGCGGACTCTTCAAGAAGGAGAAGCAGCCGCACAAGGAGTATCCGGTCGACGAAGTTCCATTCGAAGGACCGCTTGATGACACCAGGAAGGCTGAGGAGCTCGTTGATGAGCCACTCACCTCTCATGTCGCCGTCTACCATCCTGGTCGTTCCGACGAACCGACGATCGAGAAGGAAGAACATGTCGAGATGGAACATGTCGAAGCTGTGCAGGCGCCATCGGTTGATGAGCACCACGAAAAGAGCAGCACTCTCGGCGACAAGATCAGTGGATTCTTCAAGAAGGAGAAGCCCGCGCATCTCGACTATCCGCACGATGAACTTCCATTCGCCGGCCTGCTTGACAGCACATCGCGAGCAAGTGATCTACCTGATGAGCCGCTGACAGCACATGTCACGTCGTACCACACAGGCCGAAGTGATCTTCATGAGAAAGAGCCCGAAGCGACCGAAGAAAAGGCGGACGAGAAGCCGGAGAAGAAGAAGAAAGATCTCGGAGACAAGGCGAAAGACTTTGTCGGCGGACTCTTCAAGAAGGAGAAGCAGCCGCACAAGGAGTATCCGGTCGACGAAGTTCCATTCGAAGGACCGCTTGATGACACCAGGAAGGCTGAGGAGCTCGTTGATGAGCCACTCACCTCTCATGTCGCCGTCTACCATCCTGGTCGTTCCGACGAACCGACGATCGAGAAGGAAGAACATGTCGAGATGGAACATGTCGAAGCTGTGCAGGCGCCATCGATTGATGAGCACCACGAAAAGAGCAGCACTCTCGGCGACAAGATCAGTGGATTCTTCAAGAAGGAGAAGCCCGCGCATCTCGACTATCCGCACGATGAACTTCCATTCGCCGGCCTGCTTGACAGCACATCGCGAGCAAGTGATCTACCTGATGAGCCGCTGACAGCACATGTCACGCCGTACCACACAGGCCGAAGTGATCTTCATGAGAAAGAGCCCGAAGCGACCGAAGAAAAGGCGGACGAGAAGCCGGAGAAGAAGAAGAAAGATCTCGGAGACAAGGCGAAAGACTTTGTCGGCGGACTCTTCAAGAAGGAGAAGCAGCCGCACAAGGAGTATCCGGTCGACGAAGTTCCATTCGAAGGACCGCTTGATGACACCAGGAAGGCTGAGGAGCTCGTTGATGAGCCACTCACCTCTCATGTCGCCGTCTACCATCCTGGTCGTTCCGACGAACCGACGATCGAGAAGGAAGAACATGTCGAGATGGAACATGTCGAAGCTGTGCAGGCGCCATCGGTTGATGAGCACCACGAAAAGAGCAGCACTCTCGGCGACAAGATCAGTGGATTCTTCAAGAAGGAGAAGCCCGCGCATCTCGACTATCCGCACGATGAACTTCCATTCGCCGGCCTGCTTGACAGCACATCGCGAGCAAGTGATCTACCTGATGAGCCGCTGACAGCACATGTCACGCCGTACCACACAGGCCGAAGTGATCTTCATGAGAAAGAGCCCGAAGCGACCGAAGAAAAGGCGGACGAGAAGCCGGAGAAGAAGAAGAAAGATCTCGGAGACAAGGCGAAAGACTTTGTCGGCGGACTCTTCAAGAAGGAGAAGCAGCCGCACAAGGAGTATCCGGTCGACGAAGTTCCATTCGAAGGACCGCTTGATGACACCAGGAAGGCTGAGGAGCTCGTTGATGAGCCACTCACCTCTCATGTCGCCGTCTACCATCCTGGTCGTTCCGACGAACCGACGATCGAGAAGGAAGAACATGTCGAGATGGAACATGTCGAAGCTGTGCAGGCGCCATCGGTTGATGAGCACCACGAAAAGAGCAGCACTCTCGGCGACAAGATCAGTGGATTCTTCAAGAAGGAGAAGCCCGCGCATCTCGACTATCCGCACGATGAACTTCCATTCGCCGGCCTGCTTGACAGCACATCGCGAGCAAGTGATCTACCTGATGAGCCGCTGACAGCACATGTCACGCCGTACCACACAGGCCGAAGTGATCTTCATGAGAAAGAGCCCGAAGCGACCGAAGAAAAGGCGGACGAGAAGCCGGAGAAGAAGAAGAAAGATCTCGGAGACAAGGCGAAAGACTTTGTCGGCGGACTCTTCAAGAAGGAGAAGCAGCCGCACAAGGAGTATCCGGTCGACGAAGTTCCATTCGAAGGACCGCTTGATGACACCAGGAAGGCTGAGGAGCTCGTTGATGAGCCACTCACCTCTCATGTCGCCGTCTACCATCCTGGTCGTTCCGACGAACCGACGATCGAGAAGGAAGAACATGTCGAGATGGAACATGTCGAAGCTGTGCAGGCGCCATCGATTGATGAGCACCACGAAAAGAGCAGCACTCTCGGCGACAAGATCAGTGGATTCTTCAAGAAGGAGAAGCCCGCGCATCTCGACTATCCGCACGATGAACTTCCATTCGCCGGTTTGCTTGACAGCACATCGCGAGCAAGTGATCTACCTGATGAGCCGCTGACAGCACATGTCACGCCGTACCACACAGGCCGAAGTGATCTTCATGAGAAAGAGCCCGAAGCGACCGAAGAAAAGGCGGACGAGAAGCCGGAGAAGAAGAAGAAAGATCTCGGAGACAAGGCGAAAGACTTTGTCGGCGGACTCTTCAAGAAGGAGAAGCAGCCGCACAAGGAGTATCCGGTCGACGAAGTTCCATTCGAAGGACCGCTTGATGACACCAGGAAGGCTGAGGAGCTCGTTGATGAGCCACTCACCTCTCATGTCGCCGTCTACCATCCTGGTCGTTCCGACGAACCGACGATCGAGAAGGAAGAACATGTCGAGATGGAACATGTCGAAGCTGTGCAGGCGCCATCGATTGATGAGCACCACGAAAAGAGCAGCACTCTCGGCGACAAGATCAGTGGATTCTTCAAGAAGGAGAAGCCCGCGCATCTCGACTATCCGCACGATGAACTTCCATTCGCCGGCCTGCTTGACAGCACATCGCGAGCAAGTGATCTACCTGATGAGCCGCTGACAGCACATGTCACGCCGTACCACACAGGCCGAAGTGATCTTCATGAGAAAGAGCCCGAAGCGACCGAAGAAAAGGCGGACGAGAAGCCGGAGAAGAAGAAGAAAGATCTCGGAGACAAGGCGAAAGACTTTGTCGGCGGACTCTTCAAGAAGGAGAAGCAGCCGCACAAGGAGTATCCGGTCGACGAAGTTCCATTCGAAGGACCGCTTGATGACACCAGGAAGGCTGAGGAGCTCGTTGATGAGCCACTCACCTCTCATGTCGCCGTCTACCATCCTGGTCGTTCCGACGAACCGACGATCGAGAAGGAAGAACATGTCGAGATGGAACATGTCGAAGCTGTGCAGGCGCCATCGATTGATGAGCACCACGAAAAGAGCAGCACTCTCGGCGACAAGATCAGTGGATTCTTCAAGAAGGAGAAGCCCGCGCATCTCGACTATCCGCACGATGAACTTCCATTCGCCGGTTTGCTTGACAGCACATCGCGAGCAAGTGATCTACCTGATGAGCCGCTGACAGCACATGTCACGCCGTACCACACAGGCCGAAGTGATCTTCATGAGAAAGAGCCCGAAGCGACCGAAGAAAAGGCGGACGAGAAGCCGGAGAAGAAGAAGAAAGATCTCGGAGACAAGGCGAAAGACTTTGTCGGCGGACTCTTCAAGAAGGAGAAGCAGCCGCACAAGGAGTATCCGGTCGACGAAGTTCCATTCGAAGGACCGCTTGATGACACCAGGAAGGCTGAGGAGCTCGTTGATGAGCCACTCACCTCTCATGTCGCCGTCTACCATCCTGGTCGTTCCGACGAACCGACGATCGAGAAGGAAGAACATGTCGAGATGGAACATGTCGAAGCTGTGCAGGCGCCATCGATTGATGAGCACCACGAAAAGAGCAGCACTCTCGGCGACAAGATCAGTGGATTCTTCAAGAAGGAGAAGCCCGCGCATCTCGACTATCCGCACGATGAACTTCCATTCGCCGGTTTGCTTGACAGCACATCGCGAGCAAGTGATCTACCTGATGAGCCGCTGACAGCACATGTCACGCCGTACCACACAGGCCGAAGTGATCTTCATGAGAAAGAGCCCGAAGCGACCGAAGAAAAGGCGGACGAGAAGCCGGAGAAGAAGAAGAAAGATCTCGGAGACAAGGCGAAAGACTTTGTCGGCGGACTCTTCAAGAAGGAGAAGCAGCCGCACAAGGAGTATCCGGTCGACGAAGTTCCATTCGAAGGACCGCTTGATGACACCAGGAAGGCTGAGGAGCTCGTTGATGAGCCACTCACCTCTCATGTCGCCGTCTACCATCCTGGTCGTTCCGACGAACCGACGATCGAGAAGAAAGAACATGTCGAGATGGAACATGTCGAAGCTGTGCAGGCGCCATCGATTGATGAGCACCACGAAAAGAGCAGCACTCTCGGCGACAAGATCAGTGGATTCTTCAAGAAGGAGAAGCCCGCGCATCTCGACTATCCGCACGATGAACTTCCATTCGCCGGTTTGCTTGACAGCACATCGCGAGCAAGTGATCTACCTGATGAGCCGCTGACAGCACATGTCACGCCGTACCACACAGGCCGAAGTGATCTTCATGAGAAAGAGCCCGAAGCGACCGAAGAAAAGGCGGACGAGAAGCCGGAGAAGAAGAAGAAAGATCTCGGAGACAAGGCGAAAGACTTTGTCGGCGGACTCTTCAAGAAGGAGAAGCAGCCGCACAAGGAGTATCCGGTCGACGAAGTTCCATTCGAAGGACCGCTTGATGACACCAGGAAGGCTGAGGAGCTCGTTGATGAGCCACTCACCTCTCATGTCGCCGTCTACCATCCTGGTCGTTCCGACGAACCGACGATCGAGAAGGAAGAACATGTCGAGATGGAACATGTCGAAGCTGTGCAGGCGCCATCGATTGATGAGCACCACGAAAAGAGCAGCACTCTCGGCGACAAGATCAGTGGATTCTTCAAGAAGGAGAAGCCCGCGCATCTCGACTATCCGCACGATGAACTTCCATTCGCCGGTTTGCTTGACAGCACATCGCGAGCAAGTGATCTACCTGATGAGCCGCTGACAGCACATGTCACGCCGTACCACACAGGCCGAAGTGATCTTCATGAGAAAGAGCCCGAAGCGACCGAAGAAAAGGCGGACGAGAAGCCGGAGAAGAAGAAGAAAGATCTCGGAGACAAGGCGAAAGACTTTGTCGGCGGACTCTTCAAGAAGGAGAAGCAGCCGCACAAGGAGTATCCGGTCGACGAAGTTCCATTCGAAGGACCGCTTGATGACACCAGGAAGGCTGAGGAGCTCGTTGATGAGCCACTCACCTCTCATGTCGCCGTCTACCATCCTGGTCGTTCCGACGAACCGACGATCGAGAAGGAAGAACATGTCGAGATGGAACATGTCGAAGCTGTGCAGGCGCCATCGATTGATGAGCACCACGAAAAGAGCAGCACTCTCGGCGACAAGATCAGTGGATTCTTCAAGAAGGAGAAGCCCGCGCATCTCGACTATCCGCACGATGAACTTCCATTCGCCGGTTTGCTTGACAGCACATCGCGAGCAAGTGATCTACCTGATGAGCCGCTGACAGCACATGTCACGCCGTACCACACAGGCCGAAGTGATCTTCATGAGAAAGAGCCCGAAGCGACCGAAGAAAAGGCGGACGAGAAGCCGGAGAAGAAGAAGAAAGATCTCGGAGACAAGGCGAAAGACTTTGTCGGCGGACTCTTCAAGAAGGAGAAGCAGCCGCACAAGGAGTATCCGGTCGACGAAGTTCCATTCGAAGGACCGCTTGATGACACCAGGAAGGCTGAGGAGCTCGTTGATGAGCCACTCACCTCTCATGTCGCCGTCTACCATCCTGGTCGTTCCGACGAACCGACGATCGAGAAGGAAGAACATGTCGAGATGGAACATGTCGAAGCTGTGCAGGCGCCATCGATTGATGAGCACCACGAAAAGAGCAGCACTCTCGGCGACAAGATCAGTGGATTCTTCAAGAAGGAGAAGCCCGCGCATCTCGACTATCCGCACGATGAACTTCCATTCGCCGGTTTGCTTGACAGCACATCGCGAGCAAGTGATCTACCTGATGAGCCGCTGACAGCACATGTCACGCCGTACCACACAGGCCGAAGTGATCTTCATGAGAAAGAGCCCGAAGCGACCGAAGAAAAGGCGGACGAGAAGCCGGAGAAGAAGAAGAAAGATCTCGGAGACAAGGCGAAAGACTTTGTCGGCGGACTCTTCAAGAAGGAGAAGCAGCCGCACAAGGAGTATCCGGTCGACGAAGTTCCATTCGAAGGACCGCTTGATGACACCAGGAAGGCTGAGGAGCTCGTTGATGAGCCACTCACCTCTCATGTCGCCGTCTACCATCCTGGTCGTTCCGACGAACCGACGATCGAGAAGGAAGAACATGTCGAGATGGAACATGTCGAAGCTGTGCAGGCGCCATCGATTGATGAGCACCACGAAAAGAGCAGCACTCTCGGCGACAAGATCAGTGGATTCTTCAAGAAGGAGAAGCCCGCGCATCTCGACTATCCGCACGATGAACTTCCATTCGCCGGTTTGCTTGACAGCACATCGCGAGCAAGTGATCTACCTGATGAGCCGCTGACAGCACATGTCACGCCGTACCACACAGGCCGAAGTGATCTTCATGAGAAAGAGCCTGAAGCGACCGAAGAAAAGGCGGACGAGAAGCCGGAGAAGAAGAAGAAAGATCTCGGAGACAAGGCGAAAGACTTTGTCGGCGGACTCTTCAAGAAGGAGAAGCAGCCGCACAAGGAGTATCCGGTCGACGAAGTTCCATTCGAAGGACCGCTTGATGACACCAGGAAGGCTGAGGAGCTCGTTGATGAGCCACTCACCTCTCATGTCGCCGTCTACCATCCTGGTCGTTCCGACGAACCGACGATCGAGAAGGAAGAACATGTCGAGATGGAACATGTCGAAGCTGTGCAGGCGCCATCGATTGATGAGCACCACGAAAAGAGCAGCACTCTCGGCGACAAGATCAGTGGATTCTTCAAGAAGGAGAAGCCCGCGCATCTCGACTATCCGCACGATGAACTTCCATTCGCCGGTTTGCTTGACAGCACATCGCGAGCAAGTGATCTACCTGATGAGCCGCTGACAGCACATGTCACGCCGTACCACACAGGCCGAAGTGATCTTCATGAGAAAGAGCCCGAAGCGACCGAAGAAAAGGCGGACGAGAAGCCGGAGAAGAAGAAGAAAGATCTCGGAGACAAGGCGAAAGACTTTGTCGGCGGACTCTTCAAGAAGGAGAAGCAGCCGCACAAGGAGTATCCGGTCGACGAAGTTCCATTCGAAGGACCGCTTGATGACACCAGGAAGGCTGAGGAGCTCGTTGATGAGCCACTCACCTCTCATGTCGCCGTCTACCATAATGGTCGTTCCGACGAACCGACGATCGAGAAGGAAGAACATGTCGAGATGGAACATGTCGAAGCTGTGCAGGCGCCATCGGTTGATGAGCACCACGAAAAGAGCAGCACTCTCGGCGACAAGATCAGTGGATTCTTCAAGAAGGAGAAGCCCGCGCATCTCGACTATCCGCACGATGAACTTCCATTCGCCGGCCTGCTTGACAGCACATCGCGAGCAAGTGATCTACCTGATGAGCCGCTGACAGCACATGTCACGCCGTACCACACAGGCCGAAGTGATCTTCATGAGGAAGAGCCCGAAGCGACCGAAGAAAAGGCGGACGAGAAGCCGGAGAAGAAGAAGAAAGATCTCGGAGACAAGGCGAAAGACTTTGTCGGCGGACTCTTCAAGAAGGAGAAGCAGCCGCACAAGGAGTATCCGGTCGACGAAGTTCCATTCGAAGGACCGCTTGATGACACCAGGAAGGCTGAGGAGCTCGTTGATGAGCCACTCACCTCTCATGTCGCCGTCTACCATCCTGGTCGTTCCGACGAACCGACGATCGAGAAGGAAGAACATGTCGAGATGGAACATGTCGAAGCTGTGCAGGCGCCATCGGTTGATGAGCACCACGAAAAGAGCAGCACTCTCGGCGACAAGATCAGTGGATTCTTCAAGAAGGAGAAGCCCGCGCATCTCGACTATCCGCACGATGAACTTCCATTCGCCGGCCTGCTTGACAGCACATCGCGAGCAAGTGATCTACCTGATGAGCCGCTGACAGCACATGTCACGCCGTACCACACAGGCCGAAGTGATCTTCATGAGGAAGAGCCCGAAGCGACCGAAGAAAAGGCGGACGAGAAGCCGGAGAAGAAGAAGAAAGATCTCGGAGACAAGGCGAAAGACTTTGTCGGCGGACTCTTCAAGAAGGAGAAGCAGCCGCACAAGGAGTATCCGGTCGACGAAGTTCCATTCGAAGGACCGCTTGATGACACCAGGAAGGCTGAGGAGCTCGTTGATGAGCCACTCACCTCTCATGTCGCCGTCTACCATCCTGGTCGTTCCGACGAACCGACGATCGAGAAGGAAGAACATGTCGAGATGGAACATGTCGAAGCTGTGCAGGCGCCATCGATTGATGAGCACCACGAAAAGAGCAGCACTCTCGGCGACAAGATCAGTGGATTCTTCAAGAAGGAGAAACCCGCGCATCTCGACTATCCGCACGATGAACTTCCATTCGCCGGTTGCTTGACAGCACATCGCGAGCAAGTGATCTACCTGATGAGCCGCTGACAGCACATGTCACGCCGTACCACACAGGCCGAAGTGATCTTCATGAGAAAGAGCCCGAAGCGACCGAAGAAAAGGCGGACGAGAAGCCGGAGAAGAAGAAGAAAGATCTCGGAGACAAGGCGAAAGACTTTGTCGGCGGACTCTTCAAGAAGGAGAAGCAGCCGCACAAGGAGTATCCGGTCGACGAAGTTCCATTCGAAGGACCGCTTGATGACACCAGGAAGGCTGAGGAGCTCGTTGATGAGCCACTCACCTCTCATGTCGCCGTCTACCATCCTGGTCGTTCCGACGAACCGACGATCGAGAAGGAAGAACATGTCGAGATGGAACATGTCGAAGCTGTGCAGGCGCCATCGATTGATGAGCACCACGAAAAGAGCAGCACTCTCGGCGACAAGATCAGTGGATTCTTCAAGAAGGAGAAGCCCGCGCATCTCGACTATCCGCACGATGAACTTCCATTCGCCGGTTTGCTTGACAGCACATCGCGAGCAAGTGATCTACCTGATGAGCCGCTGACAGCACATGTCACGCCGTACCACACAGGCCGAAGTGATCTTCATGAGAAAGAGCCCGAAGCGACCGAAGAAAAGGCGGACGAGAAGCCGGAGAAGAAGAAGAAAGATCTCGGAGACAAGGCGAAAGACTTTGTCGGCGGACTCTTCAAGAAGGAGAAGCAGCCGCACAAGGAGTATCCGGTTGACGAAGTTCCATTCGAAGGACCGCTTGATGACACCAGGAAGGCTGAGGAGCTCGTTGATGAGCCACTCACCTCTCATGTCGCCGTCTACCATCCTGGTCGTTCCGACGAACCGACGATCGAGAAGGAAGAACATGTCGAGATGGAACATGTCGAAGCTGTGCAGGCGCCATCGGTTGATGAGCACCACGAAAAGAGCAGCACTCTCGGCGACAAGATCAGTGGATTCTTCAAGAAGGAGAAGCCCGCGCATCTCGACTATCAGCACGATGAACTTCCATTCGCCGGCCTGCTTGACAGCACATCGCGAGCAAGTGATCTACCAGATGAGCCGCTGACAGCACATGTCACGCCGTACCACACAGGCCGAAGTGATCTTCATGAGAAAGAGCCCGAAGCGACCGAAGAAAAGGCGGACGAGAAGCCGGAGAAGAAGAAGAAAGATCTCGGAGACAAGGCGAAAGACTTTGTCGTCGGACTCTTCAAGAAGGAGAAGCAGCCGCACAAGGAGTATCCGGTCGACGAAGTTCCATTCGAAGGACCGCTTGATGACACCAGGAAGGCTGAGGAGCTCGTTGATGAGCCACTCACCTCTCATGTCGCCGTCTACCATCCTGGTCGTTCCGACGAACCGACTATCGAGAAGGAAGAACATGTCGAGATGGTCTTCAAGAAAGACAAGCACGCCGACTATCCGAGAGACGAAGCTCCCTTCGAAGGTCCGCTCGACACAACCGGTCGTGCAGGCGATCTGCCTGACGAGCCGTTGACGTCGCATGTCACGCCATACCACCCTGGCCGAAGCGATCTTCACGAGAAGGAGCCGGCCGAACCTGAAAAGGATCTCGGCGATAAGGCAAAGGAATTCATTGGCGGTCTCTTCAAGAAGGACAAGCCGCACAGCGACTATCCGTTCGACGAAGCAGCATTCGAAGGACCACTCGATGGCACGCAGCGAGCATCAGAACTCGAAGGCGAGCCACTCGCTGCCCATGCCGCCGTCTACCATCCAGGCCAATCTCATGAAGAGCTCGAGAAGTTCAATAAGGCACCGCTTTCTGAAGTCGAAGCGGAAGAAACGAGCATCCATTATCCAAAAGACGACGCTTCATTCGAAGGTTCTCTCTGCACAAGTGGACGCGCTGAAGGTCTGCTTGAGGAGAAGTCATATGTTCCTGCCGTTAGGATTCCGACTCCTGACTATGAACCAGACGCTATTGGAGAAATTAATGACGAGGGAAGTGAATTCGCTCATATTGAAGGGTTTTCAACCACCTCAACATCTGAGGAAGTCCATGAAGCTCGCCGCATTAGAGTGGCTTCTCCCACGATGGATGCTCAGTACGTGATCACTGGCACGCCATCGGGAAGTAACGAAGCTCTTGTGAGAAGCACTGCAATTGACGAAGACCTGATAGATACTACGACAGGTGTCATGCAACAGAGACTTTTCGAGCAGAAATTGACTCCATATGAGCAGCTTGGAGGAGAAGAAATGCCATACGAGCAAGCCGACTCTGATCTGCGAAAGTTGCCGGATGAATTTGAAGAGGCGGGGCAATTGTTGTCGGAACATCGTGACTCCTCCAAGGATGCGAAGTATGTGCTTACCGGCGCCGAACTTGAGCCAACCGATCTTCAGAAAGTACTTTCCGAACACGAAAAAGCATCTCCCTGCGCCGAGTATGTTATCACTGGTATCCCACCCGAAAAAGACGCCGAAGATGTCAAGGAAAGACGCATTCTGATGGAATCGGAATACGTCATCACTGGCACACCACGAGAGGAAGAGAGAGAGGAGCCATCACGTAAAGACGGTGACCCTCGGCGGACTCCCAAACTCTCATTCATCACCGATCGAGTAGAGGAAGAAAGGTGGCTGGTACAAAAGAAGAGTGAGACAGTGGAGCATATGACTTCATTAGACGATGAACTTCAGTCATCTTCTCAGCTTCCTTCATCAGAACGAGCTGGCTTTGGGTTTGTGCATACTATCATTCTTTTGTCATATTATGTTAGCTAACACATACTTCAAATAAATATATTAAACAGTTTTGCTTTCTCGCTTTGTACATTACAGAAACATTACGCTCCATTAATCATGAATGTTTGCAGACTTACGTCAACAAGTCGTACACCAGTCGAAGTGATGGATGGGTCAAGTACCTCAGAACAGCTGCCCGTCTCCTGGCAGGAGAGAGTGCACCGAGACTCCTACTCCGCCCCGGTGGACGACTTCAACCTGGACGACGAGTTGTCCGAACGGCAGCGTTCTCGTCGCGGCTTCATCACCGAAAAGACAACTGAAGAGATTTGGCAAGTCCCTAGGTCGAGAGAGAACGAATCTCGTTGGGAAGACTATCAAGACTCTTCTCGTCTTCCGTCCTCTGATCGCGCTCACATCAGGTTCTTATCGTCTATGTTTATGATCTTTAAATCGCTAAAATATTTGTGATATCAAAACGAGGTATGTAGGGGATGTACACTAACTCTTTTAGGCCGATGACGTCATCGCGAACAACGGAAGAGATACTGAGCGCGTCCCGCTTGATGGAGCCGCCATCAACCGATCGGCAAGAGGAGACCCCGCTCGGCTTCTCTGTGTCGATTTCGGCCCGGCATCCACCGCCAGCGGAGTCGCCAGCCTCAACGGCATCGAGTGCAGTGACCTACGACATCCCGATCATGACTCAATCAGCCTTCTCTCCTCGCTGGTCGGAACAACGGCCGAGTCGCTACGAACGGGCGACGACTCTCGACGTACCAAGGCTGGCAGCCGAGCAGCAGAAGCAGCTCGAGCTGGAGAAGCAACGGAGACGCGCGCTCTCGCCTCACAGCTGGACTACAATCCGAGAACGCACTGAGGTCAGCCTCTAGACTAATTCAAATTTATTGCTCAAGAGTTATGAGAAAAAAAATAGAAATTAAAATGAATATTCTCAGGTGTCGTACACGAAGAGAATCACAACGACATCGAGAGGCGGCGAGCCGCCACTCCGCGGCTACGCTTCCACGCCACGCCGTCAGACGGAGCAACCGCTCGCCTCTTCCGGCCTGCCCAGATATCATCGCTTCGCTTCCGAACACCCGACATCGCGCAGCTCGAGACATCTCTATTCAACGGAATCAAGCACAACGACAACGTCGGCCACGAACTGCGGAATGCGCCGTGGCGGGCCTGCCTGGACGACTTTCGGAGTGCATCATCCCGTCTACCCGCCCAACGCGTCGCTCTTCTTGCCGCAGAGACCAGAGTCCCCGAAAAATACAGGAAATGGTACGACTATCCTTATCTCTTTAAGAGTACTCAAGCATACTCTTAAACAAGTTTTTGTAACAATCGAATTTGTCTTAAACGAGGGTGATAACCAAATAAGTCATTCACGATAAATGAAACATTTTACAGTGGGCAGTTTCGAATAGTTTCGGGCATGTAGATAGAGAAAATGTATAGAAAGACCGAAAAAATATCATGTTCACCTATAAAGCACTTGAAAGTGAAACTTATGAATGAAATTGTGAGTGGTGTGTCAGTGCAACATCGTGGTATACATAGTACAAATGGTAAGACATCGGCTTAACGGCCACGTATGCCATCGCGGGAAAATTAATTAAACAAACACTAACTGCACTTTTGGTGATCGCCCTCCTGTAAGAAATCTTTTTTTTTATATTACGTCTACATTTTTTAAAGAAAAATAAATATTATTATTGTTCACATTGTATCGCTTCAGGTATTGATCGCCCGGGAGCATACGTAACATCACAAGCGACATCACCAAGGAATGGCACGGCGCATGGCGCGCTTCCATCCTACCACACGTACATGGAGCAGCGCGTCTATCGCGTCCCGCCAGGTGAAGGTCGCCGTCGCAGCTCGGTCACGTCACAACAGCAGCAGCTAGACTCGCCAAGTCTCGGGCGCGGCGTCGCGCCTCCACAGCAACGCACCTCCAGCCGACTCCACCGCTTTCAGTGCGTTCGCGAGGTCGCCGCCGTCGACCGTACCGAGTGGTACGACAACGATCGGTCAGTCAACCGCCATCTCACCACCAGGCCCGATATGTGATTGCATGTTTTTAAACCAACCGCAATGCTTCCATGTACAAAATTTATCCCCGGACAGACGTCCACAATTACTTTACTAATTACACAATTAATTTGCAGCTATCCCTACGGCAACCGCGAGTACATTTCTCCGACGCGGCGAGCCGACGAAGAACCGATCTTCACTATTCGACCGCCTCCAGCGCACATTCGCGGATTTGTTGAGAGAGACCCGAACGGAAAGGATTATCTGGTAAATACATTTTCGTTGTTCTTCTTTTATTCTTTCCAGATAGGCATCTTAACGTCATGTTCTCTCTGTCTCTGTCTCTCTCTCTCTCTCTCTTTCTCGCTTTCTCCCTTTTTTCTCACTCACCTTTCTCACTCTCTCTTTCTCACTCTCTTTCTCTCTCGCACCCTTTCGCTCTCTCTCACCCCTACCCTTCCAGGTGTACCGTGATGCTCGTTCCTACGTGGAGCAGCAGCAGCAGCCGTCTGCTCCTCTTCCTCCGATTGCCGACCGAATCAACGGCCTTCCTGACATCGAGGATGGCGCGACGATGTGTAGACGGACAACAGTCGCACCCCTTCGGAGTGGCCACGCCCACCACGACCGTGACCAGCTGGTCACTGAGAGCAGTGACCAGCCGCAGCAGCACCCACGACGCCGCACCATCCGACGGACGCGCCAGCGACTGCGCAACATGTGCACTATGCTATAAGCACCCCTTTCCTCTCTCTCTTCTCATGTTCATTTAACTCTCTCTCTCTCTCTCCCTTTGTCTGTCTTCTTGTCTCTCTCCCTCTCTCCCTTTATCTGTCTTCTTGTCACTCTCTCTCTCTCTCTCTCTCTCTCATTTCCTCATCCCTCTCATTTCTGGTCTTCATTGTGACCCGTTATCATCCGAACGATATCGATTAGTTTTCGAATGTGTGCCGTTCAATTTTCTATGGCCTTTCGTCTTTGTCTTGCTTCTGATAGAATCTAAGCTAATCAGACAATCTCTATAATCACGCCGATCCCGGCCAGAACGTTGTGTGCTTTTCATAGTCGCATCATTTGAGTGTCCACTCTGATTTATTAGACTCTGGCAGTGCCCATGGCGAGCGATTGTGTGTGTGTAGATAGTCTCGACACTGTCAAGGTGCTGCCAGGGACCGCTCTCATTCATTTTACAATCTCTTTGTCAACGCTGCAAACCGAGCATCTGGCTCGCTCCTAGCCTCCCCCCCCCTCAACTTGTGCCCGATCGAGTGCTCGGCATTGTCAGAATGCTCTTCAACAAGTTCTCTTCTCTCTCTCTCTTTCTTCTTCATCTCACACTTCCACCTCTCAAACGAAGTCTGTAATCATCGAACTGACCTGCGAACAGCAACAAGAATGTCTTCACAAGCAAGAGATCACTGACTGATCCAACTATCGTCGTTCTTCAATCATCAATTGCCTGCTCTGCTTTCTCCCCGGGAATCACCGCTCCCTGGGAGGCTTCGCAACGCTGCAGCAATCGTCCATGACATCACGAAAACCTCTCTTATTCCTTCTCCCGTCTGTTCATGACTGCCGTCTTGGCAGCGCCCACCCAACCGGCTACGCCTCTCCATTCGTCGTCATCCTCTTCAGCTTGCGCGCGCTTCTCAGCCGACCAGAGCCGGAGGTAGAGCGAGGAGAGCAGCACGTGAAGCTCTCTCACCATCTGCCATGCACTCCTCACCATCTTCGCGTGGTTGCGTCATCGCCGCGACGCGACCACGTTGCGTGATTGCATGTCTCTTGAGTGCTCTGCAATGTCTGCCTTCCCTCTCCGCCGCCTCCGTCGTTTCCCCGCCTATACTGTTCGCCGACGTGACAGTACGCTTCGTGCGGGCGTCTCTGGCCCGCTGCAGCGCGCCTCTGGCGATCTCGTCTCTTTACTCACGATCACCATCCGTACAATAACATCCTTGCTTCCACACCCGCAACGCGACCGCGACGCGATGGATTCAACGACGTCGCCAGGGCTCGGACGCGGCGAATGCCCCATAGTAGCCGTGTGCGCCCCATCTCGCGTCTGAACATGCGCAGGAGCACTCGGAATAGCCACTGTATTATCATACCCATGTCCTTTTTCATCTTCCATTTTGCTTGTTTTCGCTGCCCGCCTATTTTGCGAACGTGTAAGAGAATTGAATTGAATGTCTGTTCTGTTCCTTTCGAAGAAGCTGAATGATATTAATTGTTATCTGCTGAATATGGCCGGTTCATACTTCGTCTCGCACACCATAGATTCCATAATAATTACCGTGTCCATAAGAGAGTACCATAGAGAGTTTCCTATCCCATGCATGTTATGCACAATCTCATAGTCTGCATTGATCTTGCATTGATGCGACATCTTTCCGTTATCCCGCTTCGTCTCCTCCCGCCTTACAAATGTCAAGTACATGCTCTCTCGAATACGGTCGAGTTGAAGTTGTCTAAAAAGAGCAGAGCCACTGCGTGTACACTCTTCTGCCCTTCCCTTCATGCATGTTTTTGATCTTTCTCGGGTCGGTGCGCCCAAGGCTTTCCCCATTACGCTGATATTCAGTCATGCAACTCCCCCCTCTGTAATCATACTGTTGTTATTCGGCATAATACGACTGTACTTCTAGCAGATGGATGCTTACCGTGCACTCTTATCATCTCACACAGCCTCTCTCTCTCATTCTAATCTGCTAAACAGAGTCGCTTCTCAACACAAGTTCCTTTCAATATGTTATTATCTCTCTTTCTCTCGCGACTCTCGCTCTCGCACTCTTCTTACCATCCCTTTCTTTCTCTTTTGCATCTCTTACGCTGCCTGCTCACCGTTCTATTTTTCTTCGTTGTTGTCCGCACCGCATTCTTTCGTGTATTCTTGTCACATCGCGTAGATAAATGAGATTATTATTAAATCAGTCTTATTATTAAACATGTACAGGGATTCATACGATGGCTGTTAAATGGTTGGAGGAAGCCGAACGGGAATCGGAAGTTTTATTCAAAGATTGTACAAGAAATAGACCGATGGACGCGCAAAGCTCATGCAAAAATGAATTATAATTCTACTCGACGATTAATGAATTCCTAACGTTAATTGGAGTGTTGAGAGGAGCCGTAGAAAATTACGATCTTGGAATAAAAGAAGGGCTGTTCAAAGAAAATACCTGCTAATGTATGTACATACATATGTATGTACCTATATGTATATTATCATAAAGGGAAAAATCTTCTTTGATTCGGAAATGCATAATAGTTCCTGTGATGTGTGAAAGAGCCAAGTAAGTACACTCCAGTTTTGGTGCGAGTTTAATTCATGGTATGTCTCGCATATTTTTGTTGCTCAAAGGCGAACGAAATACTTATACTCTCGTGTCTGTTCTCGAAATGTTGATTACACTGCTTACAATTATGTTTTTGAATTTTTGAAATTGTTTCTCGAAGAAGCCATAGATGGTGAAAGATTTGAAGGAATATCCACGACATTCACGTTAGGAAATTATTGAAACGGCTTACATACATAGCTAAATGTAGCAGTCAAAATCGTAGGGGAGTATCTGATTCTGCTGAAAAGAAAAAAAATAACGATTTCTGTAAAAGTACTTTTGAAGTGCATTGTTTCTGATATTCAAATGCATTACCACACAAGAGAAACTCACGCGGCCGTCTCATTTCTACCAAATTACGCCTTCGCGCACGGCTGACAAGGTCTTTTCTTTCCATTTTTAGCTTTGACTTTCAAAATGAAAAATTCTTTTTTTTTAGTTCAGCCAGGATAAATATGGACGAGAGAGAGTATAGAAGGAGTCGTGAAAAGAGGAAGAGGAGAAAGGAAAAAAAGGAGAAGCGGAGAAGGGAAAGAAAGGAAAAGAGCAAGGCTGACAAGAAAGGAGATAAGGAGACCAAGAAAGGCGAGGGAGGCGAGTCTGCAAAAGAGGATGTTAGCACAGCTGATGCCTTGTAATACTTCATTCCCCTTTTGCATCCAGCCCTTCAATCTTGACCTCTCTTCCATCCTGCGTTACCTCTCTCTCGTTACCTCTCTCTTTCTTTCTCTTACTCTCTCGTTTATCTCTCTCGCTCTCTTCAGTTTCCTGTGAATTCTGAAGCTAACTGGTTGGCTCTCTCTTGTGCGCACCCGGTATCGTTGGAGTCTCAAACAGTGTCTCTCCACTGCTGGCCTAGCCGGCTCGCGCCTCTCTCCGCCGCCTCCTCTCTTCCTTTCATCGTCGAAAACTGCCTTCCGGGAGTGCGTATTTTGACTGCCTAAAAGAGAGTGAGAATGAAGTCATCTCCTCTCCTTCCAGGTCCTCGAGTACGGCGATCGAATCGTGTCGATCGATGAAGTGAATGTTGAGAGCGGGTGAGGACTATCCTATATTTCGAGATTCAATCATGTTTTCATGAATAGAAAATGATTCTCTTTCCGTGCTAATGCGTGGTCAATATAATCTGTCCTATTGCAGCAATCACTTGAAGGCACTTCTGAAAGAGCGAGCAAAGGAGAAGGACTACGATATTAAAGTGAAATTCGAGCGAATTATCAGGTGACTTGTTGACATCATTCTACAGTAAGGCTGGTTTCCTGAAGACCAGCCTACAGTAGTCCTGATTGTAATCTCAGGACACGAACCATCCACGGTCGCCCAGTGGACTCGTTTGGCCAGCCACTCGGCGATACGAATCCAGGGATCGAGGATGACAACTTCGAGTTCCTGAACGGCTACATGCTCATGCTGCCTGGCGCCACTCTCGGAATGGCCGTGAAGGTGGAGAAGTCGTAGGATTTTAAAAGGACAAGAAATAAAAGAGAGGTGCCCGTTTCAGATGACAAACGTCGCGAGTGGCGAGCTGGTCGTCACGACTGTTCATCAGGAATTCAGTGGCCTCGGCCGTCGCATCTTCCAGGCACAAACTCGAAATCATCGAAGAACCAAATATTTTGCTGGCCTTTTCGCCACATTTCCAAACACAAATAACAATTGCCGAATTTAAGACTGGAGATTACATCTTCCAAGTGAATGGCGAGGGCTGTGCCTCGGGAAACGACTTCTGCTCCAAATTCACCAGCAGTTTGCGCGGCAAGGTCGGCCTTTGAGTTGATTCTGTCAAATTGTCGAAGAATAAATTGAGCAAGAAGTGGAGTCCGGAAACCGGTCACTTTCCAGGGATTCGTCGCTGTCACCTTCGGACGAGCTAAAGAAAAAGCAGCTATCGCCAAGGTTTGCGACGTCATGCAATTACCCGGTTCAGCATCGATTTCAGGTGCGCTCGAGTCTGCTGGCACACAGCTCAGCCGACCACAAGAAGCCAGGCGATGTCGTGGAGATCTGCCTGAAACAGCGGGCGCTGCTCAACACGATGCCCGCTCCGCTCGATCCCATCCTCAAGGCCACTGGTGTCAAAGCACCCGCTATTGGTACTATCCATTCATATGTACTAACTGTCTAACAGCAGGATTCATTCTTGCTTCTTTTTAAGAGTGGTCGTCACACATCACTGAGCACCATATCTACCCGAATCCATGGAGTCTCCACGTGGATCTCGCTCCCATCCCGGATAACGACGCCAAATACTTCAAGGCACAGAAAAGTGCGTTGGCTTATTCATTTTTGTCTATCTACTCTGGTTTTCCCGAGTGAGCATAATTGTACTGATTTCAAGCCTAAGCGCACCTTTTGTTTGAACCTTCGCCGCCTAAATTTGGTCGAGCAAAAATGTAATTAGGCTCGGAAGCCTCAAAATTAGGTCCAACTTTTGCCTGATTAGGCAAATGTCAAATGCTTTATCTGTTGGTAATAAATACGATTTTTGACCATTCAACGAACCATTTACAAGCATAGCAGATGAGCAACATGTCAAAATAGTGACGAAATTATCCTATTTCAATCCAAAGTAGCTCCAGTGCTAATCGAACGACATTCTTTGTTGTAAAAAACGTTATTCTTTAAACTATTCACAGACTATCAGATAACGATAACTATTCACAGACGGGAAATTACTGGAATAGAAGGAAAAATATATGCTACCCATAAAACTCACAGAAAGTCACAGAAAAGAAATAGGAGAGGGAATATGACGGCTGACTTTCGTGGTGGCGACCTCACTCCATCTCATTCTGCGAGCCGCCGTTGTTTCTGCCTCCGCTTGCCTTGAACTTCGATCGTGCGTTGGTCCTGAAAATGATGCAATTCAGTAGACTTAGCGAATTTTTATGTTGTTTTATATAGAAAAAATGCACTGTTAAAAACATACGTGTAGTATGTGAAGTAATGGGACCACAGATCACAGACGGTGCTCTCGATCGCATTTTTCTTCTTCTCGTCGCCATCAGGGAAGGTGATAGAGGCCAAGAAAGCATCTGAAATCAAAATTTGCAATCAGATGTGAGGAGAGACTATAACAGAATCATACCTAAAAATAATTATGGCATAAAAAACACATACCGACACATGCATTGAGGATGGAAGACGGTATCGCGGTCTTCCCGTCATTCGGCTTCGCAGCAACAGTGTATCGGTGCCGGACTCGCATCGGGATGATCTTAAGTATGCACATTTGGCTAAAAATTTTGGTATAATGAAGAGTTATCGAACCTGCTCAATGGCATGACGAGAAATGTGCTTAACGACGTTTCGCAGGGAGTTGCTCGCTGATGGGATTGAACCGAAGACCTCGATTATGTCGCTTTTCCCTAAGTGAAAGTAGATTTGAATAGGAACAGAATGGAATGAGTAAAATCGAACCTCCCGCAATAGGAGCGAACAAGAATGTAGGTGAACGAGGCAACGCTTGGGCTTCTCGTCTGTTGAACGTAACCTCCAGAGTTTCCTGAGGCGAACGAGATAGTCAGTTTTAACTAAACTTATTTGTCTGCATAACCTTGTCAACAGGACCCTTTCTATCCTTGAAAACTCGACGCTCAGTTGAAAGTTCCATCTAAGAATAAACTTTTTAATCTGTACGTGTTTTTTTTTTAATTTTCTGAAAAAGATTTCAGAACTGACGTATCTGAGCATGCCGATGAGGGTAGCGTAAACGGGGAACATTTCCTCAGAGCAATTTCGCGCCAACTCAGACAGGGTACGGTATGAAATTCCCGTCATGTCACGCGTTTCAGATTTGAACTTCTCCTTGGAAAAGGTAACTTGTTCTACTAGGATTTTAACCTGCTAAAATAGCTAGACCTAACCTTCCCACGTTGAGTATCCTCAGAATTATCGCCCAGATCGATGAAAAATTCACCAATCTTCGTCATACAAAACTTACCGTCACCAAACAACTCTCTTGATTTGCATCCCTGAGAATAAGACAATGATGGGCGAGGTGATCCGTTCCCTCTATTTTTACATACCTCGTTTTTCTGCGAAAATCCGAGGTGATTCTGCCCTGCATCGTCTTCTTCCCCTCCAGAATCGAAGCCGGATCCGCGGGGGAGTATGATGTCTCCGTTGTTCTCTTCGACAAATTCCTCGCCGTCGCTGTCGCAAAGGAGGCTCTGAAATAGATATCTTTTCTCATTATTTCCTTTTATTTGTGCCAACCCTCTTGATTTGTTGTCGGTATTCATGCCGATAGTGCGCTTGCGACATTGGCAGCCGTAGTCCACTAGAAGCATGGGCGCCTCCTCGGCGACTAGAACTGGGAGTCTGGGGGATCCCTCTGACACGAGAAATGCGAGTCTGGCCTATACCTCTACCACTAGAACTGGGAGTCTGGGCGCTTCCACCAGACATTCTTTCAACACGCCGATTTATAACCCTTTAAAATAGCTTATCCAGACGCATTATTATTAAAAATTTAAAGATATCTCTAAGCGCAAGCGAAGCTTTCAATTATGAAAGGAAACATTTACTCGCACTTTTGAATCTTTTATTCATGACAGCATCGCACGCCGGGCGTACGGCAAAACTAAGCACATCTCTCGCGCAGAAACTACAACTGAATGGCCAACAATATCTTTCATGTGAATCTCAATTACTTCTACAGCAGATGGAATAACAACACCTCCGTATCTAATGTCACACAGTTGCTCGGTGAGTTCTCGGAATTTAACATCTAAACCTTCCCTAGCAAGTGAGCGGATGAGAAGATCACTATGCCGCTTTCCAACTTTAATCCGCGAGATAACTGCTCTGTCTCCATTTTGACCCGCAAGAAGAAACCCAAGAAGTTTCCAGTAACGAACAGTATATCCAAATCGGTACATAATATGAGTATCGTCATATGATGCTGATCCGGTGCAAGCATACCGACGGCCGCGTATGGTATGGCAAAGAGAAAAGATGTCATCTACATGTATTAGAGGACGAATCTCGTTTGGGATCTAACGAAAAGGACCCGGTCAAAGAAAGTCTCTTTTTATATATAAAAAAGGCATGTACTTGATCATCAGTCGGCACTGTAACTTGTCGAGGAAGCTCGATAGTGAGTCGAGAACAGAGCCTCTTCAATGGGCGGTCGACCTCGATGCTCTCAAAGTCAGCTCGAGAGCGACGTAGCGCCTCGTGACGGATCTCTTGGATAAGGGCAGTGCTAAACAAAACATGTTACTTCCTATTTTAAACTTTTTTTAAACAAAAATCTAACTTCTTAAGCATGAAGAATCCTACATTACGAGTGACGTTGAGATTCAGGCATTTTTGCATAACAAAATGCAAATGTTCGAAAGAAATCGTCGACAGTGGGTATTGGCTTCCCATTACACGGACCAATTCTGCCAGGTGAAAACAAATGGTCTGGAAACCAAAATTAAATAATCATTTTGCATCCCCAATAACAAAAAACAAGCTGACATGCCACTTGATCCCGGAGAGAAGAAATGGGCAGTCTTCTTGAACTGCGAGGGCTAGGCCACGGCAGAGGACTTCCACTCTTGTCGGCATGTTCAAATCGCTTGAACTGAAGGGACAGACCATCTCCTTAAAAGATAATTCTCATTTTCATTTACTATTCTTGTTGCTACAAACTAACTCTGTTTATGGCGTGAAGAGTAAATGATATCAATGAAGCTATTGGAGAAATCCCGCCCGTCATCGCAATCGAAACAACAAGACTGTTGAACATCTGAAGAATTGTTCGAACTCGAGTTTGATATATCTTGGTTCATCAAAACCTACTGCCTCTTTCTCGGTGCCTGTACAATCGGAAAGGGAACGAGGGAGAGGCCGAGAGAATGAAGGAAGCTTAATATCATCCAGCAACTTATGCACCTACAGAGAACATGGCAAAGTGGAATTCCATGGAACCAATGCTGAAAAAACCTCTGATGCATCAGCGCTAAATATCTCATGTTTTGGCCTAACGCCCTGCAGAATCGATCCAACAACTTCTAAAGGGTATTATTAATGTACAGAATTCACTCATTACATTAAATAACCTTGTACAATCCCTGCCATTGCCCCTTCTTGTACTGTATGGAGCCAGTCAACTGGAGCGAAATGCATCTCGTGAACAGAGTGAGCGAAGGAATATTCGACGTCTACATGGAATCCGTCTGGACAATCCTTCGTCAGAGGACCGCACACTCGGGAAATTCGGGCTTATATAATAATTTATATAAATATTTAAACCTATTTAATGTACGACTTACACATAGTTCCCGGTGGATGCAGTTTCATTCTTGTCCCACTGTCATAGCAATAGAAGCAAGCAGCAGGGGACGAATGATGGCGCAAGCCAAACACCTTACGCCTGGCCTGACAATAAATAGCTCTAGATAAGTTATAAACAACAAAAAATACTGGTCATATACCGGATCATCGTGCGCTCCCGTAACCACTTTAGCGTCGATTGGGATTCCTTTCCACTGCGCTACGCATTCCAACTCTCGCACAACATAGCGTAGCAGGCGGTCATGAACGGCAGTGGACGGTTCAGCTGCACCAAAGTATACTGCTGCGAGAAACACTGCACCTTCCCTAGCCCGATGCGCGTCATCCATGTCAATCGACATTAACCCCAGAGGCCAACACTTTAATCTGAATTCATGTTTAGTGATTAAAGCTCTGTGGTTACAGTGGAGCTGAATTTTTGGTATATCTAACCTAGAATGTCCTTTTAACCGTACGCCGTCCCAACTGGAAACGAAGCTCAATGGCTGCACTGGGCCCCCAGTAACTTTCACTCTGTTTTGAAAGAACGGCCACGCCAAAGGCGTGTCAAGGATAACGCCGGACGCTATTCTCTCATGCAGAGTGCGAATGTGTAGTGACCATTTAGTAGCCGGTTCACTAGCTCTGCTATGCTCGCCAGAACAACTGTGCTCTTTGAAGGGCCATCCGGGCAGGAACAACTACGAAATACATTACAATTCAACCCATAAGAAAACATCAATTGAAATACCTGTCAATATCACGAGCGCAGAGGGCGCAGAGGCTTAGACTATGCGCAAGATACGCCTTGTTGTTCAAGAATGCACGCATAAACCTTTTGTGTGGACTGAAGTGACCAGCGAAATAAAGGTCCAATCCTGTGCGAATAGCACAGTATCATCAACAAGCTTTGCGCATATTAAATAAAGTAACTTTAATTTACTTGAAAAAAACATAGAGTTAAACGCAAGTTTTCTTTACCACAATACTTCAAATTTAACGAAAAAAAAGTTACAAACCGGCCTGGCTGAATGCACTGTCAATTAAGTGTTGAAGCTGGCAAAGGACTAGGGAAGACATGGACGATAAACTGTCCCCGCAAACACCTACAAGATAACGGTTGGTTCAAAATACTAGCATTCACATTTAAAAAAAGATGAAATAAAAAAAGGAAAAAAACAGGTCACTTTCATTGTCGAGAAAATAACAATGAAATAGAAAAAAATCATCTGACTTTCGTTATCCGCCCGAGCCTCCGTAATCAGCAAATCATCGACAAAGGTGTTCTCGCCCTCATCGCCACTCGATGTCTCCATGATATCCACGTCATTTTCTTCATCAGCTTCTTCCACTGAATCCGAGGCATTCCTTAGAGTAGCTTCTTCCACTCGGGCTTCTACTTCTCGCAAAGTCTTCCGTTTCTTGGTCTGAACGAACCTCCTTTCCATCTACAACAAACGTTATTTAAAAAAAAAACAAATCACACACACACACAAATCACCAAGATATAACATTTCCAGCTTTCTTAGCCGCTTTCATTTTCATTTCCAACTCAAGGTGACTATTTCAATTTATCGCAACACCAAAAAATTACGGTAGTTGCACACCAAATATCATGATGCAAAAAACAGCCTAAATTAGGCTGACGTTTGCCTAATTAGGCTGCAAATTCGTCTCAAATCTAATTATGCTCACTCGGGAAAACCAGAGTAGGATGCTCTGGTATATCATAGAGAGATTGGATCTTTGCAGTGGCGGGTGGTCAAGAGCAGGCACTCCCGCTCGAGTCCAGTTCCCCTGGCGGTAACCAGAAACCTCACGAAGCAGCGGTAATCTTCAAGACAACAAAACAATATCGTTTATGTAATAAGAAAATTGCTAATAATATTATTTCTAAGCAGACATCGCCGGCGAAGGTCGAAGAGAAAGGCGCGAAAAAGGAAGTGAAAAAAGAAGAGGAGGAGGAGGATGAGGAAGATGAGGATGAAGAAGAAGAAGAATCTGAGAATGAAGCTGAGGAAGAAGAAAAGAAGAAGGAACGAAAGGCCGCCAAAGCTCCACTCGACAAAGCGAAGGCAACGGCAGCTATCCAGGAGACTACCGTTCCCAAACAGGCCCTTGCCGTACCCAAAAAGCCAGTTACCGCACAGAAAGAGGTCTCTGTCGCACCGAAGGCGACTCCTGCCAAGCCAAAGAAGAAGTCTAAGGTTCCTAAGGAATCTCCGGCAATTGCCGCATCGAAGGGAACCACTGCCGTACTCAAGGAGACTTCTCCCATGCAAAAGGTGGCACCTAGTGTCCCCCAGGGGGTGCCTGCCGCCAATAAGAAGATCTCTGCCGTCCCCAAAGGGGCCGCTACCGATCTCAAGGAGGCTGCCACCATTGCAGATAAGAAGAACATTGGTAAGCACATTTCGGAACTTCAAACGATTTCTGAAGACGAATACGCAATTGCTTACGACAAATATTTAAACTCATAATTAGCATAGTGGTATTTTCACCTTCCTGCAGGTTCTAACTCGAGTTCGCTGGCACAGCGGCCCGCCGAAAAGAAGAGTTCTTCTTCTGAAGAAGAGGAAGACGAGGCAGACTCGGTGCGGATTTAGACACTGCACCGATTCAACAAAGACGTTTCATTCAACACTTGTTACAGGACAACGACAAATAGAAGTCTTCGGTTCCCCCGCTCTCCTCATCATTTTAAAGCCACTTCGTCCCTATTTTATATCCCGCCTTAAATTTCCGCTCCGGTAAATGATATAGAATGGAATATTATCATTTATAACGCATCACGCTAAATATATGACAATAGTGTCTACACAAAATGATTGTTCAAATTAATAAATGCGAACAGGAGCGGCTCCTCTGGAAGGGCAGACAGGGGGAGCGGTGGTCGAGCAAAGCTCCCGTTTCACACTAAATCCAAGCAACATTTTTAGGTGGACCCATTTCTAAGAGAGTTGAAAAATATTCGTAAGCGGAAATGATAAAGTAATCGTGAAGATAAATCAGCTCAGTCAGTCAACAGGTGCCCTGTGTCATGAAATGTCGGCACCTTTTTATGAAACCGTGATAGTTTTCACGCAATTAATAACGAAACGGATTACGTTGCTTTTTCTACAGATATTTTACTATTTTCTAAGCACGTCTCTTTTTGCTGCTTTCAGATCATGTAGCTGGTTTTGCTACTGTTTTTTCACCTCAAAATGCCCTTTACATATCTGTCCCCTTCCTCTCACCCTCACTCTCGCTCTATCTCTCCGCTCTGTCACTCCCACACTCACAGTCTATTTCTCGCCCTCCTTCGGCCTCTCTCTCTCTCTCTCTCTCTCTCTCTCTCTCTCTCTCTCTTGTCTCTGTCCATTCCAAACCGACTTCTTGTGGGCGGTGCTTAACAACAATGCACATTGACAAGAGAAGAGGCGGGCGCCAATGGGCGCGCCTCTGCACATTATTCTCCTTATTCTCTTTCTTTCTCTCCCACTCTGTGTTTCTCTCTTACTTTCTCTATCCCTCTCATTCTCTCCATTCCCCTTTCTCTCCCTCTCTCTTTCTCTCTCTCCTCTACCCTCATCAGCAACACCTTAGAGTGTACATCTCCTCCGCTTCATTCCCCTCGCCGATGGCCTTCCTGCCGGCAGCCCTTCTGCCCGGCTGCTCGGCCCCTCCCGGACTCATGCTTCCGATGCCTCCACCCTGCATGCCTTCGTCTTCCTCTGTCTCTTCGGCCTCTCGCTCCTCCGCCTTCTCAATCGAGCGGATTCTCTCGGCTGCCGCTCCTTCCTCTTCGCCTTCCGCTTCGGTCGCGTCAGCCTCCGCCGCGTCCCACGCGCTCCTCCATCCTGCGTGGCGACAAATGGTAGCGGCCGCAGCATCACCTTTCTACTTCTTCGGTTGGAAATACTTTGAATAATAAATTGTTCCGTTTCAAAAAGTCATGGATGTAATATGATGACCGCTGTCTTTCGTCCATGAATGTTTCTTGAAACCTCTCCTTGACTCTTCCAACCCCTTTCCCCCAGGCCCCATGCTGCCTCCAACCTTGCTCTCCCCTCTCGGCCTTTATGGCTGCGATCTTCGCCGCCGGAAAAGGCGGCATCGTACGATCTTCAGGTGAGAAAATAATATATCTACGTTTATCTATCGTCGTCAATGGATTTCTCAATTAACACTTTGACCGAGACGTGCCTATTTTATGTTTTTTTCCTTTTTTTTCTAAACGAAAATAATAATGATGCAAAATTTGGTGAGTGAGGAGCAGCTGGCCGTGCTGGAGAGCACCTTCACGAAAACGCACTACCCAGACGTCGCTTCCAGAGAGCAACTCGCACTCCGCTGCGACCTGAAGGAGGAACGCGTCGAGGTCGAGCATATTCATTTACGTCCACAGAATCCTTTCGCAGTCGAGAGGCTAATTTATTTATCTCATTTCTTGACGAGTGATTGATTTGCACACAACATTGGCTTCACTCACCTTCCCTTTATTCTAGCTATTTTTTCCTCCTTCTACTTCACCATTCCATGTTTTTCTATCATTTAACGTTCCTTCTCACTTCTGTTTCTTGCGGTCTCCCGATCTCGCTCCTTCGCTCCCTGCCTCTCTCTCTCACACTGTTGTTCTTCTCTCCGTCTCTCTCAGTCTCTTCTCTCTTTCTATCTCTCTCGAGTGCCTTACCTAATCCTCTGGATCTCTGGTGGCAGAGGTGCGGCAACATTGCCAATTAGGCTGCCGACCGCTTGCTCAAGCTTCTCCTGCCTTCGCTTTTCCTCACACTCTGCCGCCTTCCCTCCTTTGCCCTCCTGAATCGGCTGACCTTTCTAATTCCTCCCTCTACCGCTCTCCCCTGTCGCTCTCTTCTCTCTCATCTTTATCTCTCTCTCTCCTCTCTCTCCTCTATATCCCTCTCATTCTCTCTCTCTCTCTCTCTCTCTTTCTATTACAAATGCGCAAATTATACAGTCCTTGACTCTCCGAGAATCTTCAGCAAGCGAGGCAATCTTCAACTCTTTCGTGAATTAGATTTAGAATTTCTAAAATTGACATACCGTTTTGATGTTCATGCTACTCACTATCTAATACCCAAATGCAATGAAGAATAACATATTAGAAAGTCGAGACAGTCAGAGTTGTTCAGGTGTGGTTCAAGAATCGGCGTGCCAAGGAGCGGAAACGAAAGCGGGAGGCGGCTGGAGGAGGCGGAGGCGAAGACACGGCAGGGACAGGCGCCAAATCAGCCACGGCATCAGTCGCGGACGGTGTTTCCGATGATGACCTCGCCCTCTCTGACGAGGACGACTTTGGCGCTGAAGAAACACTCAAACCGCCAGCTTCCAAGAGAGCTCGCATTGATCCTGTTAGAAAAACTGTGTAAACTTTGTAAAGCCATTTAAGTTTTGTAAATTTTATTTCTCGGACTTTCCCTGTGCCGACTTTATTCTTGAGAGGATATTGAAACGTGTAGCCGCCGGTCTCATTTGCTCTTTTCCTAAACTCTAGTACATCTGTGCTTTTGCCTGCTCCGCCCTTCTGTGCTTCTCCTTTCGAATATTATGAAATGACTTTTCCGAGATGAAGATCTCACCTCTGTTCCTCTTTTCTCTTTTCTCCTTCCTTTCCATACTTTGCCCATTAATCTGCCGATGACTTTCCTCTTATCTTCGCTTCTCTGCTTCTCTGCTGGTTGCATTCCCTCTTTCCCATTGCCGCACTCTTTCTACATTTTTCTAGCTTATATGTATGAAGATATTCCCTCTTTTTAATCTAAATAAATAAAAAAACGTTTACAAACAAACGCATGTATTTATGTTATTGACAGTTGCTAATCCGAAGGGATACGGTATCAAGGGAAGGGGAGGGGCACTTTGAGGGGAGCAGCGGCCACGTCGTCTCTGTCACTTGCTCCTAATTCACGGCCCGGCCGAGCGAGGGGATTTGTGTATTTGATTGTCGCAGATTATCGGCAGGGAATTAAGAGTTTTGCGTGGCCAACAAGGAGAAAGAGAAGAAGAAGGAGACTGGGCGGGTGAGAAGGAAGAAGAAATGAAGTGTCAGCAAGCAAAGAAAAAGTCGCCGTTAAATTCCCGCTCTCTCCTTCTCTCACTCCCGGTCTATTGTCTTGCTCTCTCTCTCTCTCTCTCTCTCTCTCTCTCTCTCGCTCTCTGTTCATCTTTCAATTTCTTTAACCAGTGAAGAATCTACAATTTCCGATAACTTCTTACCTGATCTTTCATACTCTACTCCTGTCCATCTCGTTTCAATGAATCCTCATCAAGTCCACATTTTGTATGGGTCAGTGAAGATTACAGATGTAGGTTGTACCAGAGCAAGCAATTCAAGGGAACTATTTTGTCTACTTCAAGTGGAAATTGATTCAATTTTATTCATTCAGAATTCTTTTAATTGTAATCTCAAATAATATCTGACGTTTGGCATCACTGCGGGCTGCTTCCCACCTCTCTCTGTACACTCCCTCTCTCACAGACACACACACACTCTCTCTCTCTCTCTCTCTTCCGATTCTCTTTCTTTCTCTCCCTTTCTTTCTTTCCCTTTTTCTCTCTCCCCACACCGTGAATGAGGAAAGAAAAGAAAGAAGCGCCGAAGGTGAGAAATAACATTATCGCCCTGTTTGACACGTCGCACTCGGCACGATTTTGCAAACAAAACTACCGGAAGATGTTTCCGGTGGTTCCATATGCCGTGCTCACATCCCGGGTCATCTGAGGCGAAAACATATGCCGTGAAAGAAGGAGAGGGTCAGGAGAAGTGAGAAATGAGAAGGAAACAGTGACAATAAGATGATGACTCCGTAAAGAAGAGATAATCGTAGCTTACGCAGTTAAGCTACGAGAGGGAGTGTACTATATCCCCTGCATAATAGAGTAATCATGTAGAAATGGATGAGAATGGGGCTTCGAATTACTGTTGGGAGAGGTGTCGTCTTCCCACGCTTCTCTTCGCCTTTGGCGACTTTGCTCCTCCTCGGGGCCGAGCTTCTCTTCTGACTCTTCTTTGCAAGCCAGAGACGGCTCATCGCTAGATAATAACCATCGATAACTTTCATTTTAAATTCTGATTCTAATAAACATGGAAATCAAATAATTTATAGTAACGGTATGTAAATTATCGCAGTTTCATCTCCTCCCTAATCGTCTTGTAATCCAAAATGGAGAATTCCAATACAGATGATCGGGATCAGTGAAGGAAGATTTCGGGTGTTTGATATGGCCAACTCATTATCTAATTCATTAGTACTCATCTCTTTTCGCATGTCTCTATCTCTCTTTTTATTTCTCTCTCTCTATATCTCTGTCTCTCTCTCTTTGTATCGTTCTCTCTCTCTCTACCTCTCTCTCTCTTTCTCTCACCCTCTCACTCACTTGCCCCGCCGCGGGCAGCGACGCGTGCATTCGGGCCGCAAGGTGGCGCTCGGGAGTTACAGAGATGGGGCACGACGACAAGGTGAGAGGGGGAAGGGAGGGAGAGAGGGACAGAGAGTGAGACAGAGAGAGAGCGAAAGAGAGAGAGAGAGAGAAAGAAAGCGAAAGAGAATTAGAAGATTGGCTGATTGGCTCATTTCGGTTGAGTGCGTACACCTTGCGTCCGTTGAGCGGCAGCTGGAGGGCGATGAGCGGGCTCGATAGAGGTACCGCCTGTTCTCTTTGCCTTTCTCTGTCTCTCTCTCTCTCTGGTACTCCATTCTTCGCCGATCACGGACAAGCATTCCAAGAGTTCAATACACTCATGGTTAGAATCAAAACCATCTCTCTTGAAGTAGAAATTAGCAGTGTCCGCCGATCACCGTTTCAGATGTAGTTCATGGATTTCGTGAACTAATCTGCTTATCCGATGAGGAGTTAGCGCAGAGTACTGTATCGGAGGCAGCAGAAGCTGAAAGAGAAGGGAGAGAGAGGGAGAGAAAGGATGGCGGATTGGAGGGCGACTGGCCTGTTTGCCAAGACGAGAACAAGAGGAAGACAAAAGGGGTCGAGATGCGCAGCCATGTTAATCAGGGAAGAGTGAGTGGACAGAAAGAGAGAGAGAGAGAGAGAGAGAGGGAGAGAGAGAGAGGAGAGAGAGAGGAGAGAGAGGGAGAAGGGGAAGAAAGTGAGAGGGGGAGTGAGAGTGTGGGACAGAAGAAGAGCACACGCACCAGATACTGCCACGATCCTCTGCTGGAATCTATGCAGTATTGTTAGGGTACAGAGAATGGAAGAAAGAAAATGAGAGACACAGGAAAAGAGAAAGAGAGAGAGAGAGGGATTGAGAGTCAAAGCCACCTCTGCAGACTTCTCACCTGTACACAGAACCTCTCTGTCGTATCCGCCAACCACACCTGGCGTCAGCCCTTCAAGGCAGTCACACATTATATTTCGTATTTTCTCTGCTTCTCTGAACTCTCTCGCTTACTTATGATCTCTCTCCTGAGTACATATGAACAGCGACTGACTAGTGCGAAGATTAGAAGACGATCCGTACGCGTGAGCAGGAAGAGGACGAGAGAGAAGGACAGGGAGAGAGAGAAGAACGAAGTGTACATGGAAGAAGAGATTGAAAGCAGAAAAAGAGAGAGAGAGAGAGAAACGAGAGAAAGAAGGAGCGTGAACGTTGCCGAGGCAGAAGCAGCACGCGACGGTGAATGGGGGACCAATTGTAGCGTCACGATAAAATCCTTTTTTGAGAATTTTTTTTCAGTATTTCCTTTTTTTATTACCATTTTCTTTCTTTTAATTAAGCATTCGTTACTATTGCAATAAATTTGGATGATTTTCTTCATGCATATAATCAACTCCAAAAGCAGTACACACAGAGAAGAAAGTCTTGTGGGATAAGACATTCAGGCTAGACATTATGTCCGCGATTGGCTCTGAGACATGAATGTCCAGTCCCACTAGACAGCAAATGTCTAGCCGCGTATGTCTAAACGTACGAGACATGGCCGGCTAGACTGAATGTCTTGTCCCATTGGACAGAATGTCTAGCCAATCGATTTTGCGCTGCCCGCGCTCCCTCCCGTTCTTGTTTCTTCTTGCTTTGCTTTGCTTCATCATTTCAGATCTAACCAATGCATTATATGTAGTACAGGAAATAGTTTTTAATCAACCAAATATTCAACAGACATCGAGAAACAAAACAAGCGAGCAAGGGAAGGGAAAGGGCAGAAGTCTGAGGGGGAAGGGAAGGCGGCATGAGGAGAGAGTCGGTGGCTACTCGGCAGCGTTGACGATGAGCGGCAGGACCATGAGCTCGGGCGCCCCGGCACGCGCAGTCACGGCGCGCGCGTCCGTGTGTCCTCCTTTGTGGCCTGCAAGGGGTATTCAGATTGCATGAAGAGCATGGGTCGGCTGACATCCGCGGCGAGAACGACGATCTTGTCGGTCTTGGCGGTGCCGTTCTGGCGGAGGACGTCGATGCGGAGAGTGTCGCAGGGCTCGACGAAGGCGTGCACCGGATTCACGCGATACAGCTGGTTGTCCGAGCACTTCACCTGCAAACAAATCAATGCTTTACATGGAATATTTGCTCTGATGAGTCCAAATGAAGACATTGATGTCGCGGCGCTTGTCGGTGGTGTTGAGGACAGAGACCTGCGAGAGTCCGCCGGCGGCCTTGAAGCGAAGGTCGGAGGGCGCGAGCTGGAGCTGCATGGGGACGGCGGCAGTCGGAACGAGGAGAGGCTGGGAGGCGGGCTGAGAAGGCGCTGCACCATCAGCAGATGGTGCTTTTTAAGCTCTGCTTGGCGCCAGCGCGCCAAGCAGAGCTTAAAAAGCAAACTTAGCCTATTTAGTCACCGCGATAAGGCCGTGAGAATCGGGCGCCGCGTCCATCAGACGGCACCCGTAACTCGCGAAGCAGTCTACCTGCAACATGGAAGCTCCAAACCTTGATAGCCGCGAAGGTCTCGGCTGCGACACCCCGCCTGCGGCAGCCCACAAAAGACACCTTGGCGACTGCGCGCCGACCTGGGAAGGAAAAAAACAAACATAATAACAGCAAAAGTAATATGGAAAACAACATTATAATCGTGCCTATTTTTTCAGCTTTTTTTTCTGAATTTTACAGTCCGTGCGTATACGCTTTCGAATATTTTTGTAATGACCAAAAAATCCTAGACATTCAAGACATTCACGTTCCGTGAAATTTTTAGACATTGAAGTCTTGTTTGATTAGACATCACTGAGCTAGACATGCGATGTCTTAGACATTTTTCTGGACATTCAGGGCTAGACATTTGATGTCTAAGACATTCTTTTCTGTGTGTATAGAATCAGCACTCTTTTTTTATTCGGTCTGCTAAATCGTTCAACTTAGCCCAAACATTTACATATCTTCTCACAACCTTCACTTCCGTCCCTAAAGTTATTTCTGTTAAAAATAAGAAAAAGTTAAAAACGACAGAGGGAGAACGCGTGCGAGAACGAGAGAGAGGAGAGGGGGGAGAAGATGAGAATGAGAGAGAGAGAGAGAGAGAGAGAGCTGAGGGCTACAATAAGTGGAGAGGGCAAAGGAGAACGTTTGGCCATAAGTAGTTCGAGCAGGAGAGCTTAGAGGATGTGCATACAAACACACTTATGCTCTGAGATCGAAGTTGGCACGCGTAATCCATTGACATGTGGGGTGACTCCTGTTTGGGTGGGCAAAAAGGAGTTGGAATGAGGTTAAGATTGTGAGAGAGAACAGACACAGAGAGCGAGATAGAGAGAGAGGAAAGAGAAAGAGAGAGAGAGAGAGAGAGAGAGAGAGAGAGAGAGAGTAGCTGGCAGAGTCTGAAACATTGGAGAGAAAGTAGCAAGATTGTGATTGGCGAGAATGTGTCCATTGTCTCTGAGGACACTCTCTTTTGTGCTAAGCTAAGTCTTCTCACCTCCTCCTCCACTTCTACTTTGCATTCATTCTATCAATGACTTGCGTGTCAGAGATGTCGCCATGTGTACGCTAGCTGCTCCTCCTGCTCTTTCCTCACGTTCCTCTCTCTCTCTCTCTCTCTCTCTCTCTCTCTCTCTCTCGTCCTCTCTCTCTCGCCCTCTCTTTCTCTCTCTCTCTTCTCTCTCTCTCTCTTTTACCTTTTCTCATACAGAGTCCACTTGACTCGAATGCACACGCAAACGTGAATGGCATAGGATGGTGATCCGAAAAGACGCTTCCGATTCCTCTGGCTGCCTTTATTTCCATCTCCCTTTCATGCTCTCTCTCCCTTGTCCTCTCTCTCTCTCTCTCTCTCTCTCTCTCTCTCTCTGCCCATCTTTTTCTCTTCCCTTCCTTGCTGAAGCTTGTCTTGCTGGATCGTCTTGCAATCTTCCGTGCAGACCCGCCGTCCACTTTTTCCTTTTCCACATCTCCTTTTCGTTGGAATCATGAGGAAATGGCAAAATTCATGGCAATAAGCTGGCCAGGAATATGATCTCTATCCTGAAGCTGATGTCAAATATATGTATAGCACTAGGTGTTTCACTTGAATGAAAACTATTAATGTTCGTAATGAATTTTAAAGCGATTCAGAAATAAGGACCTTAAAGAATATACTGAATTCATTGTTGACTAGTGCGAACTGAGATTTACTTGATCTCTGCCTCTTTAGTCGAAGATGAGGATGATGGGATTTGTACGCGCTAAGCTCGGCGCAATTCTTTTCGGTCTGCATAAGAAGTGACATAGGGAGAGAGAGAGAGCGAGAGAGAGAGAGAGAAAGAGAGAGAGAGAGCGATTGGAAGAGAGAGCGACTGAGAGAGAGAGGCAATTGGAATAAGAAGAGATAAGACAACGACGGTCCGGTTGAGAGAATAAAGCCACCCTGCTTTGCTTAATCTCTTCCTTATTTTCCAATTTCTTGTGCACAACTGTGGAATTAGCACATTGCTTGAGGCCCCCGGTAGAGCTCTGATTCGAATGGTAATAGGCTTATTGTCTAAGAAGCCGGCGGAATACGGTAAAAAGGAAGACAAACTCATCAAGACGGTTTGGAAGAAAGGTCAAAACAACGCAAAATAAACATTGTTGTGTTTGATAGATTTCTTCCAGTATTTATTTAATCAGGAAAAATTGAGCAGCTTCATAAACATGAAATGCAAAAGGATGATATGTACGCAATCTCGAAGAAATGCATATGTGGAATGGCACTTTGTTGTTCTCTATTCTTCCTTAGGATATATCAGATGTTCAATAGGGACATCGAATTCGGAGACTGGCACAGTAGGGATGATCTGCTCACGAAGAGAAATCCCTACGCGGAGTGGGAAGCGACCGAATCTTGAATCCAAATATATACCAACTTCATTTTCTTCAATTAATTGGAAAGTATGTATATCCAGATACATACCATTCTATCTACATCTCTACCTTATCTATCTTCACACTCTCTGCTTACCTCTCCTTGTGTTCCTTAAGGAAGCTGTCAAAGAAGCCAGCCCCATGTCCGAGTCTGTCCAGTTCCTTGCTGAATGCCACTCCCGGCATGAGCAGAACATCTAGAGCTCCTGTCTCTTCGTATCCCGGCCTTTCAATTCCGTCGTCAGTTGGGTGCTGTCTATTAAGTCAGTTCATAGACACAGCTGAGAATACAAAACATCCCTCATCTCTCTCTCTCTCTCGCTCTCTGTCTCTCTCTCAATCTCTCTCTCCCTCTCTATCTCTCTCTCCCTCTCTCGCTCCTCCACGAATAACAAAAATGGTAAGAAGTGAACTTCCCAACCGTATGCCCCAAAGTGTAGATGAGAGTGTTCCCGGCCACTCTGCGCGTGAAAGCGGCAAGAATCGCATGCGCTTGTCTCCCTTGCGGAACTGGAGAAATTAAATTGTTAGCTCAATTTTTGAACGAACAAACATAAATATCTTTCTTGGCTCCATAGTTGACAATTTCACGATGGAGATGAAAGATGTGAAAGAATCAAGAACGCAAGATAAAATAGCTTGCCATCGGTTCTCTGACCTGTGGAATAAAGACTTGCTTGCCGTGGTCGAGGAGATGCTCGACCAACCCGTCCGTCTCGATCTCACCCACCGTACTCACGTAGACACCCACTCGGGCAGCACTCTTTAGCCACGGTGCACTCTTGATCTGAGAAAAAGAGAGGGAGAGAGAGAACAGCAAAGAGAGTGAGAGAGAGAGAGAGAGAGAAGAGAGATAATGTAATAAACAGAGAGACAGATGGTTTAAGGGTCAGTGAATTGGAAGTTGTTTCACAGTGTCAATGACACATTGATTAAATGTATGAGAGAGTGACAAGATATGGAGAAAGAGTAAATATGCAGAAGGAAAGAGAGAGGAAAATATTAATGAGACGACTATTGGGCAGATAATCGAGAGACAGAGAATAGAAAGAGAAATAGAGAGAGAGGGAGATACATAGACAAAGAGAGAGAGAGAGAGAGAGAGAGAGAGAGTCAGAGAGAAAGAGAAAGTAACAGAAAAAATACATATGTAGGAAAAAATTTCACATTAAGTACATAGTAGAAAAAAAAAGATAAAAAAGATACCTGCTTGACGACGCAGGCCGTCTGCTTCTCGATCTCCTCCTTGGGGATGGCCCCCAGCAGGGTGGCCATGTCCTTCCTCAGCTGCTTCTTCACTAGCTTAGTCGTCGCCATCTCTTCAGTCTACAACAACTATCGGCTAATGGAAGCACAACCACCACTCTGTTCTCACACCCTTTATATCACTCGGCCATCACGCGCAGCGAAACTGTTAGAAATCAAAGAATGAGACTCTCTCAGATTACATTCAATGACAAGCAACGCCAATCAACCGGATCTCTGGTTCATGGTCGCTCGAATAAACATGAACACATCCTGATGACGTAGTGCATTTCGCGAACCGATGCTGGCAACTTGCCAGGCTTGCCGTGTAGTTTGTTAATTTCGCTTCAGATTTCTTTCCATGGTTTTATTTGTTTTTTCTCATTTAAAGGTGTCTTTAATGTTTAAGACGAGATGTCGAAAATGTCGGGTATCCTGGATCTGACGTCGAAAGAGTTCGATGTGGACGCGTATCTCAGCAAGATGTTGAAGGAGAAGACTCTGGACGAGCTCGTCAAGGAGGAGGAGAACATGGTCAACTGTGTCAGTTGCGTCTGCTCATTCTTTTTCATTCTATTTGCTGGACCACCCTCGCACATAAGCTCTTGAGTCTCAATGTGTCTTAACTGACTTCGAGATTTTCTCGTAGTTGGTATTTATCTTGTGAATTATTTTTTAGTTCTACTTTTATTAGGTCCGCCGCCTCGACTCTGACGTTCATCAAATTGTATACGAGAACTACAACAAGTTTTTGACCGCCACGAATACGGTGCGCAAGATTGAAAATGAGTTCAACCAGCTCGACTCGGTTAGTAATCTATATCTATATTTTTTGTTGTTGCCTAATTTAAATTTTTTTTTAAATATATTTTTATATGTCGCCCGTCTGTTATATTTTGAATGAAATATGTTGCAGGAGATGGCGTCCCTGAAGTCGTCGATGGCGAGTATCTCTTCGCTGGTTGCCGACCTCTCTGACGTGCTCGGTGGTGGAAGTCGCAAGGCGGGAGTTTCCTCGCTCGCTGCCTCTGCCAGAGCAGTCGCCGGTGTTCAGTGCATCTTCGAGTTGCCAGCTACTCTCCAGGTGAGCTAGTTCTATTCTATTACAAGTATTATTTGTATTTTCGAAAGTATGTCATGCATTGCGGGTATATTTGTTTCTTGCTGATTTGATTAATTCGAGTATGTCCTGCCTTGGACAGACAATGCTGGAGGAGAAGCGCTACGCCGATCTTGTCAATCTCTATCTTCTCGCCGAGAAATCGCTTGCCAAGTACAAGGACATGGACAGCGTCGAAGAGATTGTCGCCAAGTCCAAGGAGATTATGAAGACTGTCGAGAGAGAGGTTATCGACTTTGTCGTTTCAGCGTTTACTGATGAAACTAACCCCTTGAATACTTGCTTACTTCTGTTTGCAGTTGGAGGCGCGGGTGAGCGCGAGTGCGGAAAGCGTGGAAGCGGCAGGAGAGGCGCTGTCCCTCTTGGCCCGTCTGGGGACTCCGAGTGGCCAACTTCAGATTGCTCTTCTCGATGCTGCTGATAGGACACTCACGTATGATTTCGTGTTACGAAGAGACCTTTACTGTTTTCTTAGTATTCAATCGAAAGAAAAAAATATAAATATGTTTGTAATGGTTTTATAAAGCATGAATGCTGATCTTTCTCCCATTCCCTGGGTTCCTTCAGAGAAGACCTGGCGTCACTGTCGGTGGCTCGTCCCCTGGACGTGCTGGAGTTGGTGGACGGTGCGTGCTCGACCTTCTTGCCCAACTTGGCCCTCTGCGCGCAGCTCCACCGCTCGCACTTCCCGAATGAAGAGGAGAAGCTGCTCGCTCGGCTCAAGCCACTTCTCTGCCAATTACATGAGCATATTCGGTTTGTTTTCCCTTTCATATCATCATTGTATCCTCGACCCTCTCCTCTCTTCCAGTTCTGCTCTTCTCTCTGCTCGTCCACATGACACTGCCCTCGTTGTACGCGCTCTCGATCGATACTTCCGGAAATGCGGTTCCGTCTCACAAATGCTACCAAGTACGGTAGTTATGGATTTAAATAAAGGGCATTCCAATATGCTTTTGTTTCGTATTTATTATAAATGGTACGCTCACGATGATTTGTAGAGCTGAGCAACACAGAGGCATGTATGGAGCTCGTTGAGGCTGTCTCGGCACGCGAAGTTGACTTGTGTCGCGAGAAGGTATACTGTATCCTCTGGCTTGTACCAGTACGGTAATTCGAACAGCTTGGCATGTTCTTTGGCAGACATATGTATAAAGAGACTTGAACCTTTGTTTCCTCTTCCGGTGGTGTCGAAGTGTTCGTCGGCGATTCAAGTGGAAAGAGAGCGACTCCTCGACGGAGTTGCTCCTTCTCCCCAAATCGTGCAGAGTCTCCTCTCCGACTTTCTACTCCAAGTCAAAACTGCACTCGCTCACCTTTTACTCTTCACTGGTTGGTTAACAACAGTTCTTTTTAAATACATAAAATAGGTGGCTACATGGAGACTTTACTTGATAGACAGAGGAGTGGGCAATAAGTTAAAAAGAAAGAGTGGAATATATTTGCAGCCTCGGATGTTGCCTTCTCTTCTCCCTCGTTCCACCTCCGCTTCGCTTGCCTTGTACACGCGCAAGTCGTCGTTGGAGCATCGACGGATTCTGCTGCTGCAGCGGTTAGAAGAGTGCAGGGCATCTCGAGATGTACTCATAAACGGAAGCAGTGGGAAGAGACAAGAGGAAGAATGTGATTAGAGAAAGAGTAGTGAATGGAAGTTGAGGTGCGCGTGGCATGCGGAGCCGCGGCCCAGCCCGAGCTCGCCTTGGTCCTTGCTCTCTTCGCGCACCAAATGGCTGGTCGCACCGGGCAACTTCAGGTTTGCTCATTTACACCCCTCCCACACTCTACTCCAAGCACCGTCATTCTATCATCTTTGTGGATTAGGATGCGCTTCTTCAGTAGTGAAGTTTTCATTCATACGTTGCCTTGCATTGTGTAACTTGCTGAAGAATCCCAAAATATTTTTTGTTCAGGTGCTATGCCGCGAGCAGTTTGCATTGTCTGAGGAGACTTTGTCCACTTCTGAGAGTTCTGGATTTGCCTCTTCAATCTCCGGATCAGTTGACACAATAATACCATCAGAAGAAGAAGTGAGCGAGCGATGGAGAACCGCTAGCCAAACGCTGCTTCGGAACTACACACAACAGACAGCACTCGCAATTGGTACGGTCCCACTAAATGTTATCCAAAGGCCAGATCAAGAATCAATGAACTTTGGTAATAAAAGCTTTGAGACAGTCGGGTTTTAGGTGATCGCTGGTGCAATTCTCTAATTGCCTCTTCCTCAACGAATATTAGCGAGCCCCGGGGTGTTTCCGTCTGGACTATTCGAGTTCGCGATGAATTGCGAAGTGCATCGGAGACCATTGATAATCTTTGTGGAGAGGTTTCTTTTAATACACATTCTGATTACTTCGTTAGACTTTTGTATTTCACGGTAATACTTGAATCAGATTCTGGTATAGTGATAGATCGATGAAAATGATGATTGAGAAGAATGAAAAGCGGAAACCGCCTGGATCCAGCAATAACTTGGCAGCGGGAATGGCCGGAGGGGGAGGGCTCAAGGACAAGAAACCGAGCTCCTCTGCTCATCTTGCCATCTCTGATCTTGGAGAGACTTCTCTCTGGAGCGAGAGAGTCGATTTGCATGCTGCCATTCATGTTAGAATGAGAAGGGAGAGAGAGAGAGAAAGAGAGAGAGAGAGAGAGAGAAAGAGAGGAAGTAACACGGCTGATTATCTCGATTTATTCTAGTCCTTTTTTTAAGTTTAATAAGCAGTCGATAATGACTTCAATGATGAAGCGAGTGCTGAAGTCGGGGGTGGAGGGAGTGCGGCTGAGGACGCTGGCCACCGCCGGAGTCCAGCAAGTTCAAGTTAGCTACCATGTCGTCTTTTTATCATTTATTTTCTTTCAGTTTGAATATTTTGTTGTAACTGATGTGTTTATCATATCGGAGAACTGTTTTCATTTGTTGCTTTCTATCTATTGAATCCTATCCCCGATCGCCTTGAGGTGGACGTAGCTTTCCTGTCGGAGGGCGTGTCGTGGCTGACGGGCGGAGATGCAGCGGCTCCTCTTCTCTCGAGTCTCTTTGACCAGCTGCTCTCCGCCGCTCTCCGGAGATGCTCTTCTCCACAACTTCTGCACCCTGGAGTTGTCACCAGACTAGTTGCTACTGCTAATCAGGTTAGAGGGATACATTGGTCTCATTGTAATATAGGGGCACTATTCTCAGAAATGGAATTGATATTATGCAAGATTTTCCCTGGATTCCCAGTACTTATTTCTCATTTACAACTGGGTGAAGGTATCACGTCAATGCCAACTGCTGGAATTTGCAGGAAATCATCACGTTGTCGTCTTAGCTGCAAGGGTAAGGAGAGACCGAAAAACTCTTAAATTATTGTAGCTTGTACATATTCATAGCGAATTACGATTGGTATTAGTTTGCTGCTTCTGATATTGGAATGAGGACTGTTATTGTTGAGATAAGGACATCATTATGTGGAAATTTGGATGTGTATTACATACAGGAATGTACGTTAAATGATTGCGATAAACTTGAAATTCTAATTGATGTCCAACACATATAAAGAAGTAAGTAAAAAAATTTGAAGGAGGATGACAACGACGAAACTTTTTTAGTGTTATTTGGAAAGCAGTTTGAGGGTGCGCTTCTACAGTGCTTTTTTCTATTCCCTACGGATGTTACTCGTCATTCACGGCCACTAGTTGTCAGAGACGTAGGTGTCTCTCTTTCAATCTGACTAGCCATCCATGACGTTGCCGAGGAAGTTCGCTTACACTCACCTTGTAAGTCCTCGAGACGCAGATTGCTTTTGCTTAGATGAAGGAGGTAAGGATTGAGTGGGGGAGAGAAGAGAGAGAGAGAGAGACAGAGAGTAAGCTGAGCAGAGAAACTTGGAATTGAGGAAGGAAAGCGAGCAGATCCCTGAGAAGTGGCCCTCGGACGGGGCAGGCAGCAGAACAATCATCATTCCTTGCCGAGGCACGAAAGGAATTCCTCGCCCACTCCATGCAATGACGAGAACACAAAAAGTGAAGTCATGTCACGAAGCCCTTCCTTTTGCTGCAAGGAAATCTCTTTGCTAGTTGGAATATATTGTTGCGTCATATACTCCTCTTTCAGTAATTTAAGTCATAAAATAAATAAATAGTTGCTTTGATCTATTTTAATTGGTGTATATAGAAAGGGAAGTGCGTTCATTGACCAAAAAAGAAATACGCGAATGATCGACTCTCGTGGCCAGCTTCTTATCACTTGATATCGAATTATGCGATAAGCAAGGCCTGCGCAGCCTACTCGCAGGCCTTTTCATTCTTCCGAATCATCGCTAGAATACCATACGATATCTTCTAGGTGATATCAAAGACGTCGAAGTCTACTCTTCCTTCCCCCTTCTTTATTTTGGTCTCTCTCGCCTCTCCCTCTCCCTCCCTCTCCTCTCTCTTTCTCTCTCTCTCTTTCTTTCTCTCTCTCTCTCTCTCTCTCTCTCTCTCGAGGTGTCACTCTCCCTTCCTTTCCCTAAGTCTCTCTCGTAATCGCTCTGCCGCTATTTCTCACTCTATCGTTTACCTTTCATCTCGACACACCATGTGCAAGAAAGTTATCTTTTTGTGCCTCCATCTGTAAATAATAAAACACCGAGCGATATGAAAACGTTTTGCTGCATACATACGTACATATTTTCTCAACTATGTTTGTATTCTGTAACTTATTTGCCACGTTCTGAATTGAGTATCCTCTTTTCTCATTCTTGTTTATGTGATATCGCTTACGATTACGATAGCAGCAGAGTTTCCCCGCTCCTGTCAGTCAACTGTCCATGCCACCTGAGGAAACCACAGCTGATTGTAAAACGGAGTAGCCAGAGCTATACTCATGAGATCAACGAAGGAAGCCATCTTTTTCGCTCTTTCGCGAGGTATTCTATACAATGGACATGCAGACAAGTTATGTTCTATTTGCAGTTTATTTCTTCGTGAGTAAGATCATCTTCACTCTTCTCAATATATTTTCTCCCCGAATCTCCGTGGCTCCGACGTCCAAGAGGCTTCTTCTTCTCAGCGCTCGCAAAGCGGCAGCCGCCATTCGAGCACGAGAGGTACATTTTTTAACATATATTTTTTATAATAAATCCTTCTCTGCCTTTTCCTGATCTACTTTTGCAGATCACGAGTGCCGCACTCATAGACGCCTACATTGAGCGCATGCAAGAGGTACACTTATATTTCTACCTTACAAAGTCGTTTCCAAAAAGCTTGATTAACAGGTCAATCCAATAGTAAACGGAATCGCCGAACAGAACTTTGAAGAGGCGCGTCGTCTCGCTGCTGAGGTTTCCTTAAAGAACACAGTTACTGATAAACAGAAAAATAAGTTCAGGCAGACGCCCTCATCGCCAATTCTTCAACGGATGAACTCATGACGGTTATCTTTAGTTCATGTTAAACATGTTGTCTTTGGTGATTGTAGTACACTGTTAATTGTTTATGTTTCTTAGCTGCTTCGCTTCCCCTCTCCCCCTCTCTCTCTCTTCCTCTCTCTCTCTGTCTCTAGCAGTAAAACATAGTGATCCGTTTAACCACCCTCTCCTTTAGCTGAGCATCACTCGTCCACTGCATGGTATTCCTTTCACAGTGAAGGACTCCTTCGCAGTCCTTGGCAAGCAGCAAACCAGCGGCGTATTCATGCGAAAAGATACCGTAGCCGATGCAGAAGTTGTGCGAAGGTTACTGATTTCATTGGACGTGCAACCTTAAAGAGCTTTCTTTTGAGAGATCACAGTGAAAAATACAGCTAAACTAATGAAAATGAGAGAAATAAATAGAACTACTGCAAATGTACCTACATACATATGTACATATGTATGTATAATTATAGAATGAAAGAGGCGGGCGCGATCTGCCTGGCGACGTCAAACGTGCCCGAGTTGTGTGCAGCGGGAGAGACAGTGAATGCGCTGTACGGGAAGACGAGCAACCCGTACGACACGAGAAGGAGCGCCGCGGGGTCATCGGGCGGCGAGGGCGCACTCATCGGGGCTGCTGCTTCCCTCGTCTGTTCAGCTCCTTGATTATTCATTGATTAAAACTTACTAAATACTAAATAAGAAAACTCGTACTTGGAAGTGTTTGAGATCGGAGTGGGCTCGGATATCATGGGAAGCGTTCGCGCGCCCGCTGCTGCCTGCGGCGTCTATGGACTCCTTCCCTCTCCTCGTGAGGCATTTACTACACTTTCGGCTCCCTTTTCATATTTTCTATCCATTTATGGCCTGGCCTTTTGTCACGTGTCCATATATGCATAACTCTAAATTTCTTAGAAACGACGCCATTGAAAGGCCACTTTCCACAACCGAGCGAGCAGCGGCTGAACTTGTGCCAGGCTGGGCCTCTTTGTCGCTTCTCCGAGGACCTTCCACTCATGATCAGAGTGTGGTTGACATCATTTACATTCATTAGTAGCTGCACAAATGCTCCATTGAATCACGTGATAGCCATCTTTAGGTAATGACTGGTGCAAGTACAGAATTAGATGAGCCGATATCTTCTCTTCGCATCTTCTACATGGAAGGCATAGACTCGCCTCTCAATGAATACACCAGCGAAATAGTTGAAAGAGCTGTCAAAAAGTTAATTTTGTTTATTTCAATACAGAAAATATTAACATGATTCTCTCTCATATTTGTTTATAGGCGGTAGCATATCTGGAGAGGAAATACTCCACGACTGCCGTTGAGGTGAAGTTTCCGCTCGCCGCGTGGACACAGGTTATCTGAGATATACGCAGAACATTACATAAGAAAATGAATTGATCGATTTTGCCGACAGGAGATGTTCGCCGCCGATTTCTTCATCCCTGGCCAGCCACCCATGACCAAGGCACTAGCTGCTCAGCCAGTAAGTCTTTCATACAATCAAGAAAAAAAACCAATGAACTATTAAAGAATTTCAAACCTCTCTCTCTCTCTCTCTTTCTCTCTTTCTCTCTTTCTCTCTCTCTCTCTCTCTATCTGTATCGTTTGTCTCTCCGCCTTCCTCTCCTCTCTCTGTCTCCCTCTCTCCAGTTCAATGTGTTCCTCGAGCTCTTCCGTGGTCTCTTCTTCCACAGCAGCGTCCACTCTCCTCCTACAATGATGAAATGTCTCCTTCAAAAGGCGGCTGGTATGGACGAAAAGAAGCGAATTGAGGTCAATTGAATTAATTTTAAAAAAGATATTTATTAAATGGAAAGTTGCTATAATTGCCTCGATTCCAGCCACTGCAGCGACTCGAATATCTTCAGCGGCAGATGGCCGAACTGCTTGGCAAGGATGGTGTTCTCCTCTCGCCAACAATGCCCGACGTTGCTTTCTTTCATAATAAGGTCAAATTTTAACGTTTTTGGGGAAAGCCGTCTTACATACAATTGATTACAAAGATTGATTAATATAAGTAGATTTTCCTTTTAGAACGTTTTCGCGCCAATGAACAACTCATATGCGGCTCTCTTCAATGTTCTTCACATTCCCCGCTCGGACTCGACTCTTCTTCACAACTTCCTGTGGGAGTGCAGGTCTGTTTATGGATTAAGAGAGCCTCTCTGTAAGGATCAAGGAGCACTCCATGGGTGCCTGCCCCGGGGGAAAGTGTCGGAATTTGATAACCAAAATTTTATGTGGGGTACCCATGCGTACTATAAAGAAAATCAGGGGGTCAAATTTGTTATAAAAAATTTTTCTTTGATAGTGCATGCATTAGTATGGAAAAAGCTTAAGTCCTCATAACTTTCCTCAAACTTAATATTTTTCAAATTTCTTTTTTTCAGTCATGCGTAATTGGAATGTGCACAAAAAAGGTCTATGACAGAAGTTTGAAAACTTTCATTTTTGACCACTTTTAGGCATTTTTATTTTTCAAAAAAAATTTTTTTTTGAGCACTTCATCTATTTTACGGCCCGGGCGGGCGCAAACGAACAGCTGAGCAGAAAGAGGAGAAAAAATGACATAAGATATGTTTTTATGAAGGAAATCGACGGATATACATTTTATGAAATTTTTACTTGAACCGGATGCACTCGCGTTTCAGCTGAGAGAGACGAATCAATAAAAGTTTTTTTTTACTCAAGTTTTTGAGATAAGTTTTATGCCATTATATTGAACATTCAATTCTCTACAAAAAAGGTCTCTATCAATATCTACCAAATGTTACCCTGGAATTTAGAAAATGCAATTTTCTGTTTTTCGACCAAAAAATAAATGGATGATAACTATTTAGATCCTAATTAATGATCCATAGAGACATCCGGCGGCAAAAATAGTGCACATTATTAGATAGATTGAAGAATTCTCTATATCATATCCTCGTTTCATGAGATTTGAAGGATATACATTTCCTTTTTTCGAGAAGTAAAGAAAACTTTCCAGCGCTATGCAAACGAACCCATGAAGCCGAAAACACAAGGGAGTATTTTTTTGTAATAGAATCACGTTATACAATTTTTCTTGATGAGGAAATCGAATTAAATGTTTATTAATCTACTCATACGACAGAAAGAGTTTGTAAAACTAAATATTGGTGTGATCTTCAATACAACAAAACTATGCGCACGTTACTTCTATAAAAGTCTCTGAAATATTACGCTGCTGCTCTTGAAGGTGTTCAGGCTAAGAGAGCATATCCCGAGGTTGTTTCCGCAATAGAATCACTCGAGGTTAGCACGTGAGAAGAAGTTTAATGTTGAAATAATTTTTGTGTGAATACTTGAGTGGCTTAAGGAAACGACTGATAATGGTAAACGAACCATGAAAGGATGGGCTTTACGTGTTCGAAAACGCAGCGTTCGAAGGAATATATCAGAAAGATGTTTGATGAAGGATGGCGCACCAAAGCGAAGGTATACCCAAGAATAGCAGAAATGAGGATGAAGAACTCTGTCGATGAAACGGGGAATTTGATGTTCACGCCTGCAGAGCTACTCAACTACCGACAAATCGCAGCAATCTTTAGCCGCTTGGCCCACAAACAAAAGGAGGTAACTCACTTTGAAAAAAAAACAAGATCTTCATCGGATCCATTCGCTTTCATCATTTGTCACAAGCAGTTTTTTTTGCATCTTCTCAAGATCAGAATAAATTATGTATGCAGTCCTAACTAAGCCAAGGACGAAGAAACCCATTATGACCTTTATTGTGTCCTGGGGCGAAACCCGCTATACTATTGAGAGTGGGATGAGAATTAGGTGACTAAAGGGGTCTTAGCCTTGGAGGGAAGGGTTAGAGGAGTGGATTCAGGGCGTGGGGGTCGGGATCGCTTCAGTTCTTAGTGGACTTCTCCGTCTTCTCCAGCTTCAGACTCGTCACCTTCTCCAGTGTATCGTCCTCATCCGAACGCTCCTGGAAAAAAAACCAATTCGGATATATGATCTGCCATGCTGTCTAATGAATAAAAGCATGCAGAATGTGACTTGGTATTGGCCGGATTTGATCTTCTCCTTCTTCTCCTTATCCAAGTCCTCCTGCCGCTTCTTCTTCTGGCTCGCCGTCATTTTCTTTACGTCCTTGTACTTTACGTTCTTCTTCGAAGGGGCGTCCTGAAAGGAAACCAAATTTTTTGATATTGATATTAAATTTAAACAAATTATCTAAGAAAAAAGCTAGGAGACAAAATAGGTAAACGCTGGACTGACGTCTGCGGCGGTCTCGGACTTGAGAGGAGTTATGTAGTTCTTCGACTTGGCCGTGGCGGACTCCTTGCTCTTCTTCTCTTCCCCTTTCTTCTCCGACTTTCCCTTTCCACCCTCTTCTTCCTTCTCTTCTTTCTTGTCCTTTCCATCGTCTCCATCCTTTTCTCCCTCTCCACCAGGCTCTTTCTTGTCTCCTTAAGGATTCACCATGCAATTTGTTTTGCAAACATATGCAAAATATTTGCCATTTTTGAGATGAACCGAGAGAAAAATCAGATTTCCCCAAGTAATTCCACGACGACACACCAATCCTGACCCGTTTTCTCCTCCTTCTTGTCGTTGTCTTCCTTCTTGCCTGCTTCTTCCTTCTTCTCTTCCCCCTTCTCAGCCTTCTTCTCCTCGCTCGCCTTGGCCTCTGCCACTTTGCTAGTCGGCGCCGGAGTTTTCGGCGGCGGCGCAGGACGGCCTTTCTTGGGCGGACCCCCTTTGTCATCCTAAAAGTACCTCATTTTAACATTTTCATATTTGCATTTTAATAATGAGAGTGGGAGAGAACATGAGAGAGATGTCAGAAATAGTGAAATAATCTGCATTTGAACCTTTTTCTTTTTGGATGAACAGGCCGCCAGCAGAAGCATCGCTGAGGCCATCAGAGTCTTCAAGTAAACTTATTGATTATTTTATTCTCAACACTATCGTGTGACCATTAAAAACTCTGGAAAAACATGAGATTGATGAAAATCAAAATGAGAAATTAGAAAGATATTAACTGCAAAGTGTGACAGAAGAACGCAGAGCATGACTAGCTGTCGACTCCTCAACTCGGCTTCTTCAGATCAGAGATACGAGTGGCGAGACAGCCACTAGCCACGAATACAAGAGTGAGAAATGACAACGATGTGGGAGAGAATCTCACACTAACTGCGTACTGTCAACGCACTCTATTATCCTTAGAAGACACTTTGCAAAAGTGTGCACTTATTACGTTTGCAGCATACAATAGGACTTCATTCTTGATGTGTTATTCATTAAGAACGATCTTTCAGTACATTTCGAATCGCCGTTTATTCCTTCAGATGCTCTGTCCCGAAGGCCCAGTTCTACCCGCAGAGCTGCAACGTCTGTCGGTGTCGTCGACAACCACGATCACTATTACTGCCAAGCCAAAGGAAGAGAAGGCGACAAGAGTAAAGAGAGAGAGAGCGGAAAGGACATTGAAGAAGTCAAGGAAGGGGGTCAGCAGTCAAAGAAGGCCAAGTCTTTTGTAGGGAGGGTGCTGACATGAGTGAGCTCCATTGATGAAGAGCCTATTTTCACATTGATTAAATCATTTCACAAATATGCATTTTTTTTTAAATTCGCCGCAGGCCATTCGAAATCAGAGTTCGTATACATACATATACCGAGAACTAAACAGTACAATTTAAAGAACAAAACTGTTTGCATTGCTTTGAAGTCGTTTCGAAGTTGTTAACATTTCCAACTTCCAAGTAAGAGCGCTGAAATGAGAGATGGTCTGGTCTTCGTCACATGCCTGAATGTAGTTGTCATTGCACTTTCTCCTCTCGTTCTCTTTTTCTAAACTTCAACGTTGCAAAAGAACCTTTTCGTTCAAAACGGTCACGCTTTGCCATTCGCGTTCACTGAATAATCAAATAAATAAGCCGAGTAAAGTGCACGAGAACATGGCTATCTTGTGCAGTAATTCAACTCCTTTGATAATCGTATTCTCCCCGCGTATCCCTTTCTCTTCTCTCGCTCACTCTTACTCATTCATCTTTCTCTCGTACTCACGATCTCTCTCTCTCTCTCTCTCTCTCTCTCTCTCTCTCTCTGTTACTGTTTCTCATTCCTTCACACTCTCTCCCTATTTATCTCCTCGTCTCTATCTAACTTTGCCATTGTCAACAGTCTTCAACAATCGAGAGCTCGCAGTTCAAATTGGCCGGCCGAAAAATTTTCTTTCTCCTCGCAACTTTACCTCCTCTTTTGTATTTCAACGTTACAGGTAACACTCTTTCCTTACCATCATTCTGATGAGAACTTTCCTAGAAACTGTCATCTTTACGCTTACTCGTGGTTAGTTAAATTTCACAATTGCATATTAGAAGTGTTTTAATTGTTCAGTGTACTTCTTCCTTATCAATGTGGCCTTCTCTCTTATCAATGCATTTTCACCCCTCGTCGTCGTCCCTTCGACATCCGCGTCTCTTCTTCTTCTCAGCGCCCGCCAAGCAGCGGCCGCCATCCAGGCGAGAGAAGTTAACACTCTTTAGTCATTAATTATTAATTAAATATATTTTGTGAATTAATTTTCTCCTTTTTTGCAGATCACAAGTGTCGATCTCATCGAGGCGTACATTCAAAGAATCATTGAGGTGACTGCTGTTAATAATATCAAATTCTAGATTATTACTTATGATGATCGGATGATGGATGATAATAAGGTTAATCCGCTTGTGAACGCCGTCTGCGAGGAAGGATTCGACGATGCGCGCCGACGGGCCAAAGAGGTATGCAGAGAAAATTGTTTAAAAAAACTACACACAAGACAAATTGAAAGTAAGAAGCTGATGGTGACAAGATTTAAAATGACTAGAGAAGCTTTAGCTTGACTTGTTGGTTGCGAAGGCGACTGCCGCTGTTCTTGAGGAAGTTAGTTCTTCCCCCGCTGCTCATTTCATTTGTAAATATATAATAAATTTCGTTACAAACGTTATTCTGCAGCTCGCGATCTGCCATCCTTTGCTCGGAGTTCCCTTCACGGTGAAGGAGTGCTTAGCTGTCGCTGGTTTCCGACAGACTTCAGGTGTCGTGAAGAACAAAGATAACATCGCTGCCAAGGATGCAGTGGTTGTGCAAAGGTTGTGCATTGTACAAAGTATGTCTTTTGAGAGCTTGATTTGAGGATGAAAGAGGCGGGCGCGATCTGCCTGGCGACGACAAACGTGCCCGAGTTGTGTGCAGCGGGAGAGACAGTGAATGCGCTGTACGGGAAGACGAGCAACCCGTACGACACGAGAAGGAGCACCGCGGGGTCATCGGGCGGAGAGGGCGCACTCATCGGGGCTGCTGCATCGCTCGTTTGCTGTCTACATATTGTTTATACACAGCATATACACACATTACACAACATCTTGTTCTACTGAATTTTACGGGGATAAATGGGATATAGAATACCAAAATGCAAAATATCGCATGAAATAAGAGCTAATTTCGATCACAAAAATATAAATATTGCACTCCGTGAAGGTCGGAATCGGCACTGATATAATGGGAAGCATTCGTGCTCCTGCTGCCGCCTGCGGAGTCTACGGACTCATGCCATCGCCTGGTTTGTAAAGTGAAACTTCCTTGCAATTCATGTTCAAAAATGACAACAGTGAACAACCACTGTACATATTCCTATTAAGGATTGTCATCAATGATTGGTTATTTTCGACATGACCTTGTGCCCCCTCCTCGTCGAGAGAAGATTTTACGCTCTGGTCCGCTCTGCCGCTATGCAGAGGATCTCTCGCTTCTCTTAAAGGTACTTTAATTATCAATAATAAATCAATCAGCTTAACTTCAATTCATACATATGCACACATTAAAAATAAGATATTTTAATTTTTTAACTTATTTTATTTGCATTTTCATTGTGCCTAATAGGCTATGAGCGATGGGAAGGCAAAAGTGGATGAGCCAATCTCTTCGCTTCGCATCTTCTACCTTGAAGGCATCGACTCTCTACTCAATGAATACACTAGCAAGAGAATGGAAGGAGTCGTCACCAGAGTAATTTTTCGTAAGAGTTATTATTTTCGTAGATCAGAACAGACATTTTTTAGGCTGTCAATTTCTTGGAACGGAAGTATGCGACGACTGTGGTGGAGGTGAAGCTGCCGTTAGCTGCGTTCACACAGGTCGATTAAATGCATTTCTTGATTCGCTATCCTCCTTTCAACGATTTTCCATCCACAGGAAATGTTTGCTGCCGAATTCTACATGCCAGGCCAGCCCACAATTGCCCAGACGGTTGCCGACGAACCAGTGAAATTTTCAGTGTAATTGTCTTCCAATCGCAGAATTTGGCCAATTGGTTTAAGTAAATTATCTGTTTATCAGCTCTTGTATGTATCGTAGATCAATGAGTTGCTGGAGTTGATTCGCGGTCTCTTTCTCGGCAACAGCCTCCATTCCCCTCCCACCATGATGAAGTCTCTGCTCCAGAAATATTCCGCAATGAACGAGACGAATGTTATTAAAGTTGGTCTAAAACTTAGCTGAATTCTTCGATTTTTCTCTAAAAATGAGGTTCAGAATGATTAGGTAATTGATGCGAGATAGTGAATAATATTCCAGCCTCTCCTTCGCCTGGAATATTTACAAAAGCAAGTGAAAGAGTTGCTTGGTAAGGATGGAATTCTGCTGTCGCCCACAATGCAAGACATCGCCTTCTTTCACAATAAAGTCAGATTTCAGAGCCTTCTTCACATTCTTTTGCCATGACGAAACTTAAGACTTTCTTAGAATGTTTTCGCACCGATGAATAACTCATACACGGCCCTGTTCAACATTCTCTTTCTGCCTTCTCTTCACTGCCCTCTTGGACTTGATCCGGACTCTAGTCTGCCCGTTGGAGTGCAGGTTGGTTATCGTCTTTGCCATCTCTCGACCATCTCTTATACCTCTTTCTTCTTCCCTACTTCATTTCTCTCCACTCCTCTTTCTTTCTAATTCAAAGGTCTCTGGCCCTGCCAACTCGGATGGCCGGCTCATTGCAATCGCTAACGATTTGGAAGCAGAATTCGGCGGATGGCAGCAGCCAAAGAAGTCTTATCTTGCGTGATTATAACCTTCGGATAAGATATTCATAATAAAATGGCTTCATAATATTGAATGACGTAAACGCCGATGTTGAGAGGACGAAACATATTTTATCAATAATGACAGTTTGCACAGTCGGAGATGTGCGTAATATTTCATAGATATGAATGTCGTCCATCTTAAGGTTTTTTTGTGGTGGTGGTGGTGGTGACAGTGGTTGTGGAGGTGTCGGAGGAGGTGGAGGAGTCGGTGGATCCCGTGGATCCAGTGGATCCTGCCGATGTCGACACCGTCGATCCGCCCGTCGTGGCACAGAGGTTGCAGGACTTCGGGCAGAACTGCGCTTTCTGCGCAGCAGAGTAGGCTGGCGAGGAGCAGAAGCCATTGCCAATCCAGGCAGCGCAGCTGCAAGAATGTGGGAGAGATGAAGAGGGGAGGGGGAGAGTGTGCGTGTTAGAGAGAGAGAAAGAGAGAGTGAGAGAGAGAGAACTTTGGATGATTGTCTTGGCATCCGCTGGGGTCGCAGAGTCCGCAGGAGGACGGACAGAACTGCTGCTTCATTGCCTGCGTGTACGAGGCGGAACCGCAGAAGCCGTTGCGGTTCCATGAGGCGCAGCTTAAATTTGTTATGATCTCTTATAATGTATTTTAAGTTTTAAATGGATAAATAATACTTGGGATGGTTGTCGCGGCACTGGCTGGCGGCGAGGCCGAAGAGAGCGGCGGTGGCAAGCACAAAGAAAGACTGCATCACTGGAAGGGGAAGAAGGACAAGGAGGAGAAGCTAGGAATGTTTCCACTCTGGCACTTTATCCCTTTTATATCTGCATCACACAGACTGATCAAGGTTTCTTGCCAACCCTTTCACTTTGGCAATCCAGGCAGATGAACAAGCCTCGTCTAACTGACGTTCTTTCTCACGATCTCTCTCTCTCAGTCTATACAAAACTCTACTCTCTTCCCATTTCCCATCTCTCTCTCCTCTTTTTCTCTCGCTCGTCACTGACTCTCTATCTCATGTCTACTCCCTTCAGTCATCATAATGCATCGAAAGACAGCGGCGTGTTTAATCAGATCAGCCATGTTATATTGCCGAGACAAGAAATAATGTTCCCAGATGAACTCTCCGCCCATTCCTCCAGATCTCCCACGCTTTGTCTGATTTTGGTGCCATCCATCCCCATCCTGAGCTTGTGTTTACTTTCCACACAACGTTCGCATTGTTCATGACGAAAGAAGATGAAGAATAATGTGATATGATGTGAAGAGAAGGAAGAAATTTTGAGATCAATTTAAATAATTCTGAAAGGAGAAAATGGATGGTGGCTGAAAGAGCGTCTTAATTTTTTTTATTACCACGAGTGCCCTTCGGCCCAATAAATGCCGAAGATTTTCAGACTCTTTAAATGGCCGTCGCGAGTATATCAGCCGGAACATATGTATATGGAATATCTTTACAATAACAATCTGAAACGAGCATGCATCCTCAAGAGCTTATTTTATTCCCGGAAAAGAAGGGGAAAGGACGAAGAGCTACTAGAGGACGAGGGTTTGGCAGGGATCGAGTGGTCAGTGTGGGGGAAGCTGAACAGCTCCAATAGGCTGGAAACGTCATCTTGAGCCCTTAAGTAAGTTTATTGGGGTTTAAAAAAGATAAATTTGAAAGTTATAATACCGCTAATGCGTCGTGGAGGGTGGCAATTGTAGGATGGCATGGACGGATGGGCGGAGCCTAGATGCGGGCGAAGAGAAGTTCCTCGCGCTGCATGAGCAGCAGCTTGTCGATGAGCAGTGAGTGCGAGTCCGCGTAGGCCATCGCCTCCAGCACCGGCACGAAGGGCGTCAGGTAGCTCTCAACCATTCCTTCCTTCAATCAATTGATCTACCACTTCAATAGCATGACTTCCATCACTACAGTAATATTGGTCCATTAGAGGTACCTGGAGATTCTTCGCAGCGGAAGGGCGCTGCGAAGCGGGAGTCACGGAGGTGTCGCCCTCTCAACCAAGAGACATCTTCATTACCTTCTCTCCTTTCATTTGACAGAGATATCGATTGAAATGTGCCGACTGACTAATCTTCTGAAAGAGATCACGCGGAGTGAGAATCGGATCGTAGAGGGAACTGTCATCCAGAGTCTCATTCAGGGAGAGACGGGCAGAGCGGTCAAAGAGGGCCTGAGGAGATACTTCTATCTCTCTTTCTCTCTCTCTCTCTCTCTCTCTCTCTCTCTCTCTCTATCTCTCTAACTTCCACCTTCTCATCCATCATCTCCCTGCCCACTCCCCACCCGTTCCATCTCCTCTTCTCCAGACCTCAGAGTCGTCGAGGGCTGGACCGCCAATCTTGTTCCCTTCCACAGGAGAAGGATGGAAGGGCGGTTTCACGCGGCAGAAGCAGTTCGGATTCATTCTCTGCGCGGAACGAAAGATGTCGGGCTGAAAAGAGAGAGAGGGAGAGTGAGAGCGAGAGGGAGAGGGAGAGAGAGAGAGAGAGAGAGAGAGAGAGAGATGGAGCAAGGGAGACAAAGAGGGGAAGGAGAGTGAGGGGGAGATAGCAAGACATTAGCAGACAATCTCATCGGCGACAGCGGGCGCCTGCTTGGTGGCGACGATGGGAGAGGAGCTGCTTGTGCGGGGAGTCTTCCGCTCGGCCGCGTCCTTCGGAGAACTTAAAATCATCTCTTCATTACCGTATTCAGAACAATTCAATATTACGCTACCAAATTAAATATCCGCATTTGAAATACGATGACATGTATTAAAAAAAAGACTTCGTGGGAGTCATGAGAACGACGGGGCTGTCGGCAGAACGAGCAGAACCTGCAAGGAGGAATAGAGAGAAAGGGAGTGAAGGGAGAGTGAGAGGGAGTGAGAGAGAGAGAAAGGGAGAGTGAGGGGGAGTGTGAGAGAGACAGGGAGAAAGGGGAGAGAGAGAGTTACGGTGATTGGAAAAGTTAGGGATTATGTACACATTCATTCATTTCTAATCTTTCAAAATATAGGAGACTGACGAATTCGCTGCTTCTTGGTCTTCTTGCTCTTTTTGATCTTTTTGTTTGTCTTCTTTGACTTGGAAGGCTTGCTGCGCTCTGAACAAAAATAGCATAAATATTAATATGCCGCCGGTTGCATAGAATCTCATAACTGAGAAGAAATTAGCGAGAATTTGAAAACATTCTTCTTCTGCATTCAAGACTAATTCCTACGGATCCATTCCGATAGTATTAATAGGCTGCGAGTTGTTTAGGCAGTTTACTGTAGTTGTAGTAGACCAGAGATGCGATAGCCACGCCGGAGAGAACAGCCGCAGCCACGACCACCTTGCGAGACGGGAGAGTCATCATAGTTACAAAGTCACTGAAAGCAGAGAGGTTGAACAAACACAACAAGACTTGAAGAATGGCTTTCTGTATCATATCCGAATCTTACTGAAAAAGGATGTATTGCATTAGAATGAGAGGGAAGATCTGACAGAAAAGACGACTGCGATTTGATGAGAGCACGCAGAGAGAGAGAGAGAGAGCCGCAGAAGCAGCCGTCTGCTGGCAGAGAAGTAAGCGAGAATGGGGGGGGGGGGAGAAGAGGAAAAGAGAGGGATCCCACATAAACCGTTAATATTTAGGCGTTCTTGAAGACCTTGAAGTACATTTTTCTTCATGAAAAATTTGGTTGTCATAAAGCGTATATTTGAATGTTTTTCTTGATGGCAAAAGGCATCTGGTTGAGAATATTTTCGTGCGATTACTGTACTGTTTCTGTCAACTAATAGATAGAACACGGCCCATTCGGGAATGCAGCCAAGACTTGCAGCTGTCAGTTTTCACCATTCCTTTTATATTTTCGCTTCCTATTCTTGCTTGTCTTTTGTAGATGGAAGAAGTAAGCAGTAAGAAGCGGCCTTCAGAGACAAGCGAAGAATACGAAGATGCTAAGCGGATTAAGCTTGAGGTTAATACTTTATGCATTTACAACTTTAAAAATACTGGTGTGAATATGCATTTACAACTTTAAAAAATACTGGTGTTGAATGCTTTTCTTCCTTAGTAAATTTAGTTGAAGTCTAATTGTTTCGGATAGGATAGCACCTTTGTTTCATTCTAATGATATCATATTGTTAGGTTCCATCTTCGGAGAACAGCGATGAAGTCAATTTAGATTCTCCAGCAGTCGACATCAAGATGGAGGTGAAATTCGATCCGTTACTATCACATATGTTTGGCTTTATTTCCCTTCTGCATTACAGCTCTGGGTAGACCTTCAGACTTTTCTCCCTTATCTTACATTGTATACTATTCGCCTAGGAGATGACCAAGGACGAGGTGAAGGAAGAGCACAACGGCAACAGCATTCTACCTCGATCGACTTTGGCTGAGTTGGAGGAGATGTTCTCTACACGATACACTGAGGTTGGAACACTGCTTTCGCGAGATTCCTTTCTCCATCGCTGACTCTTTTTTGAAATACTCCCACGGCTTCATTTTATTTCACGATTCAGTTGTTATAAGTTTTGCACATGATTGTATCGAATAGAAGAAGAGGAGTGGTGATAGGCGGATCCTCGGTATGCGGAAGTCCTGAACGGGTTTGGCACGCCGATCATCTGCCGCTCGTGGCGCGTCGCGGGTGATGGCCAAGGAGGGTTACTTACTTTTATATATTTTTTAATCTAAAGTTGCCCATCTATTGTTTTTATTTTATGACAAGATTATGATATTCTCGAAAAGTATTCGATTTGAGTACAGGAGAATAAGAGATCTGTGTGCTCTTTTCTTTCTCTTTGAATATCACTCTTTTCCTTGCAGTAATCGCGGAGGCTGGCGTGGTTACGCTGGCCACGGTGGATGGGGCGACCGCAGAGATCAGGGAAGATGGAGAGGAAGAGGGGGCGGAGGCGGAGACTGGAGAGGTGGAGGAGAATGGAGAGGAGGAGGGGGTTGGAGAGGTGGAGGGGGCGGAGACTGGAGAGGGGGTTGGAGGGGAGGAGACCGACAAGACTGGCGCGGCGGAGATCGCGGTTTCCGTGGCGGTGGCGGAGGCCGTGGTGGTCACTGGGGAGGTAGTCATCGGCCTGGATAGAAACTACGGTACTCCCCCTTCATTTCTTATCCTATGATACTGTAAATTATGTTTGTTCGATGATTTACTTTGCTTTCAATATTATACCTTCCCATTCATTCAACATCGGGTGATAGCCAGCAGAACTTCTGTTGTTGTAGGTCTAATCATCTCTTACATTTTGCATAGCTAAACGCATGGTTGTAAGTTGTTCGTGTCGTGCTAGTTTCCTCCACTTGCTAAGCAGTAAAATGTATCTGGCATAATAATTAACATCTTTATACCGCTCGTAGTTGAGCGCTCAACAATTTTCTTCCCATAAGTAAAAACAGTCAGCGAAAGGAGGGGGATGGAGAAAACAACAACGGGGAGTAACAGCACAGGGCGTCTAAACTTCTCGCAGGTCTTTCTTTCAAACGGGAAGTTTTGCCCGTATGTGCGGCTTTCCATGCCATGGCTTAAGAAGTAGAAGGATGGGAGAGGGAAAACCAATTAATAAAGTATCCGGGAGATAAAGAAGGACTGTGTTAGAAGAAAAGAAAGGTACGGCCTCCCAGCAAGGGCGGGGAATTGCCTGTCTGGGAGGGAAGATCACTTGTTGGGTACTCGCTCAAGGTTTCGCCTTCTCATCCGCAATTCCTTCCGCGAGGAAGAGCTTGGCAATGTTCTCACCCGTCACCTGAATCCATTCATATTATGCTCCCCGTTCAAAGCCACTCGAAAAGTACATTCTTATAAAAGGAATATGAATATCTATTTCCGGTGTGCAATGTACCGTACCTTGTTGGCAAAGTCGCAGAGAGCATGAGTGTCGAGAGAGAGAAGAAGAGAGTCTAGCATTCCATTGCGAGTGCCCAGCTGGGGTCCCTTCATCCGCTTGATGTCATCCAGAGAAAGGGCTGGCTCTCCACGCGCCGCGCGAGCCTCGTTCTCCACTTGCTCAAATTAGGACCGTCATTAATCTGTTCAATCCATTTAACAAAGTAATGAAACTCTGTGAATAATAATTTAAAAGGACCGTACGAAGCAAGCCTTCCTATAAAACAATAAGGAACAACTTGATAAAAGTATGCAGCATACATATAATACTTACTCGTTTCTGGAGGAGATTGTTGACATTGGAGTCGTGTCTCTGCTTGTCACTCTGGTATTTCGAGTATGCCTGGATCGCCTTGTTCAGCTCATCCACATTCGAGATCAGACTGCGCATGCACTTCTCAAGCGATCTCAAAGCAATTTCTTCATTATTTACTTCTCAAACTTAAGTGAAATTTGCATCGAAATTCAAGCAATTTCGGGTAATCAGCTAGCAGAACCAGAACACTTTCTATTCTAGCCTAAATATTCCATCCTTATAGTATTCTTTCAAATAAGCAAAGCTTTTTCCAAAGTATTATATCAATAGTAGTATTTAATAATAAAGCACCGTTTCGTCCCGAGTTCGAGATGGACTGCATTCTTCTCAGCAATGACGCTCTCAGAGAGACCGAGCTCGGCTATCATCACGTTCACCTTGATTATTAAAGCACCTTGACATTGCTAATATTTACAGAATGCATGTGAACTGGTCGAGTAAATGAAAGAGAATGAACACGAACCAAGTGGCTGTTCTTGATGACAATCGGCAGCTCATCGAACATGTTCTCGTAGTTGATGCCGGCTGCCTTCACTCTTAAGAAAATACAGCATAACATTAACAAGAACACACTGTACCCAATGACAGACGGGGTTAAGATTTCACTTCAAAATACAAATTAAAATCATTTCAAAGCTATCACCCCTCAGGAGTCCACTCTCCCTTGAGGTAGAGCTGAAGGGAAGGCTGCGACAGGCGGTAGGCAGTAATGGAGAGTTGGCCTTGCCTAGTCTTCACCGGGTCTGAAAAAGTGAGATCTAACAGATTAAACAACAAATAAATACTGCTTATTTCATTTACTTGTAAAATCTCTTTTAGGAGCGATAGGTAAATTCTAGAAAAGGAAAAGGAAAGCGAGAAATGAATGACTATACCGTAGATGAGCACGACTCCATCATGAACGGAGCTCTGGTAATCAAAGAGAGAGTCGGCCATCTCCTGCGAGAAGCAAGAGGAGAAGGGATGCGCCTGGTAGAAGCCAACCAACTCGTAGTCGATGTTCATGTTTCTTAATCAATCACAATTCACTTTCGGAACAAGTCGTCACTTCAGTATAGAAGTGTTAAAAAAGGGCATTTATAAAGCACAACTGCATTCCTGAAAGAAAACCATATGCAAAGTAAGGTCTAACAAACTGACGCCCAGACGCAAAAAAAAACAGCATATATAAACGAATCGCACCTGAACTTGCGGAGCATGTCGAGTATCTCAGCCTGCTTCAGCTCTTCGTACTGCTGATTCGAAGCTTGAAGCGCATCATCTCCCTCCATCATTGGCTCGGCCCGAGCAGTCTATAAGAAATGAAACTGTTAACTCTTTACCAAACCTCTACGGCGAATACAACTACTTGGTAAAGTAAAAAGTAACCGGGAAGCAGTTGGTGATCTCCAGACGACCCTCTTCCACGGAAACAAGGCCCGTTAGAAGACCTTGGCACGCCTCACCAGCGATCTACAAATAGAAGGTGATTGGGTACTCTTCGACTATCACTACCCCAGAGGGCCCCAAAAATGTTGAATTTTTTTTTCGCTAAAACTTGGCTAAGGGTGGGTTACTTGACATGGGGATCACGAATATAACATTCATTTTTGCCCAGTTCAGGTAGCTATTCTTCTCGTAGAGGTCGTTAAGGGTTATGTCTAGGAGTTATCCCTTCGTTGGGCAAAGGGAGAACACGTTCGACTCAACCATTTTAGCAAACACCACTTAATACTTTTGCTTTTATGAATGACGCTATAATTTAAAATGGATGGTATATTCGTGTTCCCCGTGTGAAACAACTCCTGGGCCATATTTCAGCGAAAAATCAAATTTCAATATTTTTGGGGGCTCTCTGGGGTAGTGACAGTCGAAGAGTACCGGTGATTGTTCAAGTAGATAACATAGTTAAAACCACACTTAACAACAAAAGAGTGCAAGATAAAGCATTTCTTGTCCAATCAACAGCTCAGGACGTAGAAGCATTACTTACTTATACAGAAACGATGAAGAACTGTTTACGGAATCTCACTGACCTCACTCATGCCGGCGAAGAGCTCGCTGTCGACATGCTTGACGATCTTCATGATTACGAGGCTGTCAATCTGGACGTAGTTGACATTTGGAGCCGAGAGAGTCACGAGTGGCATGGCCATCGCTGACTGCTGAAAGCACGCGATTTACAACTGAAGAGCAGGGAAAAATAAGCAATTAAATGAAAGAAGAAATGGGGGAAAATAGCAACCGAACGTTTGAGAAATTCTGTGCGAAGCTAGCTCGTGTGCCAATTCTCTTTGTTTTATCACAATTGCATCTACAAAATACTCACCAACGGATCGCACTCGATGACACACCAACACACGTCACATTGTTTTCAAATATTTTCTCATCGCTTCGTTTGATTTCACTCGTTTTTCTCTTGTATTCTGGAGTTGTTTCGCCAGCTGGCGACGCTTTCCGCCTGCAGTGCCCTTGTTTAAATATTAGTTTTGACATGAAATTGAAATTACTTGTTCGAAATCCATTTAGAATGTCGTCTTCTCACCGATTATGTTCTTCTCTCATCCTCGCAGCTTCTCTACTGGCAGTGGCCATGGCCTTTGACGACGAGTTTGTCACGTACACGAGCGTGATCAAACTGCAGAATGTTCAGGACGCTGTCAGTATTCCTTTCCATTCCATTCCCTTTCATAAGTTTTATCACCTTTCTCACAAGTGATTTATAACGAAGCTTCTTACGGATGACAACGTTTATTGTATCTAGGGCTCGCGCCTTCATTCACACGAAGTGAAGTATGGTTCCGGCTCCGGCCAGCAGTCGGTGACCGCCGTCAAGAACTCTGATGATGTCAACTCGCACTGGCAGATCATGCCCGGTTATCTTCATTCATTGCATACTTTTATTTTTGTCGTCGTGTTTCTGACCACGGCGTTAAGATTCCATTGATTGGCAGCACTGAAAGAGAGCGTGGCGCGTGGCGAGCCCGTGAAATGTGGAGGGAAGCTTCGGCTGAAGCATCTGCAAACTGGCTGCTTCCTCCACTCTCACAACTTCCAAGCTCCGCTCTCCAAAGGCAATCAGGTGGGTTATAACTTATGTTCATGACTTTCTGTCAGAAATCGCACGAATGCGGGATCTTTGCATTATTCCTTTCCGCCTACGCATTTTTGTATTGTGAATTTTCCTTTGCGAAGATTGTCTAAGGCTACCTACGGCTATAAGCATTTATTAAACATAATGTGAACATTTCTACCCTGAATAATTTTGAAGGAAGTGTCGTGCTTCGGCGACGATTCGCACAGCGACACTGGCGATAACTGGGAGTTGATCTGCTCGAATGACGAGTGAGTTCTAGTGTGCTGTTGCCTGGTTGCCTTCATGAATAGTCTTGCTCTTAAGATGGCTGGAGTCAGATTCAGTCCGACTCCGCCACGTTGACACCGGAGCTTATCTCGCGCTCTCCGGCCAGCAGTTCGGACGGCCAATCGCTGGTCAGCGAGAGGTTAATGCAGACATCTTCTCTCTTCTTTCATACGACCACCACCCACACTAAAACTCGATCACTCACTGCTATCCTGTTGTCGTTTTTATATTACTTCTTTAGGTTGTCGGAATGTCCAATGGGAACGCCGGAGGGGCAACCTGGAAAACAGCCGAAGGAGTGTATATGTCGAAGAGGAAAGATGTTAACGGGTTGTAAGCCAAGAGTATACGGTATTTCTATTCTTTCATTTGTGGCACTTGCTATTTCATAGCTCTGTTGTCACTTATAGGAACTATTATTACATTTGCTTCAAAAGAATTGGGAGTTACTGCTACCTCTGTTGGGTACGTTATTCGCGACTGTGTTACTTTTATGTTTCTCTTGCCATTTATTTCTTGAATCGTTGCAATGTTAACCTAGTGCAATTTCAATAAATTAAGTATTAAAAATCGCATGCAATTTCACATAACACATTCCTTTTGTTTACATTTTGTAAAAGAGTACTTATTCCGATGAATAGTCTTAGGATTATAACCTACTGAGTAAATGGTAAGTGGTTCTTCGATGTAATTGTGCATTGATGTTTCGACTATTGAATTCTTGCGTACCTTCTTGTTGGTCTCTTCATTATCACACTATCACATTCGAGAGGGCAGATATGTGTTTGACGAATCCATTGGAGTACTCGCAAGAAAGCAGAATGAGAATCGATGAGAAGTGCAGAGTGGAAGAGAAGGGCACGGAAGAATGTGCTGACAGACTACAAAGAGAAGAGAGTGTGACAGGGAAGAGAGGGCTGGAATCGAGCCGTTTCTAATGTTACGCCAGCACCTTTCGTCGTGCTAGGATTGGCTCGATGCGCAGGCTGCTAATAAATTCTCTGCTTTCTGCCAGAACTCTTGACATTTAATTGTTTGATTTTCAGCTACTCACTTCTCCTTTTGTTCTCTCTCCACTGAGCATGTGGCCATTCCCAAGAAATATCCGAACTACTGCTTTTGTTCTTCTCACTCTTCTCTGAACCCGGTGTCTAACAACATCGCATCTCGTGCTGCTCTCTCTTCTATCTCATCTCTCTCTCTCTCTCTCTCTCTCTCTCTCTCTCTCTCCTCTCGAACTCGCTGGCCCCATTAGTATGCAGTGAACCATCCTTATCATGTCGGCTGTCCTGTAATCCTTGCTTCGTTCGAAACACCGACTTCCTATTTTCCCGCTGGCTTCTGAATAATGTATAATTGGTGAGAGTCCGATATGTGTGCAGTTTCACTGTTGCAGAAGCCACTCGTGTTGGTCTCTTCCCACCGCCCTGGATCCTACATTGGTATGGATTTGCATGCGTAGTACATATGAAAGAATAAACATTATTCTCTTTTTTTGTTTCAAGAACTTTAAACTTCTATTGAGTCCTAATAAATATTCCTTTCATCTCATGTCGACTGTACGCACATAGTTTTTGCCCTACTCTTCTAACAACAACAGCATGGGCCGGTTGTAAATATTTGGAGTGATCAGTGCATTTATCTTTTGATCTCACAAGAGTCATGCATCACTGATGTCTCTTTCGCAATAGTAGGCAGACAAAACATTTGGAGAGATCACGAAGGGAATTGTGATAAATTCCGTTATTACAGTTTCCATGCTGCCTCTTCATTTCTTTGCACCCATTGATTGTTCGATTAAATGAAGGCCACAACTGGAGGATTGCGACGAACTGGAAGAAGAAGAATAAGAAGAAGACTACGCCATGACAACGCTTCCTGAAGAAGCCGCCAGCGGCACTTCCAGAAGGCCACTCGATGTGGCGGTTAAGAGGAGACTGCTGCTCTTCGGGGCACTCCTCTCCTTCTCTTCCATTTTTCAGGCAAGAAATGGGAGGGATAAAACGAGAGAGAGAGAGAGAGAAAACGAAAGTGAGATAGAGAGAGAGATAGATAGAGTAAATGAGAGGGAGAGAAAAAAACAAGAGAGAGAGAGAGAGAAATGTCCTAGACCGATAAAGAGATAAGATAAATGTAAATAAAAGTAACCCTGACTATAATTCCAGATGGGTTACAGCAATGCGTATCCGAATACGTCGATCGAGACGTTTCGTGTCTTCATGAACGAGGTCAGCTCGTCCTGTTTAGCTTCGTTTCTCCGCCCTGTCGTATTAACAATAATCCAAATTCAGTCAGTGCGCGGTGGCGTGGACGACGCGAAGTTCACGTGGATCTGGTCAATCGTGCTGAATGTCTGGTTCATCGGATTCGCCATCGGAAGCTGGATCGCCGTTCCCGTGGCTGATCGAGTGGGCAGAAAGTGTATGCAGAGGAGAGAGAGAATGAGAAAGAGAGTGAGAAAAGAGAGAAAACGCTCTTGCCTTTCAGCGTGTCTCCTCCTCGGCAACTCTCTCAACTTTGGTTGCGCCGTTCTCTCTCTCGTCTCCATTCTCACTCATCTCTGGTGGCTCTTCACTCTCTCTCGCTTTCTTTTCGCCATCGCCGCTGCTCTTTCTATGAACTCTCTCATTCTTCTTTTGCAAGTTCGATTTAGTTCTCTCAATCTTTTTTAGATAACAGATGGAATTTTAACTGTGAAGCTACATAGTTAATTTTCGAAAAGCAATCTAATAATCGTGTAAATCTTAGGAGAGCGCACCGCCTTCGATGCGCGGCATCATGTCCTTCTACGCGGAGATGGCATTCGTGTTGATGAACACGCTTGGCTGCATCGCTGGCATGCGGACTGTCTTCGGAAACAATCTTCCGCTTCTCGTTGGGTTCGATACATATCTTTTTTACACTTACCCCCTCTCCTACCATATCCATTTGGTCTCTACCGTATCTCTCCTCCTCAGTTTGGCTGCTCTGCCAACCGGTGTCTCTGTGCTGATCACTCCTCCCTTCCACGAGTCTCCTCGCTTTCTACTCCTCCAACGTGGTGACCGAGCGGCTGCCGCGCGTGCTCTTCGTTTTTATCAGTGCACTGGTTAGGGAATATCGATTGGATTCCTCATGCAGAGAGAAATAGAGACTATTGAATTTGTAGATGAAGAAGAGAGCGAATGGATGCTGGACGAGGTGGCGAAGGAGTCGGCCGTCTCACGCACCACCGATGAGTTCGATTCTTCTCTCAACGAAGAGGTCGAAGAGGAAAAGGACGAGAAGAAAGAACAAAAAGAGGCAACATCAATCAGCCAGCTCTGGACTGTGCCGCATCTTAGGAAAGGTTAGGATAGAATTGATAAAGAGGAGAAAGAGAGAGAGAGAGAGAGAGAGAGAGAGAGAGAGGGAAAGAGAGAGCATGAGAAGGGAAGACCCGAAGTTGTCTGCAGGCCTTCTTCTCGGAGTGCTGTCGATGCAGCTGACCTGCTCGGTCTGGCCGGTCGTCTACTTCTCCACTGAACTCCTTCGTCGTGCGAATGTCGACGTCGAGACGGCGGAGAGCATGTCTTCTCTAATGCTCATCTTTTCGTTAGTTCATTTATTTCTTCACTATAAAATATATCATATCATTTTTTTCATAGAAAACATGTTTATATGACAATTTGCAATATCAAATAGACTTGTTCTTTAAATAAAGAAAGTTTTCTTTGTTTATGATCTTCTCTTCCTCGCCCACTCTCTCTCCCTCTCTCTCTCCCACTCTCTCTCTCTCTCTCTCTCTCTCTCTCTTCTCTCTTCAGCTCGGTTTCCACAGTGCTTGGAATGGTAGTGGTGGAGCGTGTGTCCCGTCGCCGTCTCTTCCTGCTGTTCTCAGCCGGCAACCTCTTGGCCCTCCTTCTCTTCGTCCTCGCTGCCTGTCTCCAGCCCTTCTTCGACCACGCCAAGATTGGCTGCATCGTCGCTCTCGTTTTGCACGGCGTCACTTACAGGTCGGATTGCGGTCGTTGCATTCTTTCTTCCTATCTTTATTTGCTAGTAACAACAGAGTACTGCAGTATTACTGCCATTAAAGTGGCATGAACACTATTTATTGACGATTTTGTTTTGTTTAATAGATATTCGCATGTTCATTTTCACATATTTTAAGTAAATGTTGAGGGAATTAAAAGGTGTAATTAAGCTTCGCCCTGGGGCCGATCGCGTGGTTCCTGACGGCAGAGCTGCTTCCTCTCTCGCATCGTGCAGCCGCGCAGTCCATTGCTCTCTCCTGCAACCAACTCGCTGCTCTCGCCCTCTCCTTCCTCACTCTCCCTCTCTATGATCTCTTTGGTTCGCATACTCTTTCTCTCTCGCCCTCTCCATCCTCTCTTCCTCTCTCTCTCTCTCTCTCTCTCTCTCTCTCTCTCTTTCTCTCTCTCTCTCTCTTTGATCTCTTTGGTACTATCGATAACTGAAGGGTTTTTGCATTCGTATAATTGTGAATATCGTTGAGTGACCTTTTCAGAGTCTTTCGGTGCCTCGGGCGCTCTGACGATTTTTCTTTTCTTCGTGTTGCCAGGAGCTGCCGCCCTTGTCTTGCTCGTCGTTCATCTTCCAGAGACCAGAGGAGTCGAAATCAACGAGGTCCTTTTCTGATCACTTGAAAGCATTCAACTGCATTAACGGTACGGAAGAGAACTTCCTCATCTTCCTCATAAAAACATGTACACTGTGATAGGTAATTCGTCAACTTCAACGTTCTCCTCGTCGGGTGACCGCCGGGGACAAAAATCACTTGGAGATGAAGACGAAGACAACAATGTCATAATGTCATTTCATACATCTGTTTTGAGCTATTCAGCTGCCATATAAATGCTGGTGATTTCTTCGTTAGTGTAAATTGAATATACAAATTACTTAAAGTGATGAAGCGTAATTCTCCATTATATATTTATTATTAATAAATGTTCTCAGGTTGTTCTGAATATTTCGCAAAGAATGAATTGAAACGGCCAACGTATTGTCCTCACTCTTGGAAGTGACTCTTTTCACTCGAGTGGCACTGTTTTCCTCTTCACTTCCCCGTTTATTATCGACCGAGAATGGCTGGCAGCCTTGTCAGCAAATCGCCAAAAGCCAGCAAATCCGTTCGAAGACAGCTCATCCTCAACATTGAAAAGTCCCTTCTATTCTTTTTCTGTCATCATACGTTTCTCTCTATTCCTCAATCAACAATGATAAATTTTTCTACTATATTTATTTATTTTTATATACTTTCAAACTACTTACCATTAGCCACTTTTCTAAATGAAAGAAGAAATTTTTTTAAGAACACTCAATGAGAAAAAGGCTGGACTGTCACTCATACAAAGGAAGAGGCGCTGGCTAGAGACTGCCACTGGTAGGAGGATGCTTCTCTTTATGCATCAACATTCAATTGGATCCCGGATAATCTCTTGGAATAAGATGGAATTGAGTTTATCTCGCGCTCTAAAGATTAGAAATCTACATTAATTTGTAGGCGAGCACAACCTTAAAGGGATTTCGTTTAGAGAAATCTAATTTGAATAGAAATGAATGGAAGGGTAAAGAAGAAGCTTTGAGGGGACGCGTATGACATGGCAGCGGAGCGACGGAGGCTTAAGCGGTTGCTGTCCTCGGCAGTCGCCGTCTGCTGTCTCCTCACCATTCTACTCCTCATCGCACTCAACTTGGCCTTCGTTGGTGCGCAATATGCCATTCTTTTGCAAATCCGTTCGAAGACAGCTCATCCTCAACATTGAAAAGTCCTTTCTATTCCTTTTCTGTCGTCATACGTTTCTCTCTATTCCTATTCATAATATATTTTGTATTTATTAAGACTATTCGAACGTATTTCAGGAAACGTGTCGGGCGCCGTGGAGTACAACTTTCTCTACAAGCTACGCAATCTAACGACGCCGCACAAGCAAAGTTGGGAGGACGCGGACAAGGAGGCGTTGTCAGGCTCATTCTTGTACTCGTGTGCTAATTAAGAAAAATAATAACAATAGAAAAATTCGCAACAAAAACTACTCTTTTTCAGTGGTTCATGCAAGAACCGCGGGAAAGGACACAAGAGACCGACCTGGTCAGAGTGGGAGGAAGGCAGACTTCTCAACAATCAAAGCGAGCTGATCCACGATCGAAACTCCAGTCAGGTTCTTTCGTATTTAAAACTTATTTATTGCATTAAAACATTTCAATCACTTTTTTTATAAAGTTTGTATGCTTGTAAATCTGAAAGTAAAGGTTTTAGCTCCTGGTGTTGACGTCCGATTCCGGCAACGTCTGATCGTGATTCGCAGAGGAGATGAGACGGCGACGGAGGGATGCCCAACCACCATCGAATTCGAGGAGACTTAGAAGCAGCCTCTCCGCTCTTCTCTGCCACAGTATATTTGTGAATTCTAAAGCACTCCACGATAAAGAGCTCTTTTCGTTTATCTGTTACATATTGACTCGACCTAACGAAGATTCATCAATGTTGAAATACTCAACTCGTTATGCAAAAGTAAATGAAATGACAATAACTCACAAGAAAATAGGATGTTATCAGCTCAAATTAATCCTGATCAGCAAGATGCCAAAGTAGAACTTTTTGAATGAAAATTCTCGATGACAAGGATGTAAGTCGAGGTAGCGCCAATATTGCAGTGACTATTCTTTTACTCAATGCAAGGGGAATACTCGATGAGGTAGCCCGACGGAAGTTGAACAATTTCTTAGTTAGTCTCAGAAATTCTAGCGGAAAAGAAGTCAACATCGACAAAGCGTGGAATGTGGAACAGACAAATATGAATGCTCGCTCATCTCTCTGCGTAATCTACCGAACTCCAGTGTAGTTTGTGGTTGGTCTCTTGAGTATATCATCGGGCACATGATGCACCTGAAGAAACACAAACTTATTATAATCCCTCAAGTGTCCTCTATGTGTCTTGTTTGTGGATGCGAGCGAAGGCGCGCGTACCTTGAAGGGCTGTGGCGGTGGCTTTCCTTTCAATTCACGCGGTGCTGCATAGCGACGAGAGATGCCTGAGCTGCTCGAGGATTCCACCGAACCCTCAAACAATCTACTTTCCTGACGTCAACTAAATGCTATCGAAAACAACTGAGAAACATAAAACAAGAAAGACATCAAAAATACAAGAATGAGTATGTAGAACGAACAGTGGTTGACCCTCCGGGAACGGGTGCCCTGACTCTAGCCACAATGTCTGAGAGTGCCTTGGGAGGGGCGGGTTTGATGAGGGAGGAGATGCCGGAGGCACTGCTGCTCGCCGCTGCCGCTGCTTCGATTCGCTGCCGCGTCTCCCGTAAAGGAGGCAGAATCGTCGAGATCGCTGTGAGGGATCAGCAAAGTAGATGAATATTTGAGGAAGTCTTCTTTCCTCTGTTACCCCAACTTGTACCCTTTGAACCCGAAGCATTTTGTCTCTTCCTCGCAGATCTTCCCCCTGGCATGTCACCAGCTATTATAACATTTATGTTCAGTTGCTGATCACATTCATGTGACACATCCAATAGTTGACCCTTAGTAAATGTCCTTAAAATTAGGAAATGAACGCACGTTTTGGCCGAGAGATCTTAGCGGTTTCGGACTCTTTCCTCTTCTTATGCACGAGTGCCTGAGGCCTTGGCGGAGTGACAAGTGGAAGAGAGAGGCGGTGCTTGAATGGCTGCCGACCAGAGACTTCTATCGGAGCACGAGCTGACAACGCTAGAATATCAATCAATCTTTCCTTATATGCAACAATATTCTTGATCAATATGACAGAACGACTTCGTCTTTCTTGTGAGATCTTCTATCTCCATGTAAAAAGAGAAGAATGCTCACGACTATGATCGTCATCATTTATAAGCGACGGCTTAGGCGACGGGCGCCTCTTCTTCTGCTTCGGCGTGGAAACGGGCGCCGGCGGAGAAGGGAAGAAGGGGACGGCGCCAGCCGAGCTCGGCTCGTAGGCACTGCGGCCGCCGCGGACACTTGGCGGCGGCAGCGAACTGTGCACGGCGATGGACTCTGCCAGGGAATGCCATGTGAAATGGGACTGCGAACAGTAAGACACGCTTACCGACGAGAGTGGGAGGCTCTACGCCGGGGTCGACGTGGAAGCCGTGGCCACGCTTTGCGCTCGGCAACGCTTCCTGTTCCATTTAATTTAAAGTTATGTTTTTTTTAATAATGTTGATTTTAGAAAGAAATTTTGTACTTTAGACATTTACTAGTAATGAACATACCATGGCCGACTTGCTGCGCCTTCTCCCCTTCGGAGGTTGCGCGCTCACTGGATTCATCGATTGTCTTTCGTCTTCCAGTCGTTGAAGAACTAAAGTGTCCATGTAAGCATGTTCATGACTAATACTATAAATTTAAAAAGCACATAAATACGCGCGAGCAATTATTTTAAGAAAGTAATTTAATAAAGAATTAAAGATACTATTCGAAGCCAACCGGCAGATTCTCTTCCAGGAGTAGAAAAGCGTCGTTCCTTGCCGACCAGCGGAGAGCCCGTCGGAGTCCATGCTTCTGACACTGGCAGACACTCTGTTTTCTCTAACTCTCTTCTTCCTCTCATCACAAGTCGAAAGCGGTTTAATTATTTAATTATATTCCTTTTTCGTGAGTATAAGTTTTCGGCTATGTAGTGGCTCTTTTTCTAGTTGCAGCTGACCTCCGCAAACCTTTCCCGGCCCACACACGAGATCGTCGAATGAGCTGCCCCAGCTGGACATCGGAGACACTTCAATGTTTCACAGTTAATTTTAGTCTGCCGCTTACCATCATTCATCACTGTTTTAATTAATGAAGCAAAGTTAAATAGATCATGAACGAACTAGCTTTGTCGCTTCGACTCTGCTTGTTGCCCATCACGTCACTGCAATGCTACGGCCCGTAGCCGCTTTCAAATCTTTAACTTTCCCGCCAATTAGCCGATCTAAAAGAGGCGATAAGAAATTATTGTTTCATTGTTCGAGGAAGTAAGTTCACGCAGCGGGAAAATAAAGTGCGTTTTAGGACAAGGAAGCTATTGGCAGCAAGGTTGACAATTCGGAGGATGCGGAGGCCGTGCGTGACCCTGGGGAAAGAGTTCCTAGCAACCAAGATGGGTGGAAGACAATGTGTGGGTATCACCTCTTCTTCTTTTCTATCCGTTTCACCTCGCTCTCTTCTCAATTTCTCCCTCTTTTTCTCTCTTTGTAACCCACTCTTTTCCTCTCTTTCTCTCTCTATTCTCTCTCTCTTTCTCTGCTTCTGTTCGCTCGCTCCCATCACTTTTCTATTTTTCTCTCCTTTGCCACGAGGCAGCCGAGGTGAGAGATGATTACTGAAACAAAGGAATCTCGGACGAGGTGTGAATAAGCACGTGAAGAAAGCCTTTTTGGGGCGGTAATGAAAGAGCTAGCGGAGAGCTCTGCAGAAAGTGAAGCAGGGCAGCAAGGTTAGCAGAGAAGGGAACACCAAAAAGTCATTTCGTGCCCAGAAATAGCTTCATTTCCTGAAATAGGCACCAGCAAGGTGCCTCAGGCCTCATTGTCAAAACAATAGAGAAATGGAGCGTTGGAGGTGAGGAGAGAGAGAGAGAGAAACATGCTGACAAGGAGAACAGAACACAGCATAAGAGAAAGTGAAGGAGAGAGAAAGAGGGAAAGAGAGAAAAGAGAGAGAGAGAGAGAGAACAGCATCCACGTCAGTTGTACAATATGCATGTAGTACCTACATATGTATATATGCATGCATTATTTCGTCAATTTCGAAATCGAAGTCCTTCGAAGTGTCTCTTGGTCACTTCGGACATCTATTTCTTGCGTGGAACTCGAACAACATTTCAAGTTATGTAGGAGAGCTTACATCGATTGATTCGTTATCTAAAAGGAACAAGATTCTTCCCATACAAAAACGCTGCTCCCTCTGAATAATCTTCAGTAATCTGCGGATCTCTAACAAAATGATAAGAACGGATGAACTAGTATAATATCAGCAGGGGTGGCTGGAGAAGCTCTCTTCATAACGTTTCTCTCACTTCTACTCTTCAAGTTGCTTTTATCATATATTCGTCATATGTGATTTTTTTAACGATATTTTTTGTAATTTTCTCAGAGCGAAATGCGTTCCGTAACACTTCTGAGCTTGGTGGCCCTTTCTCTGCTGGCACTTTGCCAAGCCAGCAACTCGGCCAGGGGCCAGTTCTGCTTCCTTTGCATTGCAGTCGTGCAGTACACGGAGAATCTGCTGGTCAACGAAGAGGACGATATTGACAAGGTCCAATGCGAAATGTTTTGGTGCATAGAATGAAAAAGCAAACTTATTGTTAGTTTGCTTACCTTAATTTAAAACAAAATACGCTAATTATGCTAGAATTTTGCACTCAAAGGGCTATTTTTAAAACTCCTGATCTCTTATTGAGATATGCAGATAGAACAGCGTTTAGTGTAGTTATTCTATCACCAAATAATAAAAGATTTATAAATGGTGGTTCTGAGTGGATGAGGATCAACGCACACGGATTGCACTGAGCCAGGGGCCAGTGACTGTACAAGATGTTGTAGGAACTGCAAGGGAGCTTAGACTACTACCGTCTGGAAGAATATTATGGATGCAGATTCTCTATATGATTATTTTTCAAACTAAAGCTACATTTGAATTTATGAATCAATTATTCCTTCTTCAGAAGGTAACAGATAAATGCGACTAACTTTTCCACGAGGCAGGCTGGGCCAAACTGATGTGTCCGGCCATCGTTAAGACTATCCTTGACGTGCTTGTACATGGTTAGATTGCACTCTTTCTCTCTCGCTCTCGATCTTGCTCTCTCTCTCTCTCCTTTTCTCTCGCTGTTTCTCTCTCTCCGTCTCTCACTCTCTCCCTCTCTCTCTTTCTCTGTTGCTCTCATATTCTCTCTCTCTCTTCCTTTCTTTCTCTCTTTCTCTCTCTTATATCTCCATAGATATCGAAGACCACCTCACTCCCGATCAAGTCTGCGCCAATCTCGGGCTCTGCTCGGATTCATGAAGTTCATCAAAGTGACCCGCCCATCATTCAATTCTCAGACTATATGGAGTAATAAATGAAAATGACCCTGTTGTCATGAAACACCGCGTTGGACGAGCCTTGTTCAATACTATGGATTCAAAGCCAGAAAGAAACAAAATTAGTGTCGAACGTACTCGCCACTACAGTTTTCTCAACAATGTACATACATACATATATACATACATACATACAAGCGGAACCAACTTCAATAACATGTCGATCAAGATGACTGCTCACAAGGCGATCTCTCTTTCTCTCTCTCTCTCTCTCTCTCTCTCTCTCTCTTCTTTCCTTCTCTCTCACTCCTATTGAAGTATACATGTGTGCCTGAAGCACAGATGTAAAAGAAACATCTGCAACATTTGTGATCTGCCAGCATGGATGAACCTGCCCACGACTCAGCTTGCTAACATCATGGACAAGGATGTAGTGTGTGTCTCTGATACAAACACACAGTATCATTCTTGTAAGTTCAGCTGCTTCATGGATTCGACGAGGCTTAAAAGTGGCCGCCGGCAAGGAATGGCAGAAGCCATCCGCCGTTCCTAGCCGATTCCTTGAGATGCAACTCATCGTCGCTGTCTTGGCCGCAGCCTCTCTTCTTTCACTCGCATACATACATATACATACATGATTGTATTTATGTTTATTCTACAACACATTCTACAAAGTTGTAACGAAAAACTTTTTTTTGCGATCATCCCCGACGAAGCGGAAAGTGATACCAGTCCCCGTTGTCAATTTGAGCATTCATCGAGCTTGAGTGAATAGAACCATTCTCCAAGTACCTTACATGTGAACGGAGAACAACACAAGAACATTGATTTCTTTCGAAAATTTTAGAATCCGTCTTGAAGATGCTTTGTATTAAAATGATGGGGAGTTCGTTGTGTTTGATCAATTGTATGTATTCACTGTATGTTATAAGAAGAACTTCTGAGTTATTTCCAATGGAAATTTTCCATACATTCTTACATATGTGGGTGAAGAGAGTTGCATATAGCGTTTTTCTCTCTCCTTTTTACAGATCATAGGTAACTGTGTCACATTGTGTGGTAGCTGTCACAATTTGCGAGCATGCATCCATAGAGTCATTTCTGTGTAAACAGTTGCGAAGTGGAAGGGATTAAAATGGCATGGGAGAGGGGCGACGGCAGAAGTCAGCTTCTTCTCTTCTGATGCAGTCGCTCGTCCTCCTTCTTGTTCTCTCCTCTCTGGCTGCGCTTTCCTATGCTCAATGCAGAGACAACCATCTTAGGTCGGTCGAATCCATCGAATTATTTTTTACCTTTTCGTTTTGGTTTTCCTCCAGCTGAAGTGAATTCAAATGCTGAAGAATAGAGACGTTCTTATAAAGTTCCAGTAAACCTTTTATCTCACATGAAGCTCTCTGATAAAATGCTTCTTCTCAACCCGTAAGCTGTGCCTCGTGGAATGGCCGCGGCTTCTGCGCCTCGCCAATCTACACGCAGGCTCAGAAGATACAGTTCTGCTCGCACTTGCAATCTCTGCGCAGCCGGAGGTTGCCAGGATAATCATCCCTCGTCAGCTTCTTCTCCTACTCTCTCTCTCTCTCTCTCTCTCTCTCTCTCTCTCTTATCCCTGTCTCTCTAATTGAAATGCTAGTTAACGATCAGCTCTCTCTCTATCTCCCTTTTCCCATACCTCTGACTTTCCAGTTGTGCCAGCTGGAACGGCCGCGGCTTCTGCACCTCCGCGACATATACGCAGGCGCAGAAACAACAATTCTGCTCCCTGACATGTAATCTCTGCGGCTCATCGACAACTGGAGGATCGACGACGTCCTCGAGCGGATCCACTGGATCCACCGGATCCACGGGCAGCACCCTCAGCATCACTTCTGTCTCCACAACTACCACCAAATAATCCAATCTCAGACTCTCGCTGAGTGTCACATCGTTCTTTGAATGTATCATTCAATGTACTAAATTGAAAATTTTGTGTCGCCATAGATTTGTGCTCTATACATATGTACATATGTATGTGCAAGGAAATAGTTTCAGAAAACCTCACTAAATCCGCAATTAAAGCATCGAGATTTCTCTTTCTCTTTGTTTTTCTCTCTCTCTCTCACCCTCTCTCTCTGTCTCTCCCTGTCTCTCTCTCACTCTCTCTCTCTCCAAATCACTCTCTATTATTTCTAGCGCCGAAAATTTCGTCAACTAGTATAAAACAAATTTAACTTTAAAAAAATCGATTTTCGATTGCTAGTGTGTGGAATTCTTTATGAGTTCAAAGGGGAGCTATAACACATGAATAATAATTTAAATCAGAGTTCTTTCCAAATCCTTCATGGCATAATCATAGGAACTTGCCATCACAGCCCATTGTTGACATGTTAACCACAAAAAATCTCTATAATCATCGCGTTGTAAAGTTCACTGTCATCGTACGAATCGTCGATGGGCTGGAGGCATTGGATCCTCGCCACTCAGCTCTGCTATTTGCTCCTGGAACAACAAGAAAAAGTATCTACATGCAACATATTAAGGAAAATCCTTCTGAAAATAAATTTGGTATATAAATACAGGAGTCTGACTTGGAGTAACGCGAGTGACGCGTTAACCGCGCGGCAGAGTACGGTAGAGCGCTGTTCCATGCGATCTGCGGCGGCTTCGGCGAGTTCGGCAAGAGCCTCGGCCACCTCGCGGGAGGAGGTGCGCTCGATTTGCTCACGCAGGGAAGACGGAACATTCGCCGCAGTGTATAGCTGAGCAATTGGTTGATAAAGCTAGAAACTAATTTTATTATGCTGATTAGAAGACGCGCCTGTTGCAGAATGCCGGCGGAATCGACGAGGCCGTCGAGGATCGACGTGCTCCTCGCCTTCGCCTCCTGCAATCGCTCTTCGCTTCGCCGCACACGCCCCGCGCACTCTTCTCGCATCTGCACAAGTAAATGCAGAATTACGAGACATTGGCAGAAAGAATGGAAAACCTTTTTAATATCAATCTTCTCGATGCGGTGTCCATTGTGCGCGTCTACGATGCAACTCAAGCACAGCGCCTTAATTACCACTCTCAGTCACATTTAACAATTTCCACTTGATTTTAATATATCTCAAGAAAAGAGGACGTTTTAGGTGTCTCCGAAAAGTATGAGTTAAACAAAAAAAAAGACTTTTTCACAAGTAGCACATCGTCGGAGACTGTCGAATGGGATTTGTCTCTGGCACTCGCCGCAATCTGTGACACTTAAATCGGATGGCTTCTCAGGCGGCAGCGGCCGACCTCGGCCCTCGATTAGTCCTGAATTTGCTCGTTTTCTTACAAAAAGAAGATGCAAGAGAGCAACATTTGCATGCCTAAAATGGCAAAGTTCTTCGCGAGTTCCTCCCCGACACGAAGACGGGTGAAACGCTTGCAGAGAGGGCACTCTATGCTAAAAAAAAATATCAATCGTTAAAACCAAGTTGTACATCTTGCTATGTACATAAATAGTTATTTCAAGCTAAGAGAAAGTAACCCTGTCAAGCCAGCGATTCCCTTAATGCAATCGCAGCAGAGGCTATGGCCACAGAAAAGATTTCGAGGAACTTTATCCTTTGAATCTAGAAAAAAAAACAAGCTTAATTTCTTGTGAGCAGACAGGCAATAAGAACAATTCCGAAATAAATGACGTAGTATTGTAGATAAAAGAGTACCATATGATTGGAAGCAGATGGGACACTCAACATCTTCTACGGTGGAAGAAACGCTCATCTTTGTTGCTCTTAATACATATATAATTATGGCAGCTTAAATTTTTTGCTATTATTAATATTTATCATAAACCACAAACTTTAGCAAACACAAATGGGTGGATAAATTCGCATTGAGTTATTGAAAAATCTCGGAAGATCTATGACTGTTCCCAAAATTATGAATCATGGCAGATTGAGAGGAAACTGATAAGGAACAAAGCGTTTTGGATGCTGAAGAAAGAGACAATGTCTTACGGGAGAAAATATCGATAAGAAAGAAAGAAAAGAAAAAGACAGGGAATTAACGGAATGTCATGAAAAAGATCATGCGAAAGTATAGAACAAAGAGTCGGACTATTGCAGATGCTGTAACAGCTACATAAAAGAACTATGGGGCATTTTCCTCCTCCCGTCGATTCCTCACAACTGGATCCTCGATGATGTGAAGATAGTGGTAGTTGACCCAGCGGCTCAGTTGAGTTGCCTGAGGTACAACTATGCATGCACATATGTAGATCATGAATAAGTAATAATTTGAAAATAAACAGCACAAGTGAGTTTTACACTAAAAACAAACTACTTTATCTTTTGAATGTAACCTGCGCGGAGAAGTTGGCGCAGTGGCAGGCGAAGAGAAGCAGATTCCTGGGTTGGACGTGCCAGGCAAAACGCATAAAGACAGCCGAGTAGCAACAGAGTGCAGTTGTCATGTTGCCTGAGATCATCTCTGGGTCCTGTAACGACACGTTCGAGAGCTATGGTGAAGCCTGAATATCAATCGAAGGCTCTTTGTCCAAATACATACGTATGTATGTATGTACATACTACATGCATGCATACATACATACATCTTATGTAATCATATTAGCAAACTGCAATAATCTTAAAGAATGCAAAAATAATACAGTACGCGTTTATAACCTTCTTGAGATCAGCAATGGCAGCCAATGGCAAGCCCCAATTGAAGACGGGTCCCCAGAAGTGAGTAGAGAGGAGATACGCCTTCCATTCCGCCTTCGAAGACTGTCGAAAGAACGCTGTCCGGCCATAGTCGGGCTCCTTTTACAAATCAACTTCTTCATTATTCAAGACTTCATTGTAAAAATTGGGGGAAAATCGATGAGTTGAGGCAATAAATCATGCTGAACCGAAACGGTAAGTGATGTCTGCCTAACTGGTGGACAGTGGCAGGGACATTCACCCATCGCTTCAATACTCCTTTATTTCTTCACTCCATTTTTCTCTATTTTTCTATCTCTCCATCCCACACCCCACTTACTTTTCCCTTTCTCCTCTGTATCCTTCCCTGTCTCGCATTCTCACTCTGCTGTTCCGTTCCATGTTTGTGTTCTCTTATTCGTACTTCTCTTGTCTCCGTTGCTTTTATCATTTGAACTCTGGTTTCAAGGAATTCTCGCACAATGTGTTGCTCGTTTTGACGCCAATCACATGATCAGAATATGAAAACTATGTAATTGATAATTCATGACTATCATCATTTACAAACCTTGTTCAACTAGATTCTAGCCAAGTAATAGCTAGATCTGAAAGCAGCAGTCTTCACTTTCTTTTAATGACCAAGCCACGTGTCATTCTGCCAAGTCACCTGCCATTCTCTGCTGCCTTTGCCAAGGCACATTCAGATCTCTTCGCAAGGAAAACCATAGCGGGAATGGAACTGTTGCAATGAGAGTCATGAGAGGAAGAGATCGACCGAGAGCGAATCGAGACAAAACATGCGGAGAGAGATATAGATAGAGATACAGGAGCAGAGTCAGAAAGATTGACAGCGAGAGAGAGAGAAAGAGATAGGCAGAGAGAGAGAGAGAGAGACATAAAGAGAGAGAGAGAGCGAGAACGAGAGATCGAGGGAGGGTGAGCGTATGCCTTCTTTATTTACCAGTCATTCCCTATCTTCTTATCAAGAGAGGCTGAAAGCTTCCATTTCAAGAGAGGAGTTTGGTGTGGAGCCATGTGAGGTGGTGCCATTCATAAACTACGGCTAGACTGTTATTGCTAGAGAGAGAAAATAAGCGAGGGAGAGAGAGAGCAAGAAAGAAGCAAACAGCAAAACCAGGAAAGGAGCAATAGAGAACTTTATCAGTTATTCACGAGTTGAGCAGGAGCGGGAAACCCACTAGTATGTATGCAGATGTGGTTAGGTTGGTGGGTGCTTGAGCATGTATGTATCTAGCATGATTCGTAGAGTAGTGCTAGGGGGGAGAAAGGAAGAGAAAGTAACAAGGAGATAGAGACAGAATGCGAAGGAGAGAGAGAGTGAGAGAGAGAGAAAGAGAGAGAGTGTGAGGGAGAGAGGCATAACGAGAGAGACAGAGAGAGAGAGAGAGAGAGAGAGAGGCATAAAGAGAGAGTCAAGGGAAAGAGCGAGAGAGAAAGAAAAAGGCAATAAGCATGCTGCACAAGCAGATCGGATTGCGATAAAGAAAAAGCAGAGATCGAGACTGATCGGCTTTTCGCTAATGAGATAAGAAAAATAGCTGAAGATATGGTAGAGTATAAACAGTTCATTCCAAGCAGAAGACCAAGCAGTCAACAGGAAGAACTCTCAATAATAATATTAAAGAACACATAAGAAAACAAGTCCACAATAAAACTTGCGAGGGTTGAATATTCGAATGTTAGCTGTTTTATTAATCTGATGTCACTCATTTGTTCTCTCCCCATCCCTCTTCATCAGCCAGAAGATCAGGCAACTTTTACATATCCTCTATCATTTGATTATACAGCTAACCAGCTTAGCAAGAAGGACTAGATACTGTGATCGATTTAATCTCTTTAATAGTTTTGTTTGAATATCTGATTACAGTTGTTTAATGTCTTCCGGTGTTCCCGAAGTTGATTTTTCACCTGAAACTGAAACCGCATGGAGAGAAAGAGTGAGAGCACAAGATAGATATTTTTTGTGCAAAGCATGAAAAAAGGCTGACTGTTCTGTGCAGTAGTGGCATTAATCGTGTTTGCAGCATGCTGCTCTCTTTGTGATTCTCATTGATCACTTTATATCTCTCCCCTAACTTTATCACTCCCTTCCCCTCTCTCTTTCCCTCTCTCACTCTCTCGCTTTCTCTCTCTCTCTCTCTCTCTCTCGCTCTCTCGCTTTCTCAATCTGCTTTCTCTCTCTCTCTCTCTCTCTCTCTCTCTCTCTCTCTCTTTCAGCTTCTCTTCAGCCCTTTCGTCTTCTTTCCCTTGCCATCTACACGCTCTCTCCCCACTCCCTGCCTCCCCCCCCCCCCTAAACACGTTGCCCCTGCTTCTTGATACTAGACTTCTCTATCGTTGATTCCTTTCGCCCCAAACACAACTAATATCGCTTGCGCCATGTGATAAAGAGAGAGAGAGAGAGAGAGAGAGAGAGAGAGGGAAAGAGAGAAAGTTGGGGAGAGAGAGTGGGGGAGAGAGAAGCAGAGAGAGTAGATGAGAGAAAACACAGCAAGAGAGGTGGAGTAAACCGAAAGGGCGCAGGAAAAGAGAATAGAGTAGAAGAAAAGGGCACTAGGAAACCCTGGCAAAGGCGAGCAGACAAAGCGATAGAGATGCTGCCAGCCGAACCAGCGAGAGGCAGGGGTTACCAGTGTAACTTACGCTTTGAGAACGAGAGATAGAGAGAGAATGAAGAGAGATAGAAAGAAGGAGAGAATCAGAATGAAAGGAATGCAAGATAGTCATGAACAACTGCAAAATACTGCCGCCCTCTGAATGAACGAGTGAAGGAGGGAGAGCTAGAGGAGGAGTTAGAAAGAGAAAGAGAGAAAGACAGACAGATAAAGAGAGAGAGAGAAATTGTGTTCGAGAGAATGCAGAGAAGATGAGAGAGCGCAGACGTGGAGAATAGCGTGATCAGCATCAAATCGTGTGCAGAGAGAAGGAGAGTTTGCAATGTGAAGGAAAACGAGAGAAAAGACAGCGTGTACAGAAAATGTGATGGAGCGAGTAAAGCATTCAGAGATAATAGAGAGAGAGTAGTCGGAAGAGAGTCAGTTGTCGAGGGAGAGAGCGAATAGAGAAAGAGAGAGCGAGAAAGCGAAGAGAGAGGGAGAGAAAGGGAGAGAGAGAGGAAGAGAGAGAGGGAGAGAGAGGGAGAGAGGGGGAGAGAATGAGAAAGAGAGACTCTGCAGCTCTTGCCAGAAGCAGAGCTGCGGCTGTCGCCCGTGTCACATTCTCGCACACACCTTGCAATCAAACCAGAGAGAGCGAGAGAGCAGAAAGAGAAGAGAGAGGTAGAGATAGCGAGAAAAGGCCAGAGAAAGAGAGCGAAAAAGAGGAAGAACTGGAGAGATTGGCACTTCTTTCACTCCATGCTCGCCTTTACCACGTGGTCCATTGGCGGCCAATGAAGGCGCAGTTGATCTGAAAGAGCTGTTACCGCCACCAAATATATCTTTCTCTATTTCTCTCTACTTCACTCTCCTCTCTCTCTCTATCTTCTCTCTCTCCCTCTCCTTATCATCCCTTCTTAGATGGACCATAATCCAACCCTTCTATACCTTCGCATCATTTCATGGCGCGATGTTATTGTGTCAGGTTAAATTGACCTTCTCATTTCTCTTACATTCACGCGAAGGCTCAACTTACCTACCTATAATGTTCTTTTGCTCAGATGTGGTCATTGCTTGTCTCGCTCTCTCTCCCTCTATCTCTCTCTCTCTCTGCCCATCTCTCCCTCTCCCTCTCCCTCTCTTTATCTCTGTCCCTCTCTCCCTCTTTCTCTCCGTCCCCTCTATTTTCTCTTTCTCTATGTCCCCCTCTCTGTCTCTCTCCTTCTCCCTGTCCCTTTCTCCCCCCCCTCTCCTAATGACTACAAAGAATGGCCACAATAACATGGCGGCGTGGTGAGGAGGCGAATCACATTAACAAAATCAATCTTTCCAAGCAAATGCCCGCCGACTGTGCGATCACTCTCCACTTCTCATCTCTCTCACTCTCTCTCTCTCTCTCTCTCTCTCTCTCTCTCTCTCTCTCGCTTCCCTGTCTCTGTCTTGTTCTCTCAGATTCTCTCCTTCCAGCTCAGCCTTTCCTTGTCCCTCTATTTCTCTCCTCTTTCTCTCTCCTTCTTCACCGCCTCAGCATCGCCTGAATTACTCACTTTCTCCCAAGTGAGAAATGCATTACTTTCTCACTGAAGCTTCACCTTTGGCCGCAAACTCGATAATGTTTAAGAACAAACTTCTCTTATAACTTCTTGTTTCTCTGGCTTCTTGAATATGTTCTAAATAGAGAAAGCCTTTGTTAATTTCAACCAGAATTTTTCTACACAGTTCTTTACTTCTTACAATTATCTTTCTTTTTTTCTCTTAGAAACCTCACTCAAGAATATATCTATCTGTTCATTAACAACGTTGCATTGTGTGCTTTTGACAATTCATTTAAGGTACAAAAGCACTTAGAGGGTGACGAGTCAGGAATCAAAAAGTCATTTATCGAGAAATAAGGGTAATTGTTTAGATGAGGATTTGGATAAGGCTAAAGTGAGAGGATGCAAAAACCCATGTAGTTGCATAAAATGTCAAGATGAGAGGGCGAAGCAGGCCGTATGTGTCCTTTTGCTGTTGTAAATTGCTGTGGCAACGCCTTTTCAGCTTCGGCTGCACGAAGACATCGAGCCGCTTATTAGCTCGAGTTCATCCGATTTTTACAGAGAGTGAGAGATTTGAAGAGAGAGAGCAGAGCGAGAGAGAAAGAAATAGTAGGAGAGATAGACAGATAATGAGGGAAAGAGAAAAGAATGCAAGAGAAACGACACGTTAGATTCAAAAAGCGGCGTTCGCTTTTATATATGACTTCCGTAGTATGTATGTATGTGTGTGTGTTTTATATCATTTGCTATTTTACTTTCGCATGCTCCCTGAATTCATTTTCTTTCTTCCCTTCACATCCTCTGCTTCCGTTTATTCTTTTAGTTGTCCTTTATAAATATTCTCAATAACATTCTCACGCTAAATGAATGAATGTGTTCATGTAAGAAACATTAGTCCAAATATACTTCTTGGAAGTTCCAGGAAGGATATTCTCTTGTATAAACCATTACTCTTCAATTGTTGCTTTGCTTCTCGTTCTCTCTTTTTTTCTCGCCCTCTCTCTCTCCCTATTCTCTTTCTTTTCACGCTCTGATATTTCTTTGAAAAGTGAGATTGTCATTGTCACGCCCTTTTGAAGATGATCCATTCACACTTCTTCATCTCTTTTTGCGCGAGATTACAATCTGTTTTTCCTCTGTTCTCGTTTTAACTCGTTCTCTGATCTCCTCTTGTAGCCTCGTGACACTCATTCCTCTCATGATGTCACTCACTGTCTACATACAAATGTTTGTAAATAGTCAATCCTCTCTCACCTTCCCTCCCCCTCTCTACCCTCGTTTCTTTCTTTCTCTCTTCCTCCCTCAATCGTGCTTCTTCATCTCTCTCCTCGTTCTCTCACTTTTCCTCTCTCTCTCTCTCACCTCCTATTCTTGCAGAGTATGGATGGGGAAGACCAGTTGCCGTGTCTGATCTGCGGGGACCGAGCCACGGGCCGTCACTACGGCGCCATCTCCTGCGACGGCTGCAAGGGTTTCTTTATGCTATTACTTGCAGCCTTTTATTATTCTATACATTTTTGTTTCTACATATTTGTATTATACTTACCGAATGTAAAAGTTCTTCGATCATGGTTGCGTTTCGTTGTCATAATTTTCTTATTTCTAACGGTAAAAGGTGTATTATAAAAGCGTAATAGAACGTTTTCTCCACGTGACTATGCAGTTTCTCCCCGACCACGCTGCCAACCCCGTATTTTCCAAATGACGCATTCGCAACACGAAAGCGCATTGTAAAACACCTTTCCACGCTTTCGTTTATTCCCTCCAGTCTCCTTCCACTCTCTCTCTCTCTCTCTCTCTCTCTCTCTCTCTTTCTCTCTCTCTCTCTCTGCTTCTCTAACTCTGTCTTCTTTGCAGGCTTCTTCCGCCGTAGCATTCGCAAGGCGCAAGTTTATCAGTGCCGCTTCAACCACTCGTGCGACGTCAATAAAAGTAAGTGAAGAGAAGGCCGAAGAGGGCCTTCAGAGAAGATATCTTTCATTCGTTGCAGTAATACATGACAGTTTTTTTTTGTATACGAGAGGGACTAGAGAGAGATGCATGGAACACAAATCAGAGAACAGGGCGAGTAACTAAGTTATGACATCACTTTTTCCCTGCTATTATTTAAAAGAGTGTATAATTAAATATAAAAATTGCAGGTAAAAGAAACGCCTGCCGATCATGTCGGTTGGAGAAGTGCAAGAGAGCCGGAATGAATGCAAGTGGTGAGCTTAGATGCAACATTCTGGACAGATCAGACGATGAAACTGAAATTATGAAAATATTATTTTCTTTGTTATTCCAAGAATGGTTTCGTAGGGTAACAAAAAGTGCGAATTGACAGCAATTCAAAGCGAACGCGACATTCTGGGAAAGAGGAAACGGCCAGACGATCCAGAAGATGAGGAGAAGCTCATGAAGGATCTCATCGAGAGCGAGAAACTCGTCCAGCAACTCAGGAACTCTGTTATCAAGAGTACTGAACAGGTATTCGATATTTTATTCTATTCAACCTTTCCGCCGCGAAGTTGTATTGGATAGCGAATAGAAGTTAATGTTGACATAAAAATAAGAATTGATGGCGTCAGGCAATCTACGACGGTGGCCGAGTTGTCTTGAATGGAAGTGGACGGCCGCCCTCTCAGGACGGAGAGAGGAGAGCCACTGTCAATGACGTCGGCAAGAGCATCCACCAGCAACTGGTGCTGCTCAGGGAGTGGGCCAAGGTCAGCACTTTCTGCATTAGGCATTTTCTCAAGTATTTTTATTATGCAAATAATGTTTCTACGATATGTGACCGAGGATTACACAAATTCCGGGTAGAAACACATGATGATCGAAATTCTTTTAAGTCCATCGACGCATTCAACCGGCTATCCAAAGAGGATCAAAGATCACTCCTCAAAGCAAATGCAGGTTTGCTATTTCCACTCAACATCTCCTTGCAAATTAAGTGAAGATGAAATAGATATCGAAACAAATTGATAGGTCAAATAATCGTGCTGGGAGTGGCATTTCGTTCTCGAGCAGAGACGACAGCCATCTGTCTGGCCAACGACACTATCCTCGAAAAGGCCGACGCCGCCTCCGTCTGCGATGTCAAGTTAGAATGCATTCTCATACTAAGTCAGATGTATCATAAATAAAAGAAGCAAATAAACATTATGTTTCAATTCCTTCTAATATTATTGAGTACGACAATTAGCATGTAAAAGATCCATCCTTTCCAGCTGCGTCATCAGCCGAATAATTGATGAACTCGTAGTTCCCATCCGCGCCATGAACGTTGACTTCCAAGAGTGCATCGTTCTCAAGGCTATCATCTTCTTCAACCCTGGTATTTTTCTTATATTTCGAAATCTAACAATATTTCTTATCTATTAAATTTTCCTTTTTTTCTCTATTCACGCTATGTTGCTTGCTGTCTTTACCTAATGAGTCTTTTGCACTGTTCAGTGTCGCATGACCTGTCCGACTACGAGACCGTGGAGCGAGCGAGGATGCAGTACATCCAAGCACTGGAAAGGAGGGCGGAGCGGACACGCAAAGGCGACAGCAGAGCTTCCCGCCTCTTGCTGCTCTTGCCGTCCACTCAGTCCATTGCGCAGCAATTGGTCAGCGACTTCCATTCAGTCTTGCATCCTTTTCTTGCTTTTAGAATCCTATGAAATGAAAGAATCTTCAATCCACATTTTCTTTTGCTTTTGAATAAATTGTAAGAATTGCAAGCTGGTGAAAAATAAGTGTTGTTGTGAGGTGGAAGACGTGCATCTGGCGAGAGTGTTCGGCCTGGCGAACGTGGACGACCTGATGCAGCAGCTGATGCTCGACGACTACGCCGCCGCCAACGCTGCCGCCGCGGCCGCCGGCGTCAACGATTCCGCCGACACCAAATTTGGCATCTTGCCAGCTTCTGTCGCCTCTCACTTTCCCATGTGAACATTGCCGAAAGTTTGCTGTTGAGGATTCAAGTTTTTTTGTTCATTCTTCTTTCTTTCTTCCATATCTAATAGTAAGAAATGCACAGCTAATCAATATGCATTTAATAATTTTATATTTCCCCAATTTTTCGTTTGTTTTTATTCTTTTAATCTTTTAATCTTTTAATTTAAAATTGTGCCCCTTGCTTACCAACCAAGTGCCACCGTCTCGCCCTCTCCTCCAAACATTCCACTCCTCTCGATGCAATACGTGTCGCTTTCATCGATTCCGGCGAATTCATTCTCTTTCTATGCTCGCCGCTTGACTGGCAGACTTTTTTTTGTCCGCCTTGCGAAGGCCAAATCTTCTCGTAGATCTCGTCTTCTTTCATACAAAAGTTATTGGCGCTTTTATGTACTTTCACCAGCTTCAGAACATACATAGACGAAATCAAAGCTATGTATATTAGAGAGCATATTTTGGTTATTCGTTTGGAAAACACTTAGAAAGGAACGGATAGATTCATAGTATTACAGAATCTTTAGAAAAGTACAATTAATTAGCCCAGTTTTTGTTTGAGGAGAGCTGCTGATCCAGTTTAAATTCATTTCTTCACTCTTTTCGAGTTAGAAAGAATTGTGCCATGAAGCTAGGATGAGTTGATTCTTCAGTTTCAATTTCCATTTTCTTGCAACGTATTCAGAACGGGATGACTTCGCATGGGGCATCAACAAATGCTCAGTTTACTTTTGACTGTATCAGGTTCATGTGTATCGATTTTGTTTTCTTTCCAATTTCCGTAGGTCCCATTCTCCAACCTGAAATATATATTCAATGAACTGCTCCTCTCTATTTCATACAACTTCTATACGTTTGTAATGACGAGGGAGAGAACGAAGAATGAGAATATCCGAGATACGTCACTGATCGTATTTTTCCTTACCTAGTTCGGCAATGAACATTCGACTCGGGAACACTCAATGAATTGGTTTCTACGGCCTAATAGTCCTTACTACTTTATCAGCGTATGAGGGCTTGGAGAAGAAGTAGGACAGGGCTGAAGAAGGGGCTGAAGGGGGACGTCGTCGTGGAGGGCCTCGGGGAGGGGCGGGGCTCACTTCCTCTTGAAGACGTCGTTTCCGCCAACGGCTGCCAGGGTCTGATAGTTCGGGTCGTTCGTCGCTGCAAGTTGAAATTTGTCAAGTCATTGACAGTGCATTCTCTGGATTGGACACAGACCGGCCTTGGCCTGCTGGTTGATAGGCGCCTGGGGCTTGCCACCGACGCCAGCCTTCTTCTTGTCCGCCCCGAAGCAGTCGTTGAGGCCGACGGCAGCAAGGGTCTGGTAGTTCGGATCCGCCGTTGCTGTACAAGCACATTTGAGCAATCAATCGCTGTAGACCCTCTCAGATATAAATAAGATGACAGACCGGCCTTGGCGAACTGGTTGGCGGGCGCGAGAGGCTTGCCGGGAGTGAAGGCGGGAGTGAAGGCGGGCTTCTTCTTGTCCGCACCGAAGCAATCATTTCGGCCGACGGCTGCCAGCGTCTGGTAGTTAGGGTCCGCCGTTGCTGAAAGGCTACTCCTAACAATTCAGTCACTGAGTTTTATTATACTTTTTTTTCCTCTTCAAACTGAAAATGAAAACTCTTCAAAATCGCTCAAATCTCCATTCCTCCAATGGAATCTGAACGAACCAGCTTTCGCCTGTTGATTGATGGGTGCTATCGGCTTGCCCGCCCCTCCCGCGCCCTTCTTATCCGCCCCGAAGCAGTCCGCGCCGCCAACCGCGGCCAACGTCTGGTAGTTCGGGTCGTGCGTCGCTTTAAGCAATTCTGCTTGAGAACGCACACTATTAATGATATAACTGACCAGCCTTGTCCTGCTGGTTCATGGGAGCCAGAGGCTTCCCAGCACCGCCACCTCCGGCCTTCTTGTCGGCTCCAAAGCAGTCATTCATACCCACAGCAGCCAGGGTCTGGTAGTTTGGATCGTGAGTAGCTGAAGATAGAGGGAGGAAAGGGGAGAGAGAGAGAGAGAGAGAGAGAGAGAGAGAGGGAAAGGGGGGGAGAGAAACAGCTGACCAGCCTGTCCCTGTTGGTTAGCCGGAACCATCGGCCCGCCGACTCCTCTCTTCTTGTCTGCTCCGAAGCAGTCAGCACCCACTGCGGCGAGTGTCTGGTAGTTCGGGTCATTAGTTCCTGAATTCACTGTGTTAGATTGTGTTGGCTGGGAGTGGCTGTCTCTCTAACCAGCCATTCCGCCGGCGGCTGGCTTGGCCGGCCCCCTGCCGCCGGCGCCCCCCGCCTTGTCCGCTCCGAAGCAGTCAGCACCCACAGCGGCGAGTGTCTGGTAGTTCGGGTCGTTCGTCCCTTCAAGGGAGATTCATCGAATTCTTGCTAGAGAGAAGTAGGCGACTGACCCGCCATTCCGCCCGCGGCCGGCTTCTTCAGGTCTCCGCCGGCTTTCTTGTCGGCGCCGAAGGCTTCGTTGCCAATCGCAGCCAGGGTTTGATAGTTCGGATCGTTCGTTCCTGAAACAAAGACATCATTTCTTTCTCTAATGAAAAGGAAAAAGAGAAAGCAGCTGACCTGCCATTCCACCGGTCGTCGGCGGCTTGATTGCAGGCGCAGCAGCAGGCGCAGCCGCAGGCGGAGCTGCATGGATTCTAATTTTTTTCGAATCATTAAAAAACTAGTTCGATTATCATTAATCTTATATTTATTGCGTTATAGGCAAATATTCGGACCTTCTAATTCAACCTTTTTATAATGAAAAATTACATCGTTTAATTTTTTAAATTTTTATTCCGGGCGATTATTCCGCTGCTATAGAAATGCAAAGCATTTCGCACCCCTCTGACCTTTCTTCTCATCCTTCTTCTCGTCCTTCTTGTCATCCTTCTCCTCCTCATCCTCGTCGTCTTCGTCATCCTTCTCATCTGGTTCTATCTTCTTCGGTTTTGCCACTTCTTTTTTCTTCTTTTTCTTCAAAATAAAGAAAGAATTCGGCTGGCAATAATTTCCCTTCACTTCCCCCGACCGATTCGGTTGCCTCTATTTCTTTTGTGCTTTTTATAATTAGTTATTTCTTAACATTAGCATTTCATCGACCACTACCAAACTAACGGTGCAGATTGCAAGGGTGAAAGAGGCCATGACGGCCATCAGAAGTGAAAGGAAGACCGTGGAGAACGGAAAGGGAGTCAGCCTCTCAAGGGACAACGGAGCAATCATTGTGAGGCCCATTCTCACGCTCAGCCTCTGCCGATGTCAAGCTTAGTGAAATCTGCAAGGAGAGGGGAAGGAAAAGGGATGGGGCATGTTAAATTGGTAGAGCAAAGAGAGATAAATGAGGGGGGCTCGAGGAATGAACAAATACACGGGAAACTGCCGAAAAGGGGAGAGATGTAGAGAGCCGACTAACCAGCGGTTGTTAACAGATGCGAAATGATTTTGCAGCTCGCTCACGGTTTCTATAACCTGGACCACAGAATGTTCCAGAATGTCCCAAAAGTACAATACGTTAATTTTTTTATTGAAAATAAAATTATATACTTTATCAATTTCTTGAACTTTCATTCAGGCGTAGTACTCTGAAACACAGGTTTTGTACTCAAGTTCAGTTCAACTTCGGTGCTCACGTTCACCGAGATTTGTCACGTTGTACAAAATATGCTAATTTCAAAAAAATTTATAAAAGCATTTTCGAGCTTCGGAGGGATTCACTTCGCATCATTTCGTCGACAGGAAGAGAAGAGGACGGAAAAGGCTCAATTCTACGAGCCTTTTCAAGTTTCTTCCCTTCTCTCTCCCTCTACTCTCGCTTCTCGCCGTCACCGCTCCGTATGATGGATCCGCAGAGTTGGTCACCCTGGCGAAGATAATTAAGATGCCAATGGAGTAACCGTCTCCACGTCCGAATCACTAAAAGGGACAAGATTACTCATTTCGTTTTCAAAAAGCTTTGGCTCTTGGCCGTATTCCGCTTTCCCATTTTCAATCGAAGGTATTTTAAAACTGTATAAAAACATATTTAGATGAGCGAGAAGAAAGAGAAAAGAAAACGAATTAAGGATATTCTTGCAGCGCCGTTGAAGAGCGTGCGGAAGAAGCAGTCGAAGAGCAAGACGAAGAGCAAGTCGAAGAGCGACCAGAAGAGGGACCCCTCATCCGAGTCCGCCGAGCCCGCCTCAGCGCCCTCCGCCGTCCCCGATGATAAGACGCAGCGATTCCGCCAACTATTCCGCAGACTGTATAATCCTTCTATTAAGAATATAATTCAAATGGATAAATAAGAATGAGCCAAAATTGCGAGGATCTAATAATGCATGAAATATCAGAGATAATGAGGACAAGGAAAAATGAACTTTTCTATTCAGCCGCGGTCGTAAAAAGAGCAGCAAGAAGAGCGACAACAGCAAGAGCAGAGCAGAGGTGAAGCCGAGGAGGAAGAAGAGCACCCTCAGCGATATCCCCGGCCAGGCAGTTAAGAGCCAGTCCGACTCTCTCATTCACAGAGGTACCTTGTCTTCTCTTCTCATCAATCCTTCATTCATTTTCTAATAATGGAGTTCTTTGTGTTATCGCTATTTCTTATATATGGTCGTCTCTTCAGAGAAGGCAATGGAACTGAGGAAGGAGGCGGAGACGCCTGCGACAAGCAAGGGAAGCAAGGAGGGCAAGGACATCAAGGACGGCAAGGACAGCAAGCCCGGTGCCCTTCTCTCCCGACTTCTCACTCTTTCATCATCGCTTGAATAATTTATTATACAAAATTGCTCTGTGATTTAAAACGTTTGATTTCTGATTTTAGTTAAATCGAAGGAAGCCAAGGAGAAGAAGCCAAAGTCAAATTCAGGTAACAGAAGCAATTGGATGCTAAATTTTGACAAGGAACCCAAATGAGATAGTATATGAAATATGCACTTATAAATCTGCATAAAATGTTAATTAATTTCGATTCATTTCTTGTTTCAGATAATTCTGTTGAGAAGAACGAGAATAAAGAAGGTTACTGAAAAATTTAAATGCACCGTAGTTGAACATTTGATGTCTGGTTAAAATACAAGCTAAAAATAATTCGTTCAGTGCCAAAGAGAAAGAAAGGCAGCTCCAGTGGAACGAAGACTCCGGCCAAACTAAAGCCAGGTCGGCTCGCATGAATTAATTCTAATTCTTCTCCGGAAAGAATAAATAAAATAAGTAAATGACAGTGCCGAAGACTCGCCGTCATTTGCCCGAGGGAGTGGCGGAGAGAGCGGACGCGCCTTCACTGGTCACCACTGTCTTCGAGAACGTTGAACTCAACAACCCCGCACTCGGGCGCATCAGCAAGCACGATCTGCGGTGGAAGGACAAGGAACCCGGCGAAGGTTTCTCAATCATTCAAGTAACATCAACTGTAATGCAAGGAGGATTTCTCAGCCAGCAACGCACCGCCCACTCCAGAACGACAGAAGAAGCTGAAGAAACTGGAGAGGACGGCAGCCGACCTGATTGAGGCGGATGAGAAACCTCGGCCGAAGACGAAGAAGGACACTCCGGAGAGAGCCGACGCCGATGACAAACCTCGGACGAAGCCGAAGAAGGACCTGGGCAACATTCCGGAGAGAGCAGACGCAGACTCCCTCAAGGTCACTTCGGATCACCGTCATGCATTCAGAACGAGCTAGCGAACAAATCTCATTTTTGATAAACTAAGCTTGAAAAAACAAATGTATGAATTGTCTGTTCAAAGGCGACAATCTACGACAACAGCTTAGAAGCGCAGCCCGCTCTCGGACGAATTGTAAAACACGAAATGGTCTGGAAAGACAAGGGTCAGTTATTTGGGGAAAGGCGAGTGGTTTAAGCTGAACAACTAGATTTGTTTGCAGATACTCGACAGAAACCTCGGCAGGTGGAGACAAAGAAGCAGCAGGACCCGCAATACAACATCTTCGAGGATCAGACCCAGGAAGCACCCACAACTGAGCACGCCGCTGGTTTGCTCCTTTTTGAACTCTCTGCGTTGAGATACGGTGAATTCATGAGTCAATGAAAATAGTCGAAGCAGTGTTTATTGAAGACGACGAAGGGGATGATGTACAAGACGTTGTACCTGACATGGATCAGACCCAGGACGACACCAACGTGGTCAGGCCAGCACAGCTATGTATTTATAATGCTCTCTCCTTTGTACCTGGCCTTCTGGCTTACATTGGATAACTTATTTCCGGTGCAGCAGAAAGCTGAAGCGCGACGCGACAACGAGTCGACCATCAGGGTAGGCTCACATTCGTCCTGGAGAATACTTTATAACGTTTCTTTTATCGATTGATGGTCGATGAGACAAGCGATTAGCTATCGATCGCCTTCCAATTGCAGCTGGATCTGCCCGAGTTCAAGGCAGCTGAGCGTCTTCTGCTGCTTCTGAAGCGCAACAACCTCCTCGAGCACGTCCTCAAGCCGGATGAGAACCGTCGGGTGCGAGTGCTCTTCGAGAATGGCATCGCCAACTTCAACGATGATGTTAGTCCCAGAAGTTGTTACTATGGTTAAATTAACATATGAAATGTCTGGATTCGATATTACGATGTAATGTATGTACAAATGTTTTTAAAAGGGTGTTCTTATTGCAGGATATCGAGATGATTGCGCGTGCCTTGGACTCAGGGATGGACAAAGTGCTCTTCCGACCCGATCTGGTCGATGAGATGATCGACGACGGGGTCAAGGAGCTCATCAAGAACCCCGAAGAAGTAGTTTCACAGTCACATAATCTTAGTCGACTACGAGTCTCCTTGGACAGGCCCGGCAGCAGCTGCTGGACGCTCTCCTTGTACACGAGGAGTGGCTGCCGCTCAACTGGGGTGGCCGCAATGTCATCCCGCCCCTTCTCACCACCAACACTGCCGAGAAACGGCGCAGAAAGTTCGTAGAATTACATACAAATAGCATTGTAAATATACGGAATCTTCCTGCAGGCCAATGTTCCCGAAGACCAGCACGAGCAGCTCGGCCTCTCCAGCCACTTCCACGGGCACTTACTCGGCCACGCCCACCTCTGGACGCACGCCCACTTCGATCGGAACGCCGTACACGACTCGCACGCCGGCTTCCGCCTCGTCCTCCTCCTCGTCCCAGGGTCCATCGAAGAAGCCCCCCGTCGATCCCAGCGTGTACCTCTGACACCTCGGCCCTTTTCTTCTCCTCTCCCCTGGCTCACCACACACAAGAAAAAATACCATTGTGAACACTAGTCTGGTCGATGGTAAATACCATCGCCATACACGTTACGAGTATATACTTTAAAAATGAGCAACCAAACTATTGCTTCAGATCCACTGGTCAAATATCATAAAAATGCCGCTTACACCTGCCTGAAATCCAGATGATATGGGCGGTGCCCATAGTTGTATTTTGACAGTTACCTATGTAGACCGAGAGAGAGACAGAGAGAGATATCAGTCCTGCTCGACGAAATTTTATCAGATACCTTTCCTTCATCCTTATAAGTGAATGAACTTCAAATGACTTGTACATGCGTTCCATGGACACGAAATAATGCAAGTTTTTGCAGAGAGACAGAGGAATACGAGACGAAGAAAGAGTAATAGAGAGAGAGTGGAAAAGAGTATGTAAGTGTATTTATATGGTCATCCCTCCCATATAACCCCGATTACTGTCTCTCTACTGTCCCGTTCCATAGCGACACCAACGAGATAATAGTTTATCGAGTAGGGACACGACCGGGTCCGATAGAGTGCGGTGACATACAACAACAACAAAGCGACAAACAATACGAGCCATGTGCAACAGCAATGGGAAAAAACGAGAGAGAGAGAGAGAGAGAGAGAGAGAGAGAAACTGAGGGTTAAAGTGAGGGTACCACCCCTCCTTGAGTGGCTGGAGATGCTCTGACGTATGCTGCAAATCCCGCGGCTTCTCTTGGTCCGAGGAGACAACGCCAGGAGACGGTTTGGCATGCCAGAGCGTGCCGAGTGAGAAGAGAATTGAGGTAATGAAAATGAGTTAAACCTGTGAGAGATGATTTAGCGAAATGAGATGGAGAGAGATGGGCTTGTGGGTCGGAAGCCGAAGGGAATATGGGTGAGGAGGGCAAGGCCGCAGCTAGGCCATTAGCAACGAAAGCGAGAACAACCGGAATGCTTGAGAGGTCTACGTGAACAGTAGATCCTAGAGACAACTGATTCGTCTTAGAGCGACGGATAAATAGCAAGAAACGAAGATGGAGGGATAAGTCCTGACATTAAAGTGAATAACAACAGCAAAATGTGGGCGAGAGTCCGCCGTTACGACGGATGTGTCAACCACTACAAGAAATGAGAATCTGCGAGAGGAGGCGCGCCTCGAGGGGGAAGAGAAGACCGCTCTCGCCGAGGTCAGAAGCCGCTCTTACCAGCTGGTCCCAGTCTCCTCGAGCTTGACCTGCAGATGATAAACTCAGGGTGGGTGGGTGGCACTAAACACCCTACGAACGCTCGTCGTAGAATGCTCTCTTTTCCTCTTGTCCGCCCTTCGCTACCCTTACTGTACCCTAACTTGCACATGATTCCACATTTGAAACCCGTCTATTTCACGGTCCACTACGAGAGACAAGTAATCAGCAATTATATGGTCATCCCTCCCATATAACCACGATTACTGTCGCTCTACTGTCCCGTTCCATAGCGACACCAACGAGATAATAGTTTATCGAGTAGGGACACGACCGGGTCCGATAGAAAAACGAAAGTCCCCTTGTGTTAGGAGCAGAGGAGGAATGCCTACTCAACATCTAAGGAGCTGCAGGCCCAAAACCTGGATGGGTGCCTCCCGGGGCGATAGCCCATACCCTCCCGGGTCAACAGAATAACCTCTCTAACACCTTCGAGATCAACGAGGGAGGAGGAAATGACTCACCAAGAGTTGTAACGAGCCTCCTTGTTCCTAGACGCTTCAGAGGAAGAGGACCCAGTCGACGAAGCGACTTGTGCGATCACGAGGGCCCTTCTGGTGACCTCGTCAAGGCATCCGGACAGGACCTTGGCCTTATCCAAAGCGTTACAGAATCCGGGATTGGCATCGGCCAATCGCATGTGTGTGAGCCTCTCCTCCAGCTTCTCCTTAGCCGTAGCGATGCTGGCGAGGGATCCATTCCACGAACCGGCAGACTCAGCTTGGTCTTGGTCGGACAGCGCCTCAACCAGAGGCTTCGCTGACTCGCGATACACTGCAAGCACACTCTCGATAAATCACCATACCAACTCTTGGGTGGGTGACAAGAACGGGTCCCAACTGAGGACCCGACCTCCCCAAACTGAGGGAGGATAACCAGCTCTGGTTATAGGGGGAAAAAACACGACCACTCTGGTCTGCGAGAGGGCAAAAACCTTTGGTGGAGAACTGCGGAACTTCTCGACGGGGGGGGGGGGGGCGGCGCCAGTGCAATCGACTGGAAAAGCACTTGCCGTACCCTCTCTGCGAACTCTTCCGGCGAAAAGTGGCCGGTTGGGCAGCTGAGCCGGGTGGAGGAGCCGGTGGCTGACCTCCTTGGTTATCTGCCATCACGTAACTGGAAATAAACAGAAACAGTCCGCCTTACTGGCGGGATATTATTTGAAATCTGAGAAAAGAAAATCTTAACAGAAATGAAACCTGTCACCACACCCTACGAACGCTCGTCGTAGAATGCTCTCTTTTCCTCTTGTCCGCCCTTCGCTACTCTTACTGTACCCTAACTTGCACATCATTCCACATTTGAAACCCGTCTATTTCACGGTCCACTACGAGAGACAAGTAATCAGCAAATATTTAATATTCTTTCATGTGTTTGGCTGTATGTTTGGTCGAGCAAGGCCGCAAAGATACGCAGCGCTAAAATGCTAAAAATGCTAAAAAGGCGCAAGATGGAACTGCGCCAAGGAGTACTTTCTGACTCACTTGAGGTAGGGCTCAGATAATGGTATTATCCATTGCGTTTATTACCACTGCAACTTACTAGTGCTTAATAACTAAATTTCTGCGAACATCTCTTATTTTGAATGGTATTTACCCAAGCTGTATTGCGAATTCGGAAATCCAATGGTATTTTTTCTTGTGTGCATCTTCTCATGTAAACAGCATATAAAGCGACTTGTCGCCAACTCTCTTGGACTCACATTGTTCATTTGAAAAATAAGTTCACACGTGGTCTTTTGAAAATATGTTTTCGCTCGCATTGGTTGAGATGAAGAACAATCGAAAACTTCTAATATTGTAAAGATTTTGTTCTTTTCCCTTCTGCTAAGTGTCTATCATAAACAGGACGTTTAGCTTAGAAATAGTACCTATTTTTGAGAGATACACCCATCGGATAAAGATAACAGATCGTAATCGCAGTTGAGAAACAGCTCATTATCACATTCCTCAAATTTTTATAATATGCACATACAGTCCCGCCCAGGATCTTGGTACCAAGGACGCGTCGGACGAGTCGGACGCGTCCAAATGCATCCTCGTTCATAACTATTGTTCTAGGAAAAACTAAAATATTTTAAATGGTACATTAGGTTGCTTATAGAGAGCGGGTGCTACTATTAAAAAATCGATAATTTCTAATCATTTGATAAGGAATTATCAGTTTTTGCCTATAAAAAATTTAATTTCAACTATTTTTAAACGAAATTTCTCCTGTACCATTATTTTGTCTCTACACACATCCCCAAATAATAAAATTAAAGATTGTATCATTGATAACGGAAATCGATAAATGAGAACTTATCACGCATGTTCATATGATGTAAAGATTCGCCTTCCGATTCTGAATAGAATTCTGTTATCAGTTTTCAACAGAATGTGCTGGTTAACAATGTATTTTTGATTGCGTGTACTTTGCAAGTATTTTTTCAGGATTCCCCATTGTCTTGGTCTTTGTCAAAATTTTGGCTCGGTATGATGAGTCCAAATCTAGGTTGCTGCGCTAGCTTTGATACTCAGAAATGTAGCGCGCTCCCTTTTCGTCTTCGGTTTAATTACCCAAGTTTGAGGTAGCGAAATAGCACAGGCAGAGAAAAAAAGGGTTAGGCCCCGCCCCCTCGGCCTGCTAGGCCTCCCTGCCCATGTTCTTTCTGAAGAAAGTCTTGCAAAGTAACAATCAAAAATACATTGTTAAACAGCACATTCTGTTGAAAACTGATTACAGAATTTGATTCAGAATCGTAAGGCGAATCTTTACATCATATGAACATGCGTGATAAGGTCTCATTTATCGATTTCCGTTATCAATGATACAATCTTTAATTTTATTATTTGGGGATGTGTGTAGAGACAAAATAATGGTACAGGAGAAATTTCGTTTAAAAATAGTTGAAATTAAATTTTTTATAGGCAAAAACTGATAACTCCTTATCAAATGATTAGAAATTATCGATTTTTTAAATAGTAGCACCCGCTCTCTATACGCAACCTAATGTACCATTTAAAATATTTTAGTTTTTCCTAGAACAATAGTTATGAACGAGGATGCATTTGGACGCGTCCGACTCGTCCGACGCGTCCTTGGTACCAAGATCCTGGGCGGGAATGTATGTATTGAATTAGACTCAAAATGTGAGTTTCTCTTGTAAAGGTTCATTTCATTTATTTACGGCATTGTAAAACGCACGTGGTAGTATAATAATATATGATATAGCATATAGGTATAGCGAGATATGTAGATATATAAGTGAGGGAAAAGCGATGGAGAAAGGTCATGGGGCGGTGGGAGGGACTGTGGGAAGGGGAAGAGGGGAGGGAGAGGAGATAAGGGTCGGGGAGAGTGAGGTGGACTTGGTTAAACTATTGAATGCCTTAGCGGCTCTGATAAAGAAGGAATGGGACCGGATTGTGGATCTTGTGGAGGGGTATGCTAGCTGGAAGGAGAGGCCACGGGTTCTACTGTTGCGGAAGTGAAAGTAGTGAGGGTTTGCATCGGAAATACGACGGTGGTGAAAAATGAGTCTACGTGCCAGAGTAAAGTCAGCGTGCTCACGACGGGACTTGAGAGAGGGAAGGGAGAGGGTAGTATTCCTGAAGGAGCTATTAGGGAGATTAAAGCTAGTATGGCCGAGAGAGCGGCGAAAAATGACACGGGTGAAATAATTCTGGGCTTTCTCTAGGATACGGATATCCCGTTTGAGACGCGGCGAAAAAACGACAGAACAGGACTCTAATATGGGGCGAATGTAAATAGTAAAGGCAGAGACAAGAACCTTCATGTTGCGAGTGCGGAGGGCACGGAGGAGGGGGTAGGACTTAGCAAGTGCCTTATTGGCAAGGTAAGAGCAGTGGGGCGAGAAAGAGAGTTTAGAGTCTATTATGATGCCAAGGTCGCGAGCGGAATCTACTACAGTGAGAGGGGCGCCGCAGAGGAAGTATTGATGCTTAGGGTTGGTGGATCCTAGATGAAGAACAGAACACTTATTACTAGCAAGAGGGAGCTGCCAAGTATCGGCCCAGAGAGAAACCTGGTCAATAGCAGCCTGTAAAGAGGAAGGGGAAGAGGAAGATGGAAAGGATTGGAAGATCTTAATATCATCAGCAAAACAGCGGGAGTGAACACCATGAGTGGCAATGATACCAGGAAGGTCGCTAGTATAAAGAATAAAGAGAAGGGGGCCGATTACAGTGCCTTGAGGGATTCCACTAATAACAGGGCGAGGAGTTGAGAGGGATGTGCCTACTCGCACTTGGAAGGAGCGGTTAGAAAGAAAAGAAGAGATCCAGCTAACGACATTTGGGGGAATACCGAGGACACGGAGCTTAAATATGAGCTTTGGGTGGGAGACACGGTCGAAGGCACGAGCATGGTCAAAGTAGATAATGTCAGTGGTTAGGGAATTATGATGGGCAGAGGTCCAATGTTCAAGACAGTCTAACAACTGGAATTCAATAGAACGTCTACGTCTGAAGCCATATTGTTGGTCGGGAATGATGCGTAGAGAATCACAATAAGAGTAGAGTTTACGGCAAAGGAGCTTCTCAAAGAGGCGGGAGAATATGGAGGTAATGGAGATTGGACGGTAGTTGGAGGGATCGGAATAAGGAGCCTTCTTCTTAATGGGTATGATAATGGAGGACTTCCAAGCAGAGGGAACTGTTGCGGTGGAAAAAGAATAATTGAAAATGTACTCGAGGGCTTCACTAATTGGAATGGAGAGATTCTTAATAAGTGCGAGATTGAAATTATCGGGAGTTTTGCAGGAGGAATTAGGCCAGGTTTCAATGAGGCGACAAATCTCATGCCTAGGAAAAACAATAGAGAAAGGGGGGAAAGATATTGCATTAGGGGAGAGATTGGGGAGATTACCATTGTCAACAGTATAGGCACTCGAGAAAGTTGAAGCCAAAAGCTCGGCCTTATCTATATCGGTAAAGCAGTCGGGACCTGGGGACTGGGTGAGGGTATCAACGCCACGTGGCTTAACAGAGGTTTTATTCCTAACGTATCGAAAGAAAAGGGACTTGTTATTGGAGAGGACTAGGTGCTTTTCTAGATTTCTAGAGTATTTATCCATTTCCTTACAGTAACGAGAGTTGGCAATAGCAAAAGCAGAATGGGATTCGGGGTCGTCTCTTTCTAGTGATTTAAGCCAAAGATCAAAGCGTTTCCGCTGAAGACGGAGGATGTGGTCGGGGAGGCGGACGCCATATGGGCTGACACGCTTATAAGGGACGAAGAGATCATCAACAGCACGAAGGGCGGAGGAGAGAGAGGAGTACATATCATCGACATTTGATAGAGAATGAAAGGGGGATGGAAACCCAAAATTCAAGAGGTAAGACGAGGCAGCTTGGTAATCTACTTTAAGATAGTCTTTGATGAAGGTATAAGAGGGGCGTTGATGAGAAAGAGTTATATGTGCCATAACAGAGAGATGATCGGAGTTGAGGAAGGGGGGCTCAATCGTGATATTAGAAAGGAGGGAAGGGGTATTGGTAAGAAGGAGATCTAGAATATGATCATTGCGAGTGGGGGCTGGGGTCAATTGGGCGAAAAAGCTGGAAGTAGAGAAATCATAGAACAGTCTGGAGCTATGGGAGGGGGGTTGTGGGAGCGGAGATGGGGTTGTGTGCCATAGAAGGTCCGGGTAGTTAAAATCGCCCAGGAGGATGGTGGGGAACGGAGAGGTGGACAGGTCGCGTAAGAGTGAGATAAGAGTAGCATTAAGTTCTGCTGAGCAAGAGGGAGCGCGGTAGACTAGAATAAGGCGGATAAAATCACTGTTAAAGTTTGCGTCTATTGCAAGAAGCTCAAAAGAAGCTGGGGTGGAAAGAGAGTGGACAACTTTGGCCGAGAGAGGTGACTTCACTGCTTGTTTCTGGACAACAATTGCAAGAAGTCGAATCAATTATTTATAACTCTCGTAAATTTGAACAAAACTTTTGCTGCAAAGCGAACTAGCAAGGAAATATAGAGATGATTGAATTTTTATTAACGGAGACCTAATGAGTGAGGCTGAGATCATCTTCAACAATTGGTCATAGATTAAACTGTCCAAGTAATTCTTTGCAAAATTGCACAAAAAGAAACAACACCAGTTCCTCAGCAGAAATTCAACTTGGGCAAATAGAACATGCAGAGAATCATTGCCACCTACTTAAAGATCTTACATCGGGTTGGGTGGTGAAAGATCTTTAATATAGTATAAATCTTGAACGAAAAAAATATTAAAAAAGGAACGAGCACACGAAAATTTAAAAAAAGGAATGCTCAGGTAGAAATGGCGAATTCATTCGATTCCGCTGTCCTCACTTCCTTCGCATCTTTCTCCTCTTCTTCATCCGCTGAGATATTGAGATCTTTTGACCAATACACGTTCCACAAATCCGTGACTAATCCCAGGCACGCCATGATACCGTATATCACATGGATGCTGTAAACCAAACGTATCACTATAAATTATTTCATCACGTTTCCTGAGCTTCATTCATTCATTCATTCATTCAGGTTTAAAGTTCTTTTAACCCTACCGTATCCTAAGTAGATCGGTGTCGTAGAGTTGGCAAGCACCACTGGCGCCTTCGCAGCCCATCTGCCATTGAACGCAGGCCGAGTCGTAGATTCGACCCCAGAACACTGGCGATGGAAGCGTTGCTGCAATCTTTCTTTTCTTACAATTCCCTCTCCTCTCACTCTCTTTCTCTCACTCGCTCTCTTTCTCTTCTACCTTTCTCACCATATCTCATTCTCCTCACTCTATCCTTCTATCTCTCTCTCTCTCTATCTCTATCTCTCTATCTCGCGGTTTCTTCGATATAATTCCTTGTCATCTTCTTTCCGAGGAAAAAATATGAAAACATTGAAATTGAAACCGAATAAGCTGAGAGTGAAGGCGTGGAATCCAAGCGAGACGCTTCGATGTTCTTGTGGCACCGATCTGAAAGATGATTCTATGCATTGATCAGTATGAAAGTATATAATCCCTCTGAATATTGATTAATGGATCAATAATACGTTTAACCTGAGAATAATGAGCATTCCTGGGACAATGGTGAGAGATCCAGCGAAGGATCCGATTGCGCTGAGGGTCATGTGCATGTAGAAGGCCCAGTTGCAATCTCAATCACATCAGTTTGTCCCTTCCTTTAAAGCACGTTTTATAACTTGTTGATTCCTTCCATTTTGCACGTATTAGAAGGATGAATTAAACTGCATTTGAGAATAAATAGAATAGAAGAGCGTGCCATGGGTAGCCGTTGCGCAGTTCCCGCTGCTGACGGCTCCGCCCGCTTCGGAAGCGCAAGCGCAGCGAGTGAAGGACGCGTCAGAGACGGCTGCCTCGGCCGCCCCCTCGCCGCTTCCATTTCGGAAGAGCGGAAAGAGTCGACCGTCCAGCGGGCAGCCCGCTTGGCAGGGTGAGAAGAACGGCCGACCAGTGGAGTCGCACACCTTAACAGTTCAAGAAATTCAAGGATAGCCGAAAGAAGACTCAATAAAAACATACTTTGAATGGTTTTGTCAATAAATTCAAATTCAGTTTTACAGGAAAAGTAAATTAAATAAAAATTGACCGGAAAGAGTGGCATATCCGCACAGGAGCACGAGGTGGAGCAGGCTGACAACTGGGCACTTGGGCTGCTGCAAAGCTCTCCATCCCCCCTTTACCTACAACTCTCTCAACTCCATTTTTCTCTCTTTCGCATTCTTCCAGTCTCCCGCTATCTCTCCCTTCCTCTCTCTCTCTCTCTCTCTCTCTCTCTCTCTCGCTGTATCTGTCTCTCTTTTCTCCCTGCCACTCTCTCTCTCTCTCTCCTTTTGTTTGATCTCAACTCAATTCGCTATAAAGTTCCATTTGAAATAGGCGTATTCATAGGTATGTATGTGAACCAACGTAATCTGTTGTCCGAGTCTTGCCGAGACGGATTCGCAGCCGATGAGAGAGCGACCGAACGCTGTCAGGATGTACACAGACGTACAAGTCGCTAACAAGCTCGTCGCTTGTCTCAACCACTTTCTCTCTTTCTCTCTTTTTCTCTATCTCTCTCTCTCTCTCTTTATCTCCCTTACTCTTTCTTCTTTTCCTCACGCCAATCAATAACCTCGCGCTTGGCTTGAACACCTTCATAAAGATGCTTCCAAGGATTACGCCGGGTCCGAAGCTGGCGAAGCCGGTTAGAGCTACAACGGAAAAGAGTTTCATTTTATTAATTGCATTTGTAACTCGTATGCACAGTGTGAATTCTGACAAACCGAGAAACTGTTGAATCGTATGCTGCGGCTGTCCATACTGCAGCTCGAGAAACTTTGGGAGGAACACGAAGTAGCCCTAGTTTAGAATGAATAAGGTTTTTTAGTCGGGGTATCCCTGTTAGTGAACCTTGAAGGAGAGCACGCTGACGATGCCTCCGACTACGTTGCCCATGAAGACCGGCGTTCGCAAGAGGGTTCGGAGGGTTGCGATGAAATCTTAACTCTGCTCATTATCAAGTAAGCAAGTATTGTCAACTACAAATCATTTAATAAATTATTAATATGCAGTGAACATTTATTTTGTTCTAGCAACCAATGAATTCGTGTCGAATTGTCCGTCCCGACGCCTTCTGCTTCTTATTCCGATCAACGAGCACAAGACGAGCCTCTCTAAAAATTGAACCATTTCAGAAATTCTATTTATGATACATTATCGATTACTATCTAAAATAGATTTTTTTAATGAATGAGAAATTGAGAGAATTCAGAGAAGAACAGCCAGACTTCTTGACGGGAGCGGGCTGCTCGACAGCGGTCACTTTGCCGCCTACAGCCTTGCTGAGCGGCTGCATCTCAATGGCATCTGCCGGTTCGACGGCGTATCTCTCGAAGGGATAGGTGGCCAGCAGAAGAGAAGGGAAGAACAGGATGCAGCCAATAAGAAGGAATCCCGCCCACCAGCAGCCGATCCATGACAGATCCGACGGCGTCAGGCCCGGAGGGGCTACACAACTATTTTCCATGTAAATCTTGTAGGGGGGTACAGTTTCAGAAAATGGAAAGTTCACTAAGCAGCAAAAAGCGAACGCTTGAAATTGTAGTAAATCTTGTTGAGTTGTCCGCCCAAGAGCATCCCTAACACTGGCCCAAGGAAGCGTACGCAGATCATTATAGCTGAAACAATTAAACTCATGACATAACAATCTTTGTCAATATTATAATGATGAATAGTTAAATTAGATTAGACCTATTCCGAATTGGAAGAAATCTGACCAAAATATACAGCGACATTTCTCTTGCGAATGTTGTCGTCCATGAGAGGGACTCCTGCAATGATAAGGAAATAGTTATTTGCACTTTGATAAATATGTTCCACCTAATGAGTATGGTACAGTTCTTCCTGCTCCAAGAATCAAGAGTCCGAAGAAGATCATAATGATTGGCCCGAGGGAGGGCGGGTGGGCGATGCAGTCGGCGGCTGCTTGCTGAACAAGGTCTCCTCATCACGGCCTGGCATGTCACAATCTGCCATCAAGAGAATGTACCGTACGACGATACTTGTTCAGGCCATCGTCACAAAAGGCATAGGGAATGTTAGAGAGAATGGACAAGGCGCTCGATGTGGAGAGTGACGGAGCAGACAAAGAAACATTCAAAAGTCCGCCGCCAGCAGCTTCCCAGGCGATTGCACTAGAAAAGGATTACGGGGAGAAACATCCTGCTGTTATAATCAACAAATTTATGTATTCTATTCAGAGTTTTCTAGTTCACTTATGAAGAAACAGAACAAAATGATGAGGATAGTTGGCAGAAAAGAAGAGAGAATGTATGGACCTGCTAACTCTCTCGGCCACTCCGTCCGCCAAGGCAACCGCAGACTCTGCAAAGTCGTCTGCATTCTGGGCGGGGAAGAGAAAGTTGGAGGACGCGATGAGAAGATTTGCGGCGGCAATGAGAATGCAGCCGCTTCCCAGCCATTTTGCACGATTTCCCTGTCAGAGCCTCGGATCATTCTTTTTGCTTATTCATGCAGATCTTGTTCAACCATTTTCTTACCTTGCCGCCAAAATAGCTGGTGAAAACTACGCATGGGATGTAGACGAAATCACCAGCGGAAACCATCGTCCCGGCAAGTCGAGAAGGAATTTGAAACTGCCGCTCAATGAAGACGACGGCGCTGAAAGGGAAAGAAAAAAGACTCGTCTTGTATAAACTCGATTTGCTAATATACATATGTATATACATATGTATGTAGTTGCTATTTTAATTCCTGATATCAACCATTAATTTCGTCGTCAACAGTCTTTCCATACAACAAGAGCAGGCACGCTCAGCTGATTCCAAGCCCCAAAATGACATCAGTGTCTGAGGTTTAGGGATGCACATAAACGCCATTTTATGGGCATAAACTCCTCGAGAACTTTGCACCCATCTTAAATATCATGATTGTTTTAAATTATACATATTTTTCTTTACGAATGCAAACTCACGTCGACATGAAGAACCCTCCTATCGATTCCAAGAAGAAGACGACTGCGAAAACGACGAAAAAACATCGAACCTGCAAGGGTCTTCCTGTTATAGCAAGGTACATTAGCGAAAACTGAATGCAATAGTAGATCAATATTGATTAATGGAATGAGACTTACAGTAGCCGTTGCGTTCATCCTTGAGGAGAGGAACTGTTCCGACAGGGAGTCAACACCGCCGAAGCCGCTTCAGCAGCAACCTAGAAAAATCATCTAAACTTGCTGTCTCTTTCTTTTTTCCCTCCTTTTTCACTCGTTATCTATGACTTTGCTCATTTTCGCTGTCTCCATTCCACCTTTCTCTAACATGTCCTTCCCTCTCTCTCCCTCTCACGTTCTCTCTCCCTCTCTATCTCTTTCTTTCAATCATCAGCTCCTTCTCATTCCTTTTCCTCATGTTCCCTCGCAGACAAACAGAATTATATGTTGAAGAGCGCCATCCTTATCAGTGTTTCCTTCTTCGGCGAGTGGGAACTGGCTGGCGGCGGAATTCTCATTTTCAATCTGCCATCTTTTTTCTCTTGGTCACCTCTTAGTGCCTTAATCATTCACTCTCATCTCTCTTTCTTTCTCTCTCGTTTCTCTCTCTATCTCTCTCTCTCTCTCTTTTGCTCCCTCTCTCTTTATCTCTCTTTCTCTCTCTTTATCTTTCTCTCTCTCTCTCTTGTTCTGTCTCTCTTTCTCTGTCACCCTCCCTTCTCATCACTAATTCGTGTTGATCTGCCAATCTGTGTCAGAGCAGAAAAAGAGGATTGCTACCGGAGTAGACGACTTCTTAGATCTCGGGAGAGAACCGATCAAATCGACAGGCCAAAAAAGGAAAGGAATTCGACAGCCGAACCAGGAAGTGAGTAATGCAGTGTCATAAGACATGGATTATTCAAGCTGAGGCATGCACTGATATATGGCATGGCGTGACAGACGCCAGTTGTAAGAATATTTTGATTCTCAAGAGTTTGGAAGCCTACAATCTGTTATAAGCACAAAGAACCAATTTTACTCCAGAATGCAATTAGAACTACATAGACATTTCTCTTGTTTGGCCATTTTAACAATTCTATTGACGAGTGCCTTTTTGTTTTTCGTCTGGGCCAGCAACAATTCCGTTTTATTAAATAACAAGGCAAGTCGTCCTGGATGTCTAGAAATAAGGACGACAATTTTGGACAGAAAGCAAAGAAAGATACACGTGTCAACTGTTCAAATTCTCATGGCCAAGCCGATGCAAATGTCTGCGCCTCTTTTTGATTACGAAGCAACGGTTGGAATAGGCTGCTGTAATGGGTTTTTCTTCTCTTTTTCTAATCACCCTGTTTCTCTCTCTTTTTCCTGTCTTTATTACTACCTGTTCTTTGTCCTTCCACGCTCCTCTCTTCATTGCCCACAGTCTCCGTCGTCTCGTTCTCCCCGTCGATGTATTCCTGGACCGCCCGGCCCGCCCGGTCGGAACGGTCGGAATGGCCGGCCCGGTGCTCCTGGCAAGCCCGGCAGACCGGGCATTCCTGCAGCGATGCAATGTGGCTCCAGCTCTCTTCAAGGTTAGCAGCTGCCCATGTTCCTCCAGATTGGAGTGAAGTTATGTTTAAAATGATGTCTTGCATGAATAGTAAATTACTCATAACATACCCATGAAATGCTCATTAATTAGTATCTTCAGTGCCCGATGTCTTCGCAAGCCCTCCCGGTCCGCGCGGACCGCCCGGGCTGCGCGGGCCTCCAGGCGATGTAGGCCCATCTGGCACTCCGGGCAATCCAGGCGAAGACGGTTTGCAAGGGATGCCAGGAGGTCGTGGCCCGCCAGGTCCTCCAGGAGTACCAGGACAGCCTGGCGAACCGGGCGAGCCAGGCCCCACTGACGGATACGGCAGTGTTGGCCGTGGTCCAGCCGGACCAGCAGGACCTCCCGGTCCGCTGGGTCAACCCGGGCAGTCTGGATCAAATGGAACTGTCATCCCCTTCTATACTCATCAGGCGCGTTTGAAATGTATATTGATATTGAAGGAAGAATACCTTAAGGGCTTGAAAGGAGAGCCGGGTCCTCCGGGAGAGAGAGGAGACCCTGGCCCGGCTGGCCCGCCAGGCGACGCAGGCCTGCCTGGAATGCCTGGCAATGACGGCCTCTGCCCCAAGTACTGCGCCGTCGACGGCGGCGTCTTCCTCGACTCCAAAGCATCGCCGTTCCTCAGCACTCCCATCCCTTTCATGTAGAACAACCAACTGTCGCTTCTCAAATCGAATTGCAAATTATTATGATCAACTTGATCGCTACACTTTTGTTTGAACACTGCCTTAATTGCCTGCATTATATACATACATACAGATGAATGTACATAACAAGTCTCTAAATAAAAAGTTTTCCGTCTTACCATTAGAATATCTGCAAACATTGTTGTTACATTTTCGAACGTTTCTATTACTCTAGCTGAATTTCTCCTTACAATTCTTGTAGATCAAAATTGAAATGTGTATGTCTATTGTATCGTGTTGGAAAATTGTACGAATCGATAATTTATCGTCAAGAATGCCATGACATTATTAACAAACAACTTCGAGACTTCGCCAGCGAGTTTCACATTTACATCTTCTTCTTGAGGAGAATGTTGGAGAACGCTGGAAGAAGAGTGGGCTGAGCGAAGAAAGGAGAAGGGCCAGCCGGGAAGAAAGCGGGTGGAGCGAAGGCAGGGACGGCCGGGAGGGCCGGAGGAGGCACCGCCAGGGCGGGGCCGGGGAGAGCAGGCACCGGGGCGAAGGCGGGAGCAGGGACCGGAGCAAAGGCGGGTGTAGGCACCGGAGCGAAGGCGGGGGCTGGGACCATGGGGGCCGGTGCTGGGAACACTGGGGCAGGGGCAGCGATGACTGGGGCCGGAGCAAAGAAGGGACGAGTAATCGGAGCAGCGAAGGCCACTGGGGAGCGGAGGAAGGCAGCGAATGCAGGGTAGGCCAGAGGAGAAGCAAAGCCCAAGGGGGCTGGCACGGCTAGAGGTGCGGGGACCGGGGCGGGGGCGGCTGCGGGTGCCGGGACAACAAGGGCGGGAGCCAGGAGAGGCTGGGCAGCGGCGAGGGAGAGAAGGGCGGAGAGGACGAAGAGACGAGCCATGTTACCGCTTGCACTTCCTGGAGATGCTCATTCTCACTCTGCCAGGGAGCTCTTTTATATGCTCCGTGGCGAGCTGGTACTAGGGAAGAGTGCGTTGGGAAGTGCTAAGAAGAAGGAATTCTCTCTTGGAGTGCGCAAGCTGATCATCAGTGAGGAGAGGCGAGCACTTCATTTGTTTGCTAAGAGGTGTCAACATCTCTCTGACCATTCGAAATGAGGACAAGGGCATACAAAGAGAATATGTCATGCTTTAGAAATATATTATATGATTAAAAAAAACTTCAAGACGAATTTTTTTAGAAATGTCAATAATTAGCTAAAATAATATTTTCGTCCTGTGCTCTGTTCATCTCAAGAAGTTTGCTTTGTAAACTATGCTCTCTCAGCTTATCTCTCACTGATTGCACGTCTAGCCACGCGGACACTCTCTCGCTTGTTCTTATTCCGCTTATTCCGCTTGCAGCTCGCCACGGAGCATATAAAAGAGCTCCCTGGCAGAGTGAGAATGAGCATCTCCAGGAAGTGCAAGCGGTAACATGGCTCGTCTCTTCGTCCTCTCCGCCCTTCTCTCCCTCGCCGCTGCCCAGCCTCTCCTGGCTCCCGCCCCGGTTGTCCCGGCAGCCGCAGCCGTCCCCGCACCTTTAGCCGTGCCAGCCCCCTTGGGCTTTGCTTCTCCTCTGGCCTACCCTGCATTCGCTGCCTTCTTCCGCTCCCCAGTGGCCTTCGCTGCTCCGATTACTCGTCCCTTCTTTGCTCCGGCCCCAGTCATCGCTGCCCCTGCCCCAGTGTTCCCAGCACCGGCCCCCGTGGTCCCAGCCCCCGCCTTCGCTCCTGTCCCAGCCCCCGCCTTCGCTCCGGTGCCTACACCCGCCTTTGCTCCGGTCCCTGCTCCCGCCTTCGCCCCGGTGCCTGCTCTAAACGCCCCCGCCCTGGCGGTGCCTCCTCCGGCCCTCCCGGCCGTCCCTGCCTTCGCTCCACCCGCTTTCTTCCCGGCTGGCCCTTCTCCTTTCTTCGCTCAGCCCACTCTTCTTCCAGCGTTCTCCAACATTCTCCTCAAGAAGAAGATGTAAATGTGAAACTCGCTGGCGAAGTCGCGAAGCTGTTTGTAAATAATGTCATGACTGGAATAAATTATGCAGCATTTCTGTCTAGAATCTCATGGTTCACGGATTCTTTATTCTAGCAGCCAAAAGTGTTCTTCAGGGGTGAACTTCTTACTTACAACAGGGGTCAATGTAAACGGGTTAGAATAGACGATAAAATTGTAGTGACGAAGGTGGTAGTTCAGTTGAGGTTTAAAACCAGCGAGTATCATCAGAATAACGAGAGGAAATAATAATACAACATCGAGGCAAGGGAAAAAGCATGGATTAAGGAGGAGAAAAGAAATATTTAAGGCAATTGACTTGCAGTCATGTAAGATGGCAATACGGCATTTTTAGGACTTTGCTGCCGCATTTTGTTGGCTAGAATAACATTGATTTTACATCCAAAAGACTCTCGGCAACCACACGGTGAGAATGAAAAGATGAACGGATTCTACCGGAATTGTAGGCCGCTCTCTATCCCCCTCTCGATACCCTTCTCTCTCTTTCTCTCTCTCTCTCATTCCTATCCCTCAGATGACTTCAACCTCTTCGCGTTAAATGATACAATACTCACGAGATCTTCCTGATTCGTTTCCTGTCAGATCTATCAAAACGCAAAGAGGAAACTTGCGAGGAAAAGGCTGAGAATTGGGTGATGGAACCATGCCGAGTTTCGGGCGGGAAAGTAGAACGAGTATGCTTGAGATGTTGCGAATGATTGCCAAATGGGCTGAGCACAACCCAAATAGCCGCCGCAAGATCGAATCCTCTCCAAAAGTACCGTAGCCAAAGGCTATAGTAGAAGAAGAGTTGTTGTTGTGAGTGGAGTGGATGCTGGAGGGTGGTCGCCAGGGTCACACCCAGGCTGTCCAGCCTTCGTACATCAGAGCGAGAGCCGATTGGTTTGTAGCTTGGGCGATTAGAGCGTCCGCCTAGAAGGGAAAGAGAGGATTATGAGATAGAAGGCAGCTGGCAGTACATTCAATTAACCTGCAGAAATACTATCAATATTCCCAACAAAATATCCTCTGACCTGTTCTTCTGGGCTGAGTCTTCGTTCAGAGTCCACTGAGTCGAGACGGCCCTCGACTTTTGCAATCATTCGACGGGCCATTGCAGCACCCAACGGATTCTGCTCCTCTTTCGTCGCAACCGATGAGCCTGGAAAATGCAGCAATGTTTAGAGACTGCGAGACACAGAAAAAGAGGACGAAGAGGGAGAAAGAGAAAGAGAAAGAGAGAGAGAGAGAGAGAGATATGAAAGGGATGGAGATTAATGAGATAGGAAGGCCAATTAGAACCTTCAAATCCGGGAGGCAACATAGTGGCGGGGTCTGCTTGGGGAGTGGCTGGGGTCTCGCTGGCAATGGCTGTTCCAATCGGGGCTGTCGCTGCTTTCTCTCTCGCCTGCATTAAAAAGATCTATCACTCACTCATCCACTCAAGAAATCGTTCGGTAATCAAGAAGAAGTGAAGTGAACAGAAAGAAGTAGAAATGCATTCGTAATGTCAATCTGAAACTTACTAGAATCTTCCGCTCGAGACGAAGAAGCGAATCGGAGAGTTGGCGAACCACTGGTTCAATCTCAAGGATACGGAATAGTTGTTCGTTCATGATTTAGATTCAGATCATATTCCAGGTTAGGCAATTTCGAACAAATCAAAAATATACTGGTTCATGTAGTAATGATCAATCCGGTGCCAACTATTACATTACCTTGTCAAGGAGCGGAAGTGTCTCGGAGAAGTCTTTCTCCTCGCTCTTCTCTTTCTCTGCTCCTCCACTCTTCCTCGCCTCATGAAGAGTGCTGAGAACCTTCTTGAGCGGTTCATTCAGTTTTCTCTTGTATTCCTGGAGAAGGTGAGCGCAGTCTTCTTCACCCTGAAATTCTAATGTTTAAAGAAAATGAATGCAATAATAAAAAATGAATAAATCTGACCGTAGCCATAGTCTTGAGAAGTGGGTGGAGATCGTTGAAGATGCGATTGATAGTGATGAGAGAGGAATCGGAGGAGAGAGTGGGCAGAAGGGCCAGGTTATCCTTCCAAGTTGTCGATGCCATTGCTGCAGCAATGGACAGTCGCCATGACGAAATCTCGCTGGGCACCCGGGATCTGCATATTCATTTAGTTATTGTCACGAATTTCAGTTCATGATATAAAAGAAGGAACAACCAAGAAGATGTCGAAGAACAAAAGGAGAGAATTTTGTAATTCCATGACAGCTAATGCACAAAGAGAGCGGAATGAAACGAACACGTGATGAAGCCAAATGTCTTTGGACTCTCTCATTCTCAGGAGGAACATTCGCTGGGCGGTGGGGGCGGATCCGCTGTCCCCTCCAGCTCCGCCGGCGCCTTCTCTCTTTCCGAAGTCGTTTCCTACAATTTATTAACAATAATTCCACTGTTTCTAAAGGAAAACTGTGCTCACGACAACAAAGTGCACAGCCGATAAAAGAAATGAAAGAGAAACGCACCATAAACGACAAGGCTAATGGTACCAGCCACTGCAGTAGCCAGATGGTCTCTGGCAGCAGTCCAGTCCACGAGTGGGTCATAGACAAAGGCCTCGAGGAGAGAGGCGAGCAAGGGGGTGTGCTTTCGCACTTCTCGTAGCACGGTGTAACACGACTCACGGAACACTCCCTGCGAGGAAGACTACGACTAGGGCAGCAATGTATGCTCAATCAATTAGATGTCATTGGAAAAGATAATTGATAATTTAAATAATGAATAAAATATAGAAACCACCTCCGTTTGCGTGACTCCAAGTGCGTGTACAATATTCTGTGTCAATCGGAAGGGAACCGTCTCAGGAACTTTGAGGCTTTTCCCCTAAAATACACCTGTTACGATGAGAACTAAGAGCGTATCCAAGACTGGAGTACTCGCCTTGTCAAAGCAGACATTGTAATCGATGTGAACGAGAGAGGCATCGTCAAAGTCGAGAAGAAGATTGTCCAAGTGTCGATCGCCCAGTCCAAGAAGAGCTCCCATCATGGACATCACTGCCACCTTCAACAGCATTTTATTACTTCCATCCTAAATTGAAGGAAAACGAAATGCCATAAATGTGAAATGAAATGAAAAAGGAAAAGATACCGATCGAGCGAATCGCTTTGTTAGTCTCCACCACGCAGATGGAGAGCTGGAGCGAAGCCAAATCTCTCTGCAACATGTTAACGTTTACTATCATTGAATAAGACGGTCAGTTGTTGCATACAAGGTCACCGAGAAAAGACATTGTACATACACATTTATTTTTTACTTTAACATGGAATGATAAGGAAGGACCTGCTGATGAGATCCTTGGGAGTCTCCTGGCAGAGCTGGCCTAGCACTTCTCGGAGCATCTCCACTCGCCACTCCCGACGAGTTCCCATCACTCGCGCATCCACTTTCTAAAGAACAACAACAACTCAACACGAAAACATTAAAATGATCAAAAGAGCAAACATGAGTTTCGAATTGTCGCTTGAGCTTGTGATGAAAGAGTTCAATGGGCCGGAAGGCAGACGAGTCGTTTCCTCCGCTGCTTCCTTTGTTTCCGGTCTTCTGCTGGGCCTGCAGAAGGCTTACGCTACAGAAGAATTCATAATTTAGTGGTTAAAGTCATGGATGATCATGGGAAAAAGGCTTGACATTTGAGAATCAAAGACATTCTAAAACAAGCTATTCATCAGTAAAATGCGAGACTTATGGAGACCTTATGAGATCTCGCTTCACTTACTTCTCGCTGTTGCCACCGCCGATAGATGTGATAGAGAGGAGTGGCTCCGCCCACCCACTGAATCAGTCCAGAGAGGGTTCCCAATGGAGTCACTGCGTAGTGTCGTGCAGTGTACGCCGGCCATTCTCTGAATTCAGAGGGAAGAGGAATAGAAAGACAGTCAGCTAACAATAAGAGTCAACCGAAAGAAAGAACCTCTTGGAGCGTGAGGCAAGAACAAGGTTGCAGACTTGCAGAAGCTGCATGGTTCTCTCGTCCAAATGCAGATCTTCGTGGCCTTTGAACAGGAAGATTTGCCTGCAATTAATGGGAACATGATTAAGGAGAGATACAATGGAAGGCTTCATCGACAAACTAACACAGAAACTGTGAATAAAAAAACTGACGTATTTCCGTCACTGGCCGTAAATACGAGCTTCTTTGGTCGTGTTTTGGTAGCAAGAACGAGGGCATGCTTGTGAACCGAGTGGAGGGTGACAATCTGAGAGAGAGGAACAGCCTCCTGGCCTGGCAGAGGCACCGCCCACCCAGCCAGTCTCTGCAACAAAATACATTCATTATTACAACATTATTCAAAGCAATTCAAGCGTCATACATCACTGAGATCTAATAATAAGGTTGTACAACAAAGTAAGCCACCTGAATTCATTTACGTAGGGAAAAGAACGAATGAAAATCTATGATGAGGTCAATAACCACAATAACTATGTCACATGGCTAAGTAATAACTACCTGAGTTTATAAATCAAAGATACAGAACCTCAACCAGCTGTGGTGCAATCGTAGCGAGATCCACCGACTGCCCCCCACGGCGAGCAGTCCGCTGAACCAGAGTAGCGCACAACTAAAAAACTATTATTTTATCAACAGATACTATCAATAGTAACAGTTTTATATGTTTCGAGAAGATATTGTTCATCGCGTTCTTGTTGAAAGTATTGACAAATACCTTCTTAAAAGGTGCCCATCGCTGCATGGGCCAGTAGAGAGGCTCCTCCGCTTCAAGGACCGCGTTGCCCGCCTCTTCAGAAGCGGTAGCCATGCTGCGAGAGACGCGAAAGGCGGAGTGGATCTCCTCTCCATGCAGGGCGAGGAAGCGGCGGGCATCTTCTGCCTCCTCGCGCCGCGCTTCTTCTTCTGTTCGCGCAAGCAGATCGTCCAGGATGCGGTAGATCTCAATTCAATAAGTAGACTTAGTTTTAATATCCACCCGCTCTCTTTGTAAGTTTAAACAAAATAAGGCCAGACGCAGAGAAAAAGAGCGACGTACCGGCTCAATAATGAGTTGAGTCTTCTGGTGTATGATGTCTGCTCTTGTTTCACTGCTCAAATGGCTGGCCGCCACTGTCCTCTCCGTCTCTGCCTGTAGATGTCGCATTCTGCGAGCCATGTCAGAGTCCAGATGAGTAAGCACAAAGGCCCATCTAAAAGAGGATCATTACAACCCTATTTTAAGGTTGATTCGAACCTCCAAAAAATTTCTTTTAACAGAGACTAGCATTCCTTCATGATAAAAACAAACCTCTCATCGGAAAGATTGAGCGACTGCAAGAGGGTAACAAAGAGTCGGACATCATTGACAAGGAGTGGCGAGTGTTCCGAAAGAGAAGACTCCAACTGGCGGCAGCACTCGAATACTGCGGCGCGCTCCTTCAATCAATATTTATTCTTACATTTACAAATTAATTATAAGTCTGAACTACATGTCATTCTGCAATATACAAAACTTCACTGATTGCTCTCAATTGAAAATAGCAGTAGCTATTGCCAATTGTGTCAGTGTAAATTGGGATAAAGGCATACATTAGACTGTGAGATGGCAGCCCCGGGATCTCCGGGATCTCCTCCTCCGCCGCTCTCGTCATCCACATCCAGAAGCTGCTCATTCAGCACTGCGCGCGACTGGGCACCGACGATCACCTGAAGCAGATCACGATGATAAACAGGCAAACTATAGTAGATCAAAACAATACTTGATAACAGATGACATGTGGAGCTGCGCGTCCAATCCTTGCGAGAAGAGCCACCAACATCTGACGCACCGTTTTGGCCGGGTGAGAAAGGCGAGCCATCACTTGAGGGAGGATATCTTAACAGTTTGTTTTACTCTTCACCATTATGATATATCAAAGATATGACTATGAATACTAACCCATCCAGAGTGTCTCATCCGTCGCCTGCATTCCAGCTGCGATGACGTGTTCAAGAGCAGCAGCATGCTGAGCATGACGGGCAATGATGTGGAGGATTCGAAGAGTTGCTGAGACTACTCCCACCGACGAGGACGATTGCTGCATTGAAGAGAGAGAGAGAGAGAGAGAGAGAGAGAGAGAGAGAAAGAGAGAGAGGAGACTGGAGAGAGACAGAAAAGATATTAGAGAAAGAGAGAAAAGAACGAGATGAAGCGAGGAGGAGACGGGCAGAGAGTGAAAAGGGGAGGCCGGTAGTCTAAGAGTAACCTTGGCAGAGGAATCATCGCCTCCTACACTCGCGCGGCCAGTATTGACGAGGAATGCAAAGTAGGCGGAGAGTGTATGCATGAGCATGGCTGTCTGCCTTCTTCTCTGTTCTGCCCAGAGAGATGTGCAGGCACCCGGACCACCCAGGAGTCTGGGCATGGATTACGGTGGAATTCATTCTAGGTTTTGATATGTAGGAAAAGCAAATGAATTAAAGTAATACAACCTGGTCAATGAGGTCAATGATGTGGTCAATATTAACTGAATGAAAAAGAGAGAATAAACGACAGACTTGTCAATTGATTGTATAGGCAGTCCCGCACTGGCTTCTCGCACATTCTTCTCGAGTGCGTCAAGTGTTGCAGATGAGGCGAGTGCCTTGAGGAGGGCGGTCGACTCCGAGCGGGTCAAACTAGTCATTTCCATCTGAATATCATCAACTATTTAGTGAGATTACTGACATGATAAATAACTACTGTAGAGGGAAAACCAGGTCCGAACCGGACTTTTCGCGCCATTTCTTAAACCCGAAAATTCAATTTCTTTGGCTTATCCACCCTATTTATCGAGGACCTCGGGGGTCTTACCCACTCACTTTTGTGGTACCCTTAGACCACCCTCTTCCCTCCTGTAATACAAGGAAGTGAAGAGACGAGTGACCTGTCTCATGATGCCTTCTCTCTCATCAAATCGCAGCAGTGGCTTCTGCGCTGCTTCGAATGCGTAGTCTGCGACACGAAGATGGGCCTGCATTTAGGAATAAATATACGAATGTACAATGAAAAATTGAACTGACCTTAAATTGACATATTATTTTTTTAATCGCTCATCTTCGCAGGACCTCTTTGAACGGGAAAATGGAAATGGCTGGAAAGAATAAAGGGAGAACATCTTACCTTGGCCATCCGCGGTGAAACGGCAGCAGCAAGCATGGCCAGAGCTGCTTTCTCATCGCACCACCACTCCGCACGCCCTCGCTCCAGCTCCATCTGAAGAGCACTCTTACTTTATTTTACACCATCTATACTTTTTTTCATTTATATACAAGCCTCGCACATAGGAATAGGTGTTGACAGGCTAGAAAATACCAGACGCTAGTTCCGATTTCGTCCTACTGCATTTATGGCAAATTACTACCAAAGTAGAAAAGCTAACATTTACTTAACGTAAGAAATTGAAGAAAAAAAAACGAAACCCAACCTGCAACTTGCTCATTGGAATATAGCCAGAAATGAATTCGGTGCCATCCGGCCTGAGCCAGTCTGCCATTGCCAAGAGACCCTTCGAGAGGACAAGGGATAGCTGGGCCGCTTCACTCTCTGGCGCACCTGAATCGGGCGCACGCAGACCCAGCGCTTCTTCCTACAATCGATAAATACTGTGATAAGGAGAGACAAAGGAAGGAGGAGGGATAGGAAGGAAAAAAATTGTAGGGTGATATAGAATTGCAAATAATAACTGAATAATAATAACACAATCACTGAATGTCATGCCCTCCCCTTTTCAACGAACCATCTGAAACTGCGTATGAACATCGAAGAGGCCTGCCAGCTGCGGAACAGCAGTTAGTTTCTCCATTTGCCAGAGAGATGGCTCAAGAGTTTCGCGCTCCTGGTAGAGTTATAACAATAATTCAAGTTTCCACACCAAACTTGACCATTTTCAAAATATCATACTTCAAATGAACATTTCCAAGTGAATAAAATCCTTCTTACCATTTTGAGTCTCTGAATATCAGCTTGGAGTGCAGAGAAGACATGGCCATTCAAGTCTGTTCTGTCAAGATGGAGTCTCATCGTCGCCGAGTTCCGTGTCTTCCGTGCCAGTCTACGAATAGAATAGATCAAGATTGGAGAGCTCGTGATATATGAAATAGAAAATAATATAGTGGCAGAGTCAAACTTGGCCAGTTGGAAGTGCTGAGCAGAGGAGGGAGAGCAGCCGAGTCTGGCTGCCCACTCTGCCATCTGCCTGCCCAGACAGAGTCTCGCTCCACCGTCTGCCGATGACAATGCAACCACTTCACCTCCCTCCAGCAGCAGCGATCGAATGCGCTGAACAACAAAGTACTATTCAAACAATAGCAACAGCACATTCCTATATTCATCGAGTGCATACAAAAGCATTAGAAACACAAAGGAGTATAATGTTCTTCAGCAGTATACAAAGAATTTCCATTCATTTCTAATTATTTCCCCTAATTCCATTGCGAATACGGAATAGCCACCTGCATGCTGTCTGCCTGTCTCTGCTCTCCTCTAGCCGAGTCCATCTTCGCGTGGAGAGATGCCTGTATTCTGGAGAGAGCAGAGGCAGCAGAGACCGCAGTGCCATCATCATCGAACTGCAGGACAAGCGCCCCCTCTGCACTCGTGCGAGAGAGCATCTCGGACACTTGGCGCCTCAAAGTTTATCTCTTTATCAATTGGGCAGCTCCTTAAACTAGAGAAGATAATTCATATCAATACAATATTTACGTTCCTCAAGAAGAAACAACTCAAGCGAGATTTCTTTTCAAATTTAAATGGGCAACAACCTTGAGATGGTTTGTAGTAGAGAGCATTCGCGAATTTCAAAATGGTCGAGAAGATCCCAGCTGGGAGCCTTTGTCTCTGGCGCGCTTTCCACTTTTGTGAATGAAGTGAGCTGGCGACATCTGAATTACGAGATTATTCACGTAATTTGAATCTTAATATGGCTTTTTTAAACTCTCAGTTCTCTGCAAAACAAAATTCCCTGATTCAACTGACCGCTCCATGTCCTTGTCATTGAAGGCCAAACGCTTGAAATAGCCAGGATAACGAAGGCGACTGACACAGCGAATCATCTGAAAACAGAGGCTTTTAGACAACACAAAGAGAAATCTGGAAAGACTGGGATCAGCTTCAGAATGGAGAGGAAAAAAGACGCTACCAACGAACCAGTGCCTGAACAGTATTCGCGACAGCTTCCTGTGGTGAACGAGCCAAAACCTTCTCCAATGCATTCAGAGCCTCTTCAAATCTGAAATGATATTGAATTCAAGCTCAATTCCTTAAAATTAAAAAGATCTCTAAAATGAAAAGGAAAAGAGAAAAGAATACCTGGACGCGGCAGCAAGTCTGGCGGCCCTCAGCCAGTCCCACTGATCGAAATCGGCCACCACTCCATTGTCCGTTACCGTATACCTCGACGACGCCCATGAGACAAGGCCGACCACGGACGGCTCTGCCGACAGCTCTACCATTGCTCGTGCTAGCCAGCCAAGCACAATCAGGGTCAGAAGCGGAGCCTGAGATGCGTTCTATCAAATAGTAATTTTACAAGAAGAACCCTGAAAACTCTTACCTTGTTCTTGAGGCTTTCTTCGAGATTCTCACGACGTTTCTCCAATTCCGCAAGCGCAACACTGCCGAAGCGAATAGTCTAAATAGTGATGGATAAAAATGAATGACGATGATGAGAGAGAGATTAATTAATCTCTGACCTGTGCGTATGCTCCAGCATGGAAAGAGGCTGCCATGGCTGAAGGAAGAACTCGCGCAAACCATTCTGCGCACACAGCCACGTTTGCCATGAAGAACTGGCGAGAAGCCTACAATAAAATAATATGTCAAAATTGGTCTCTCTCTCTCTCTCTCTCTCTCTCTCGGTTCTCAACCGGGTATCCCTCGTCTCATCCATAAAACAAGTTTCTTCGTAAAGAAGCCTCCTTTTGCTCTGTGGGTATTTAACAGACCTGTGAAACAGTAGCAATGGGTTGCATGCATCCATAGGCTGCGTTAAAGAGAAGGCGGTCGAGCTGGTCGAGCAGTTCAAGCAGACATCGGACACGGAACCACTCCTCGATTCGAGAGAGGGAAGACGAAGGACGGACTCCGTTTCCGTTGCTAAAACTGCGCCATCATATTACATCAAAAGTTATTTTTTCACCAAGAACAAAAAAAGGCAAACTCGGACCTTTCCGCACTGCTCCCGCCGACTGCTGCTTTGGCTAGCCTCTGAATCTCGAGAAGGAATGCCTAAAGTAATTCAGTACTTTCATGCTATTATATAACTGAATAAACCGTCACTCCACTACTCACTGGGATTTTTACAGTCCTAGACAACGCAGCTACTTCCCAAAATAAGCACTAAGATGTGCTGAACGAAAAAATGAAGAACAAATCCTCTTAATCTCAATAAGAAAAACAACGTATAATCAAGTATTGGTTACAAGGTCAAAACTCCTGAAAAATATTAAGTCCACAACTCAGATGCTTCTCGTGTCCCACCTGAAGTGTTTGTTGAGGCTTTCCCAAAGGTGTCTTGAGTCTGTTCTCCACAATAAAGTTCGCAGCTAATGAAATTCGTCGTCTCCATTCCTCTGAGATTCCTTTTGCTCCCTCTCCGATCGCCGCTGGCAATGCAAGTGAACCCCCGCCGCCCCATAGCCAGTCCTCGTTGCTCGCTCTGGATAGAATAGGAACTAAATATTAAATATGTTAATAAAAGAAGTAACAACCCGGACCAATCACTACTCCTAATATTTTTTAATCTTTTATCCTAACCGCGTTTCTGTAGAATCTGGAGTAGGCAGGCTCTCAATCGGTGGTCTTCCTCTGAGAAGAAAGGCGCAGAGTTCGTCAAAGTGTTGAGGAGAGAAAGCCAAGGAAGGAAGGGGAGTTGCGAAGGGAGAGAGGGACAGAGCTGGCAACAACCCGAGGGCCAGCACATTCTGATTCGGGTTCTGCTGTTGCTGGAGCTGCTCGAGAGCCTTGGTGACCATGGGTCGAGTCCGGAGACTGCAAGAGAATAGACGTTTTCCTCTCTCCCTCTTTCGTTCTCTCTCTCCTCCTTTCGTTCTTTCTCTCCCCTTTCGTTCTCTCTCTCTCTCTCCATATTTCGTTCTCTCTCTCCCTCTTTCATTCTTTCTCCATTCTGTCATTCACACACCCCTCGTGTGCCCCGTGGCCATAAACGCACGCACGGGATAAGCGTATTCTCCACTGCCGAAAACTTCCCGTCTACACTTCCATTCAACACATTCACTAGCGATCTTCTTCCCTCCAATCTCTGCATCTTTCTCTCGATCTCTTTCCCCTCTCCCCGACCTTCTCTTCTTCTCTCCAGCATCACATTAGCACTTCTCGCACGCCACTCATTCTCACGACACGCTCTAAATCTACTATTCTGCTACGGCTAACGCGGCATGCACAAAAAAGATTTCTGATCTAACAGCTTCGAATTGGGCTCTGTTTTGAAGAGTGAGAGAGAGAAAGATAGAAAGAGGTTTGGAGAAAGCGAGACAGAACGATAAAGAGAAATAGAGAAAGAGTGAAATAGAAAGAAATTTAGAGAAAAAGAAACAGTGAGAGAGAACGACGGAGGGAGAGAGGGAGAGAGAGGGAGAGAGGGAGAGAGAGAGAGAGAGAGAGAGAGAGAGAGAGCAATCAAGCCAGTCCTGAATGATAGAATAACGGGTTAAAAACAGAATTTTTCCACTCGTGTTGTGTGAAGTAAGAAAGAGCAGTTAGTCAGTCGTCCAGTACGTGCCCCGTGTTTTCTTTCTTTCTTTCTGCTCAGTAAAAACCACGTTTGAAGGCGCAAACGTAAAATGAGGAAAAGAAAAATCTAGTAATGACTCATGAGAGAATCACAAAAAAAGACTGAAGAAGAAACAGCGTACAAATTGGGAAGAGAACGGAGCATTACCGTTTTCAAATCCCATTAACAAACAATGCGAAAACTTCATAGAGTTCGCTGCGCAAATTTAATATCAATAAGTTTTCTTGCTTTTTTCTTTCTCTCACAGATGACATTTCTGGAGGTCCCTCTACATCATTTCTTCGTGCTCTCTCTCTCTCTCCCAATCCCTTCCCAGCCTTCTACACAAACCTGGCAGGAATGGCTTCTGGCCGCATCAACTGCCAAAGTGCCGTCCTCCTGCTCGAAGTCGTGCACTCTGCAATTGCCTTCTGGAGAGCTCTCGATTCTGCGACTGCGCGGCTTTCCTTCTGAATTATCTTACTTTTATTAAAAAAAAATCACGACCAAAGAATAATTCCAAATTGGAAAAACCCTTGCCTGTTCCCTCTCTAGCAGGCCGAGAAGAGAAGCAAGTCTAGAGGAGGGAGCGAGGGGGAGGGCGGCAGAGAGAGCGACTGCCAAGTGCTTCCAGGCAGGACGGACGGCCAGGCGGTGCAGAGTCTCCGGACTCAGTCGGTCCGTGATTCCCAGCAACCAGTTGTGCAAGACTCTTCTGAGTCAATAATAAGGTAGATACACTACCTTTTTAAGCTAAACTCACCGACCTATCCAATTAACATTATTTCTATTTAGTATAACACAATAATGCTGTTCCCATTGTTAGAACAGAAAGTCATGAACATACACCAAAATTTAGACTTCTATTTCCAGATTATTCTCATCCCTTCCAGCATAAAAAATATACTTCGCGTCATCGAGACAAAGAAAAATGCCGGACCTTCCGTGCTCGTTGTTGAACTCAGTCATAGAGAGCAGCTCAGTGATTATCATTAGCTGAGTCTGGCTGTGGAGTGCAGTGACTGAAGTGCCAATCACTGAAGATGGCGTTCCTTCCTTCGTTGTCACCCACGCACTCGTTGGCACGAAGTAGTCGTGTCTACAGATAATAGTATTCATGTAGAACATCAGTCTCATAAACGTTTCTATATCAATGATCAATGCAAAGGTGGAGAGAAACTGTTAAGCACTTTACAGATATAGCATTTTAGGAAGGCACTTCTTTCCTTATCATAATGATCCTTACGCGGCGCAATGCTGCTGAGCAGTGTGAAGAAGAGCGACGTGAACATTTGGATGGGATTGAATGAGAGTGAAGTCGACAAGGCGACACTCAGTGACGAGGAGATGGAAGAGACTCGGAGTGATTCCCATCATCTTAACAACTTATCATCTTACTCTTTCTCATGGTCTTGTATGGAACATACAACAATGATAGAGTTCTTGATGATGATGAGTTGTTTGAGAGAACTGAGGAGTGTAATAATTCGAGTTGCGTGGTCACGTCCAGTAGATTCTGGAGTTCGCTCATCGCAGAGAGCGGCAAGAGACTCTGTAATATATATTGATATTCTTCTTCTTGGATACAATTATACCTCTTGAACGCTGTGCTTTGTAATTTCGCTCTCTTTCAAAACAACCATCTTATCTAAAGTTCTTAATATCTTTTTTAGCATATAATTTTTTTAATGAAGATCGACTAACCCTTCATCATCCCAGAGACAGCTGAATACGCTTGCTGCAGCACAGGAAGTCCTCCGGCCGGATTGAGGAGAACAGCAAGCAGAGCGGAGAAGGCAGTGGTCACTGCCCGACTACCACCCGCTCCAGTCTGTCTGAGTCTGAGTCCATCGAGAGGGGGAGTGAGTCCCCAGGTCGAGTGGCCACTTCCACCCCCAGCACAGAGCCACGCGCAAAGAGGAACCGAAACGGCTTCCGAGGACGAGGACACAAGCTGAAGGAGCATAGAAGTAGGGCGTATTCTACTTTCCTTCATCAAGCATTAGCAATCATTCATTTCGCTGCAATATGGCGAGTTTCTCAAATATTCTCTCTTTCGCTCTTTTCAACAAATATACGTCACCCATTCGCTGTGACGAAGACGGGATATTATGATGACGAAGATTTTTTTTCATAGATTACTAATCAATTTGCATTTAAATCAGTCGGCTTTTCATGGGAAGAATGTAAACAAATCATAGGGCTGCCATTTGTTGATTGGGGGAAGTCTAAAAGTATAAAGCTCAGTTGCAACACAATATAGCACCTTTTGCAGAAACTGCAAAGCTGCAAGAGTGAGTTGAGTGGAAGTCCAGTTGCTTTGTGTCGCGGCATCCAAAGCGATGCGTGCCATGTGTAACTTCTCTTCGTTTTCCACTTCCTAAAAAAATTAAGAAGGAATACGGTATTCTCAAGTCAAAAAGTTAAAATTGCACATGTAAAAGGATATATCTCTGACCGTTTGAGAGAGTGCAATGAATGGAAGTGCATCGCTGAAAACATGAAGAAAGGCAGAGTACAGGAGAGCGACTGCTTCTCCCAGTGAAGACAGCAGCAGACTTCCATCCACACACAACTCGCACACCTTTACAATTACAGTATATCTCACAATCCCGATCAAGCAGATAAAACAAAAGAAGTCCCAGAATCACCTTAGAATCAAAGTGAACAACTGCAGCACTGACTTGAAATACGACATTCTTCACACAAAGCTGAATATATTCGCTTGCTGGATTTGGAGGAAGGCGGCTGGCGATCTATAACAAGGAACATCGCCAATTCAAGCAATGCTTAACAAATCTCTGAAAACGATTAAAAATTTTCCATATAGGAATAAATTGGCACCTTGAACAAAAGTTGTATTCCCTTTACAACTGCAGTCGCCTTTCTCGTTCCTTCGTCATTGTTCTCAGTCCTTGCATCATTCAAATACACTCGGACATCTTCCACAAAGTCCTGAACAATTATATTTTAATATAAATACTTCCTTACAGAATTTTAGCTTCGATCGTTTTTCAAAATAAGATTGCAAAGTATGAATAAAGAAGCGCATAAGAAAAGTCGAACATTGCAGAATCTGGTGAGTAGATCAATGTGCTCAAGCCAGAAGCCGTCCAGTGCAAGCAGAGTCTGCGCACACTTCTCAGTCACATTCTCGCCACTTTCCACTCCCACGAACCAGCCGATTGTCACGTCCACCATGTCCTGTTAATATTTCTTTTTTTTAATATAACATTCGATTATGAAATCTTTACAAATATACCCGCTGAAATAATAACAAGTTGAACTGACCGGGAAGAAAGGAATAAAAGCAGCCGGGGCAAAGGTGGCTGCTACGACTTGAAGTTCGAGCAGTGAAGACAACACGGAAGCACTAGAATTCTCGTCCAGAAGGGATGTGCATACCTCAAGCAGCTTCAAGTTCAGTAATCCAACGATATATCAGCAATATTATGCCGCCGAATGTAAATTACGAGCTTAGGAAAAAATACAAGTCTAACCTTGTTCATTGAGGCCAGCGTTTCGCCATGCAGCTGAACTCGCCGCGCGGCCAGACCTAAAAAAAAAGACAAATTTAATGACTATAATTGCTCTAAGAATGTCATTAAAAGCACAGAAGTAGCTGAGCACAGCAACAAGGAAATACGTTATTTCAAATAAAGATGGCAAAGCAGCAACCTTGAAGAGCGCCAGTGAGGGCACCGACGAAGAGTGCGCGGGACTCCTCTCCACGCGCAGGAACACGTTCATAGCTTTGTCGGACAGTGGTAAAGAATCTTTAAAAAAAAAGTCGATAGAAACCGAGAAAAAAACTTCTCCGAAAAATAATACCATTATTATTTAAATACAGTAAACCTTACTTGTCCTTAAACTACTGAATACTGTAATTTGAAATAAATATCGACTAACTCCAATACATCGTGCTGCAGCAAACCACCGAGCGCAGCAAGGGCAGCCGTAGCTGCTTTCTTCACTTCACTACTTCCAAGACGAGCAGCAACAACTTCGGAGAGTTCACTGGCTAAGCCACGCCAATCATATGACAGTTCCTGCAACGAAGCACGTTTCATCCAGCGCAACTAATGTCACGAATTAATACGAGCCATTCAGTAAGACCATTCGTTTAGCCAAAAGCCAACAGAATGTAATACAACTAACATTTATGTTGTGCAAAGACCCGATGACTTTGCGCAATTCCGAGCAGGCCTGCACTCTTGTTTCCCTGCTGTTCGTCTGCTTGTCCAAGATCTCAAGAATAGAAGAATATTTCTAGGAAAAATGTGAAAAAGTGAACGCGAAGTGAACAAGAATAAAGCCGACCTGTCTAACAAGAGAACGGATCTCGCTCTGCGCCACGGGGTACATGCCGTTGCCGAGTTCGTTATCGTCAATTAAGCATCGATGTGGGATGAGCTTACGCGACAAGAGCGAAGGCAGCACGGACTCGTCCATCCTTCGGCCACAACTGAGGCATCCCCGGCACACCAATCTTCTCCACTGACTCAACGGAAGAAGACCAGATCCGTGCCGTCCTTAAATTATTAATTATCATCTCTTAAATAAAACTAATTCAGTTAAATGTGGAGGTAAATCAAAAGACTGCAAAAAGTGTGACAAAGCCGCGAGAATGAAATGGCAAAGCGTGATGGGCGGAGCTTGGCAAATTGCTACACAAAAGATAGCTGACTGTGAACAACAACTATTTATTGCCAATCATGCTTAAAAGAAGTCATTGTGTAATTCGTAATAACACATGAACTAAGCAAGACAATTACTATTTCCACACAGCGCAGGCTGGATGACATTCTCAAGAGAAGTGAAACAACGAGCTGACAAGGCGCACTCAAGCTGCTCCAATTAGCTAGCCTTTCAAAACTGATCGACGACTGTCCTTAAAATTGTTTCTCCATTTTAGTGTGTTTCTTCCGGTCTGGAAGGTATGGTGTTGTAAAATAAATGGCGAACATCTTTCGCTTCGAAATTTGTCTACAGAAGCTCCAGAAACCGCTCTTCACGCGCTATCGGTACCTCTTAAACCATTTAGCATTAGTTGTTTTACATGAAATCCATAGCTGCCCGCATGTGTCAATTTGAATATCTTTGGAGGAAGGGATGGACGAGCTTCTCGACATTGAGCAGCTGAAGAAGCTTTCACCGGCTCAACAGGAGCAGGTGATTGCTGGAGTCAAGCAGCAGGCTGCCATCACCAACGCCCAGAACCTCATCACGGTTCGCTCCACCCACCTTTCTAAATACCTTTCAAATTTGGATGTTTCATCATTACCAGCCCGATAATAATTGCGGTAGATTTATTAATGATCCAGCGATGTGCTTGAGGACTTGTCCGAGAAGTGCACGCAAAAGTGCATCCAAAGCCCGGGCAGCGCGCTGAGCAGCTCGGAGAAGCAGTGTCTGCAACGCTGCATGGACCGCTTCATGGAGAGTTGGAATCTCGTCTCGCAGACCCTCCAGAAACGACTACAGGTCTTGTCTTTTGAATTCATTGACGCATTTATTATAAGATCAGGAATCTTAGAGGGATTCCAAATTTATTTATCAAGTTACTTATGAAATCTTTTCTGCCAAATGTAATTTTGGCAGAAAGCCCGTTTCATTTGCAGCTCTATAATATACTTGTCTGCTTTCAACGTTGGAAAAGCTAATTTGTTTAATTAAGAAAAAATTTTAATGACTGCCGCCGGAAAAAGTGAACTAATATGAAATATGGTTGCTTTCCAGGACGAGGTGAATCCGTCGGGTGGATTCAATGCCGGTGCTGGATTCTCATAAGCTGTTACTTCGAATTCTTGCTATTCTTTTTGTTATTTTGTTCGTTGTGTTCTCAGATCCTTGACAATGCTTTCACATAGATACAAGATAAATGACTTTAAGCTCTTCTGAAACCTGGAAATATACAAGGAGAAAAGTGTCGGGATTGGAAGAGGGATAGGAATAGTTTACGATTCCTTCTATCGACTGGTGCCCTCTGTGACTGCGAGTGGTCGAATCTCATCCTTGTGTCCGCAGATGCCGTAGGCGATGGCAGGGATGTACGCGGCGATCCGTGCGATGGTCAAGGCGAAGAGAGCCTAGACGACGGAAGCATACTTCTGCTTCTCCAGGTCGACAATCGACAATGTGTTACGTGCCCTCGTTTCTTTTCACTGTTCTTACGTTTTTTTTCTTTACGGTTTTGTCGGATTTAGATTCCATCCTCTTGTTCCTACTCTTTCTTCTCCTAGTCTCTCCTTCTTTGTATACTCTCTCGCTGTGCCTGAGTGATGGGAGTGAGAAGAAGCAGAATAGTGTCGACGATGTTGTCGGTGGGCAGTCTGGCGTGTAGGGAGGTGGCTATGTTGAAGACGAACTCGAAGCATACAGTTGCCGAATGTTGTGGACTGCAGATCTGGAAGGGATTTGGGAATATTTGTGAATCTCTTACTTGATTTTCACTTTGGGAAATCTTAATTTTGCCCAGATCGTGTTCAAGTTCGAAAACGGCAGATGCCTACCTTCTTGAGGATAGTGAGGCCGATGAGAGCGATGACAAGAACGAGGAAAGGAAGAATTGAGGGAGTGAGGGGCAGCAGGGGAGAGAAGGAGAAGTCAGCCAGCTCATTCATTGCAAGGGATGAACGAGTGGAGGCTGCCTGAGCGTTCCAAATATCTCTTCAATTCGCTCTTCACCGTCCCTCTCTTTCCTCCCTTTCTCTCTCTCTCTCTCTCTCTCTCTCTTCTTTCTTTCTTTCTTTCTTTCTTTCTTTCTTTCTTTCTTTCTTTCTTTCTTTCTTTCTTTCTTTCTTTCTTTCTTTCTTTCTTTCTTTCTTTCTTTCTTTCTTTCTTTCTTTCTTTCTTTCTTTCTTTCTTTCTTTCTTTCTTTCTTTCTTTCTTTCTTTCTTTCTTTCTTCTTCTTTCTTTCTCCTTCTTTCTTTCTTTCTCTTTCATTCTCTCACCCTCTCTCTCTAACATATTGGTTGTTCATGGCGGATCTCCGTAACCGTTGCCTTAATAGTTCGTCGTGCTCGAGGTCGACAATGTCCGCGCTGGTGACCATCTTGATCGGGTCGACTGGAGGATACGATATCTCTCCTCCATTCTGTACCACCCCCTCTCCTCTCTCTCTCTCTCTCCCTTTTTGCCCATTTACATTCCCACGAATTGTTCTCGTACAGTATCGGTTACTGTCGAAAATGTGGCGGACGAAGAGTGCGATGACCGTGGTGATGGCAGTGAATGAGATCCAGGAAAGGGTGAGGGAGGGCAGCCAGAGGAGACGATAAGGGAGGAGATGATCACCTGTTGGAAGAGAGCGTGAGAGAGAGAGAGAGCGAGAGAAAGAGAGAGAGAGAAAGAGAGATAGAGGAGAGGGAGAGCAGGAGTAAACCAATGGAGAGCGCGGTTCTGAGCACGAGCTGGGGCTGGATGTCATCCTCGCCGACAGTACCATCCAAGGAGAGCTGCAGACGATCCTTCGCACGGGAGAGAATTTCCAAAGTGTCATTCGTCTGCTGAAACCATCAGAGAGAATGGCAGAAAATGAGAGAGAGAGAGAGAGCTTTTTGAAGGAGATGCTTGTGAGAGATGCCTCGAGCAAGAGCTTCTCAGTGAGTTTCCGGTTGTGCTCGGCCACAGCTTCAGGGAATGTCGGCTGAACTATCTTGGGACGGCGAATCTGGACAGAGAAAAAGAGAGACAAAGAAACATTTCTTTTTTTTGCTGAAAAATAACCTGAAATACTGTAAAAGCCAAGACGATAGCTATGATAGCAGTAGAAATAATGATACTATTGAGTTCCATTGCAAGAACGGCGACGCCAATCTCAAGATTAGCTAAAACTTGTATTCGGACAGAATGAGGCGCTGCCACTCCCGGTTCCCTTCTCTTGCCTTCCGTTCCCCAGCGACTGCCATAGGTATCCATGACGAAGAGGAAAGGCGGCCAATTCTTCTTCTAATTCTCCTCTCATGCTAAAGAACATCAAACAGCCTACAGCATTCTTCTCCTTATTCCATTTGTCCGTGAATACGTGGCTTCGGAATAAAACAGGGTTTATCATACCATAACATAGTACAAATTAGGAAATACGCAAAAGAGACAAAATGGTGATAACGATTTAAACAAACGCTCTTTAGAGTAGCTTGCATCTTAAATATCATGCCTTTCAAATTTCAGCAGAAAACAGGCTACTTTCTTTGCTCTGCGTATGTACTTCGATATTTGCTCCAACAAATACCAAGGTACTTGAGAATCTTGCCTGTTTAGAAGAATAAGATCACAGTTTATGAGTTACTACGGTAGTCAAAGGGAGCAAACTTATTCATCTGAGTCGTCACTGTCCTCCCCCTCCTCCTCTGAGCTCTCTGCCGCCGCTCTCTCTTCATTGTCAACTGCATTCTCTGTGAGCAGGACAAATTCGCGAGATGAGAAGCCAAACTTGAGGACATCTTTCTCCTTCAACTCGTAATACCTGTAAGAAGGTTTGTGTTGGAGAGATAACCCTCATCAACGATAAAAGTGCTTCCCAGACGAATGTTACAGCGCTCACCGGCCAAAACTTGTGTTTTAGAAGAAGAGATGTATTTAAAATAGGTTTGAAAAGGAAACCTCTGCGCATCAACTCGCTTGTTGTTGACGAAGGTTCCGTTGGCACTTCCGAGGTCGATTATGTACGGGCGGATGCGGCGGGCACGGGAACCATCCTCCTGAGTACTTCATTTTCATATCCACTATCGAAATGACAATTTGAAGTCTCGAGCACCTTCTGGAAGCCAACGGAGCGATACTGAAGAACAGCGTGCTGTTTGCTGCACGACGGGTGGTCCACGGGCAAATCGGCTATCTTTCTGTCTCGGCCAATGAGATAGGCGGACTGGCGATGGATGTACAGCACTTGGAGAGCCTCTTCTCCCTTGAAGGGGTACAACCGCCATCTGCAAGCAATCATCTGCGGTCAACCAGATGACATGAAAATGCCCAGATATGAAATCATTGCTCAATAGAGGAGTAACCAGCCTAATATTAGGTTTCTTCGCGTCCGTTGGTTCGTTATATTTAATGACGACTCCCTTGAACATGTTCGTGTCCTCGGCGAGTGCACCGCTCGTTCCCATGTTGACCTTGGGACAAAAGCAGTATTTCTAATTGCAAAGTGAGCAAAAGTCGATTCAAATCAAATACAATTTGGGCTTCGGTAAAAAAATGATTTTCATTAGAAAACGCTAACCTTCTCCTTCTCCTGAGGTGGTGCGTCCTTCTCTGCTTTCTTCCGCTCTTCTTCTTCCCACATCTCAGCAGTGCCCCACTTCTGTTGCTTCTGATCTCTGAAAACAGACAAAACTATATTGGCTAACAATCAGCCAAATGTAAGAAGTGATTAAACGAACTAACTTTCTTCCCTTCATAATCACCGACTCCTTCTCTTCAACTTCTTCCTTCACTTCGCTTTTGCCTGAAAGTATGACCAAATTAGATGAAAGTAAAAGTTCGCCATATTTAACGTTCAAACAAACTTGGTTTTTAAATGGAAATTGAATATAAAGCGAGATGTAGTGGTGCAAACCTGTGCTAAGTCCAAATCTTCCATTCTCATCCATTGGCCGTGGCACAGGCGATCTTCCGGGTCGCTTTCCTCGATCCCATTCTCGCTCCGGACGACGGTTAACATCATCTCTATCAAGATATCACCAACTATTGAAAAGAATACATTTACCCGATATATAACATTCGAAGAATTGAAAAAATATCACAATCCTTAGAAAGATTCTCTATAAAGATGTAGGTAGATAATAGCAATTGTGTCTAACAAAATAGCCTGAACCTGGTTCGGTCATGACTGGGTCGATCTCTGCGATCATCCCTCCCTCCGCCTCTTCTATGCTCATGATCATCTCTTGGTTCTCTTCGCTCTCGCCTGTCGTCCCTACAACCTCCAGGATTACCTTGAGAATACTAAACAGATGTTCTTTCTTCGAGTCGGATATTACTTGAGGGTCAGCCAAGATATGAGAAAACAGCCGAATTAAATGCAACGTATAGAGAGAAAACGTCATCACGGATAGAAAAAAAAGAGATAGGAGCCGAACCGGCGATCACGGCCCTCCCTATCCTTGTCTCTATGATCGCGTTGTCTTCTCTCTCGCTCATCTTTTCCATGCCTCTCTTCTCTTTTCTCATCCGGACTTCTGCTGCGGCGGCGGGGAGGAGAATTACGACAGCCTTCTGTAATGGTGAGGACACTGAGTATAAGATGGAAAGGAATAATAATAATAATATTAAAAAAAAAACATATTCGCCATTTAGCATATGGTTTTAGCCAACAAAAGACAAATATCCACAGTTTCACATCGAAGCAAGAAAGATAACAAAGACAAAGAGAAAAGGCATAGGAAACAGTACCTCGGTACTTTTTAGGTGGCGGAGAGTGCGGACGCGGTTCGTCACGACTCGCCTTGCCCTTCGAATGTCGTGCTTTGTCGTTGTCAGCGGAGCTCGAAGCAGCCGATGGGGAAGCGGAGGAACTTCGCTCGCACCTTCCACGCGACTCTCGCTTGGCCACCTCGTCCCCACTTCGTGACATCTGGAAGATTAAGAGCACACTGCTTCTGCAGTGAAGTATTCAAGACGAATAGGAAAGGCTTACTAGAGTAAGCCTAATTAAAAAAAATACAGGAAAATGAGAATTAACCAACAAATTTCGGTGAGACAGGGAACAGCGAGATTCCTCATTCATGACCGGGCCATCAATTCGTTGAGATGCTTATTGTTTCGGCACGAGATTAAATATTATGGTCAGCTGTAGCATTTAACATTCCGAAATGAAAATAAGAGGTTTTTTTTTTCATATTTTTAATTATAGTGAAAAGTTCAGAGCAATAGTTAGATTTCCTGCCTACTATCCCAAATGTATGATCCAGAAGACATGCGAACACGAATGTACCAAAATTAATATATTATCATTTAATATGTCATATCTTCCTCTTCAGAGCAAATGAGTGTTTACGCGGGCACTAATGGATTTTTCCGCTTTCACGAAAGGGCACATATATTTTGAAGTATTTGAAAATAACCATTTTCTTCTTTGTTCTCGTTCACATTCTCTCTCTCTCTCTCTCTCTCTCTCTCTCTCATTCTATTACTTTTTTGGCCAATAACATCTCCCTTCAACCTACACCAGAATTTTCACATATTTTATGAATATCTTCCTGAAACCGCGACTCTATATCACCTTGCTAATTATGAACCCTGCACCACCACGACATCCACCCCTCCACCTACTCCTTTTCCCTAGCTGCCAGATTGCACGAGCAGATGATTCGTGGATGCTCGTTGTGCAGAGTCATTCCCGTCGAATGACTAAGCACAACGAGCATCCACGAATTTAGTTGCTGCTTAATTGGCTTGTTTTGACTGGCTTCCATTTCATGCTCATCAGTAGACAAATTCTTTTCACGTTACTTTTCCAAGCTTCATATTTTCAACCCTGCCATCTTCATAAAGTTGGTAAATGACTATACTTTTGGCGCAGTATTAAAAAAAATGTACATTCAATGAAAAACCCTCATTCACTCTCTGCCATGTTTCAACTTCTTTCGCTCGGTTCCTTTTTCTTCGCTCTCGTCATTTCTCTCTCTCTCTCTCTCTCTCTCTCTTCTCTTTCTCTCTCTCTCTCTCTCTGTCTCTCTGACGCTCTGTCTCTTTCTCTCTCTTTCTCTTTCTCTCTCTCTCTTTCACTCACTACCTCTCTCAGCCTCTGCCTTTCCTTGATCTTCTTGGAAAGGAATGAGACAGACAAATATACATTATTATCGCAGAATGAGCATCGTCGGTTCAAAGATGGTGCTGACGTCGCTTGTCCTTCTGCGTGTCATTGAAGACAGCCGAGGATCGTCTTGGAGAGGACACCGAAAAGGGGTCGGAAGATGAACGGCCTGAAGAACAGCCACCGCTCATTGACCCCCTTCTCACCTCTCCGCATCACGCAGCCATATACAGTTTTCCATCATTATTACTTTTTCAGCTATGGTTCTTTCAAAAATAGAAGAATCTTTTTTTCAACCGAATTGTTTAATTACATTTATAAATAGGCAAAAAACCATGTATGATAAATTGAGCTCAAGGAATGACCGGCCATAAGACTTAGATTTTTGTATATCCCCTTGTGAATGTTGTGATCCAGGAGAAGGCATATGGAGAATGCAAGCCATCGGGCGGATGTGGCGGTTGCGGAAGGAGATGGCACGCACGCCACTCACACAGTTTCCAGTTAGCACAGTTCATTTCTTTCCTTTCTCTACCCATTCCCTCTCTCTCTCCCTCTCTCACCCTCTCTCATCTCTCTCTCTCTCTCTCTCTCTCTCTCTCTCTCTCTCTCTCTCTCTCTCTCTCTCTCTCTCTCTCTCTCTCTCTCTCTCTCTCTCTCTTTCTCTCTCTCTCTCTCTCTTTCTCCCAGCTTCCCCCCGAGTGGTCTTCTCGCGTATTCTTCAAGAATGAGTCTGCATCTCCAACTGGGAGCTGCAAGCATCGCTATGCATGGCAGCTGTTCATGTGGGCTCTAGTCGAGGGAAAGATTCACTCGAGTCAGTGGAGAGTTGAAGGGAGAGGGGTCAAGGTAATCTAAAGTGCCATTCAGACACTACAATTTATGAAGCATCGTCCGGCAACACCGCGGCATCCGAAGCTTTTTATGCGCACGCTCTCGGACTAAACTTCACAGCTGTTGTTAGGAAAAGAGAGAGAGAGAGAGAGAGAGAGAGAGAGAGAGAGGGAGGGAGAGAGAGAGTCAGAGAGACAGAGAGGGAAGGGAAAGAGTACGCCTTTGGTAAAGGGAAAAAAGATTGTAGGAGTTTAAAGCAGGAGAGCGAAACAGAATTCAGGTGCCGGACACGATCGAGCAGATCAAAATCGACCATATCATCCAGTTTGGAGGAAGTGAGCCAATTCGAGTGCCAATCGGAGAACGACTCAGAGTCGCAGCTAGCAAGGTCACCTAGCGCTTCTCTATGCAATATCTTTTCTCTGGCTCTTTATCCATTTCTTTCCCTACCCCTCCGCCCTCTCTCTCTCTCTCTCTCTCTCTCTCTCTCTCTCTCTCTTTTTCTCTCTCTCTTTCTCTCTCTCTCTTTCTCTCTCTCTTACTTACTCCACATATGTACGTCTTCCTCATTTCCAAGGCTGAAGAGACGGGCGGTTTCTTCATGAATCAGTTCGCGCATGCGGATGTCGCTGAGGAGTTCCATGAAAGCGAGTTTGAATGCATTCACTCCTTTTTTTTAGATTAGCAAATGAAATGAAAAAAACGATGTTGAGCAGGCGGGAACTGGCGACAGGAAAGCACGAATGTTCTGCATGAGATCTTTAGTCAACTACAGGAGAGAGGCATGGCTGAACCGGAGTCTTTGTTCATGCTGCTGGCACGGGTGAGGTCGTCAATTGTTGGTGAAAACAGGAAGAGAGAGAGAGTAAAGCGAGAGAGAGAGAGAGAGAGAGTGAGAGGGAGAGATAAAAGAAGAGGAATCAAAAGGAACATTGGGTAGGTGGCACGATCTCATCGGCTGGCCGCTACGCACGTCGCTACGGTATGAAGACGAAGATCGTCCTGGCTGACACGGAATTCTCTGTCTACGCTGACTACGTTCTCAAGTATATCTCTCGCTCTCTCGCACTCTCCCGTTTTCCTGTTTCTCTCTCTAATTCAGTATTTTTCTGAATATCTTTCTCTTTTTCTCTCTCTGTCTCTCTTTCTCTTTCTCTCTGACTCTCTTTCTTTCTCTCTCTCCTCAGTGGCCGATTTGCAAATGAAAGCGGAGCTTCCCTCTGGGTCCCTCCTGGCATGGCCGGCATTGGCTACGGCCCCATGGGGAAAATCATCAAAGGAGAGACTTCGAGGTTCGTCAATTGCATTTGGGAAAGGGCAGATAAAAATTAGCCGCCTATAACTAATACCGATATCAGTCTGGACAAGGAAGTGATTGATGAATTGTACAAAGTGCCAGACATTGCATCGGCTGCGTCTATGAGAGTACTCCAGGACCTGGCGAGTGATCTCTTTCTCTCCCTTTCATACAATTCGTTTCTTGTCAACCCCTTTCTCGTACTTTCAAGAACTTTTCCGGCGGCACCAGCAGCGGCATCAATTTCCTGGTTGCTCTTGCGATTGCCGCTAAATTTCCCGGTGAGCTTCACCCCGCTCTCTCTCTCTCTCTCTCTCTCTCTCTCTCTCTCTCTGTCTCCCTGTCTCTCTCTCTCTCTGGTTCACTCTCCCTCTCTCTCTCCTCTCTCTCTTTCTCTCGCTCCCCCTGTCTCTCTCTCTCTCTCTCTCTGGTTCACTCTCTCTCTCCCTCTCTCTCCTCTCTCTCTTTCTCTCGCTCCCCCTGTCTCTCTCTCTCTGGTTCACTCTCTCTCTCTCACTCTCTCTCTCTCTCCCCCTGTCTCTCTCTCTCTCTGGTTCACTCTCTCTCTCCCTCTCTCTCTCCTCTCTCTCTTTCTCTCGCTCCCCCTGTCTCTCTCTCTCTCTCTCTGGTTCACTCTCTCTCTCCCTGTCTCTCTCTCTCTCTCTGGTTCACTCTCTCTCTCCCTCTCTCTCCTCTCTCTCTTTCTCTCGCTCCCCCTGTCTCTCTCTCTGGTTCACTCTCTCTCTCTCTCTCACTCTCTCTCTCTCTCCCCCTGTCTCTCTCTCTCTCTCTGGTTCACTCTCTCTCTCCCTCTCTTTCTCCTCTCTCTCTTTCTCTCGCTCCCCCTGTCTCTCTCTCTCTCTCTCTGGTTCACTCTCTCTCTCTCTCTCTCTCTCTCTCTCTTTCTCTCGCTCCCCCTGTCTCTCTCTCTCTGGTTCACTCTCTCTCTCTCACTCTCTCTCTCTCTCTCTCTGGTTCACTCTCTCTCTCCCTCCCTCTCTCTCTCACATTGTGCTTCATTCTCTTCACAGTTCTCCTCTCTCTCTAGGTAGCACAATCGTGACTCCGATGGGTGATCCGGCCGTCAACTACGCCAGCAGCTACCTGAATCGGACGTGGATCGCAGAGCGATTCGGGCCGGCTGCGGATTCGAGTGGCGTCCAGCAGGGAAGAAGAGCAGTTCTTGAAGTGGCTGTTTTTCCTCTCACAATTCCTTTCTCTTACAATTAGTCTCTTTCCTTCTCTTGCTCTCTCTCTCTCTGTTTCCCCCAGCAATACGACTGCTGGCGCAGCATCATCCACGCCTCGCTCGCAGTGGTGCAAGATCCCATCGCCCTTGGAGGCAGACTCTGCGAACCAGCCAGCGATGGAGATGTGCCAGAGTAGAAAATAGAAGAAGACAAGGACGGAGAAGAGTGAGAGACGCTCAACAAAGTGACTTTCAATTTGACAGATTGTCATAATAAAATTAAAATACATTCATCCAAACTTTGCTGATACATCAGAACATAAAAGTACGAGAATCATGGAAGAAATCTTTAACTTGATCATAAGGAAAGACAAAAGAAGGAGTAACTTTTTTGTGGGATGCAATATTAAATTTCTTTATCACTTGCCATTCCATCTTTTGACTGTAATTTTTTTCCTTCAAGACTGATTTAGCCCCAGCATTTCGGTGTAAGGAAGAGCCCATTTTGTGCCCACTCTGATAGAAATTTCCAGTGTGAAAAACGAAATGTATGAAGCGCGCCAAACTTGCGCGAGCTGTTCATCGTCTTCTGTTGTTTTGCCATTAGTGTTTCTGCTTAAGATGATCTTTAGATGCGTTTGATCGTTGCGGTAGATGAAGCTTGCGGAATCGGTCGGGGCGGTCAGCTTCCTTGGCATCTCAAGGGAGACCTCGCTCACTTTGTTGCCAAGACCACCGCCGTCTCGGATCAGTCGAAGGTCATCACAATTCGCCTTCCATGTCGTGGTATTCTTGTCATTGGCGCGTAAAATAATTCCGAAATTGAAATCAACAGTTGTCGTTTGGAAATATTCAAAAGCAAAATTCGGTGCGACGTGAAGTTATACGGTGCTATACAAATTCCGGCCAGTTTACAATGCCATCCTTAGACAAAAATTGGGATAATTTTGCTTAGTTAGCGGAAGCTGATATAGCAATGCTGGTCAAGAGAACGACTAGACAGCTTCATGGCTTTCTGTTCATTTGTTGTAAGTTTTTTCAAGATTTCAGCTCGCTGTACATATGTGTTTATTAGTTAGCTTTTAGCGAAATGCCGTTTTGATGGGTCGAAAATGCTGGGAGAGCATTCCGGAGAAGTTTCGTCCATTGAAAGCCCGCTTGAATGTCGTTGAAATCACCAAAAAAAAAAAATCACCAAAAAAAAAATCACCAAACTATTCTTGATGTGGGGTTAATGTAGCTTCCAGGAAGTTTGGAAGGCGTAGAGTTATGGATGAGTATTACAGTTTTCTTTAAAGTGTTTATTTTTAGAACTGAGCCGAATCTGTGGGTACGCGGCAGTTCCGATGCGGCGGTCGCTGACTTAGCGAAAGCCAATGATATCGAGAATGTGTGGAACATTGGAGGAGGTGAAATCTATGCCGATTCAATCCATAAGGGCCTCGTTGATGAGATCGAGATAACCAAGATCAAGCACAAGTAAGCGCGTCTTTTTAACAATGACCAGGATATACCCTATTGAATTATGTTAAATTATCACCGGAAGTTTCCTTTTAATCTTTATAACAGTTTTTCTTGTAGTTTCGATGCTGACGTATTCCTACGGTGCATCCCGTGGGAAAAAATTTGAAGAAGTTGCGACGTCGGAGTCGAAGGAAGAGAATGGAATAGCATACACCTTCAGCACATACAAGCGAAAGTAAGTATACCGATTGGTAAAATGTTCCGGATGATTGCATCTTACTTTGTACACATAAAAGTTTTAGGTTATTATCTTTACTTTGTTTTTAGATGGAAATGTACATCTACCTGTGTGCTAGTATTTTAAAGTAGGAATTGTTTCGCTCTTTCGCTGGCATGTGCTGATTGTTATTGTCTTCATATGAAGTTATACGTTGATCAGGTGTTTCGTTCATTCAGGTTTCTCAATGTGTATCACTTATGTCTGCAAAGTTTCCACGATAAATGCAATTCATAATTTCGAAGGACATTTTCCATACATTATCGGTTTTCTATCTGAACCAGCAATACTATCTTTAATTGTTATTTTACAGCCATTCCTATAAGAGCTTTCACTCCGTCAAATGTGTATGACAAGTTTAGTTTATGATTTATTTTCTTCTATTATGAAGTACTTCTGAAAGGTGACTTGATTTCATTAAGATTGAAGGGGAGGAATTGCAGTGTTCGAATGTGTTCTTGGTACTTTTTCCATGGGTATATTATAGTTCGCTGGCTTCTTATTGTTTCTGCTCATTCAGTAGGAAAGGTCGCTTGGGCTAGAAGAAGGAAAGAACCACGATGGCCAACAAGCGGCAGCAGAACTCGCGACCGGGTGGAAGCGGGGGCGGGCAGTCTGGTAGCAGCAGCCACAGAACGGGCCACGTCACTATGGACAAGGGCACGCAAACCGACGTGGAAACCACTCCTTACAACGAGTCAGAGAAGAAGACGAGAATGAACAGTAATCCATTCAAGAGAATTTTTCTAACTTGTGAACTCGTGAAAACTTGCGCGAGAGCATTTGTCGCCTAGAGTTGTCTATAAAGTTCACTTCAGAATGGGTGGAGACGCAAGCATGGATGCTCTCCTTGTGTTCAAATTGCTTCCCGAGCCAGCCAAGGTTATTGCACACTGATTTGCTTCCCAGCCTGGCGAGACGAAACCCCTTCTAAAACTTTTCGTAATTGAGGTGGAGACTCTGTGTGAGTTGGTTGCGGCACTCTCTCCTCTCCAGTTGCGTTTAGTACATAAGTTAGTATTAAAAGAAATCGAATGTTTACAATCGTCTTCTTGGTCTACCATGGCAATTTCTTTTGTCCGCTGATTAACAATAAGAATTACAGACTAAACCATTTAGTTGTATGGCGGGAGTAATGGCTGCTCATCAAACTGCGATTTCTTCTCACGAGAAGAAGATGAATGAACCAGCTCAACTCGACGCCATTGCGCAACGGTTAGTAGACATTATATTTTTTTTTAGTTTTGGGCTGTTAACGTGGAAAACTGTAAACGTATTCAAATGCATCCCGTGTTTTTCTTATGTCTTTAAGAATTCGATTCATGGGATAGAAGTGTCGTGTTTTCATTGCCATGCTTAATTGCCGGTGCTTACAGATCTCCGCTGAAGACGGCCCTCGATGCCCTCTGGCCCGGAGTCTGTGTTCTCGCCGCTGGAAACCGCCAAGCAGCTTCAGCCTACGAGCGCCTTCTGAACCAAGTCGCAGGAGAGTGCGAGAGACTCGCTGGGACATTCAAGGTATATAAGAAAGACATCATAACGGATTGTTCTGTAGAAAGAGAAGATAACCTTTCTGTGCCATGAGTCTCAGTCTTTTGCATCTTTTCATTCTAAAATTCAGCCTATTCTTGTAGACAGGTGAGCAAATCAAGCTGGACCCTTCTTTTCAGCGTTCGGAACGTCGCTCTCAGTTGGAGACGCTTCTCTCCTGCTACATCGCCGTCATCCACCATCCAGCCTTCATTATCGATCAGCGAATTCGCGCGGAGGCAGCACGCGATGCGGTCGCGTCGCGGCTGCACGACCTGGACACCACGCGCGGTCCCTCTTCCGCTCTCATTCAAGTACTGCCTGAGATGCGATCTCCTAGCGACTCGAATGCAACTCTCAAGTCACTGCGGGCTGTCCACCACCTCGAGGAGGAACAGGAGATTGCGATTGAGGTGTTGTTTGTGCTTTCATTTCATTTGGTGTTCCCTCCTGATACTGATCTCTACAACTTCTTGGATATGAAGTACTCTATTTTCCAATTTCAAATCTTCTTTGTTCATTTTAATGTCAATACCAAATGTTCAAAGTGACGATTGATGCAATTTCCTTTAGCTTCTCTGGACTGACGACATGACAACCTACGTGAATCGATCACGGACGGAGCTCGAGAGATTCCATCGACAACTCCTGGACGAATATGGAATGGAGATGAAGAACGACCGACAACGAACGGTAGCCAGCAGGGTCCCTCTCAGTTCTTCCTTTCTCAACTCTCGCAGTTCTTCTTATGCTTTTGCTTCCCAGCACTCAATGTTCTCTTCTCAATCTCAAATTTGTCGTTTTTCCATCATTCCGCTACAGTAACCCAGAGTTTGTCTATAGTCCAAATTGCAGATTCCGTACTTCCCATCGGCGGCCGCTCCTCTCTCTGCGGTTGCTGCATATGTCGATGGCCTCTCGAACTTGCCAGCACGAATGCTCCTTGATCAGGTTTGTTGTTAAATGAACTGGCCATAGAGTTGTAAAAATGTTAGGCTGGTTGTTATCACCATATAGTCAGAACAAGGACTTTACAGTCTTCTTTCTCTCGACTTCTCTTCCCTTCCCTTGCTTCACATTTCTGGCTTTCCTCATTGTCACATTCATTCTAAAAGAGTGATGTTGGGCACGGGGAGAAAGAATGAAAATTGTAAATATGCCAATTAACTTTTATCTATCATACGACGCAGGGAAAATGTAGTGTTTCTCCGCGGGCACGCTTCAGAATACATTCAAACTTTCTAGTTGATCTGGGTGTTATTAGAAAAAAAAGCAACTACATAGTAGTGTTCTCCCTTTTATGTTTGTATAAGGGTAGAGAGAGAGAAAGAGAGAGAGAGAGAGAGAGAAAGAGAGAGAGAGAGGGAGAGAGACTAAAGATGATTTGCTGCAGACCTTCTGCCGCGAGTTCCGTTCGTCTCGTCACAAGTCGAGTGGCCTTGTCTCTGGAACTCCAAGCCACGCCTCCTACAAGTATCTGCCAGCTTTGAGCATCCTTGATTCTCCATTGAATAACTGAACGAAAACATCCAGGCAATACATGCAAAGTGGCGTGGAAGGGGATGCCTTCGCCATGGCAGACAACCATCACTCTCTACCGTACCTCAATGACCTGGCACTTGGAGTCCTTCCGAGAGTCGATGTCCCTGATCTCGCCATTCAAAAGGCCGCTGCTAATACGAGGGACTTTCGTTTGGTTCGTTCGAAGAAGTTTATTTTTCAGGAGTACAAGACACCGCTTTTCTATTTAGTCTCTTTATTTTGTTGAAAAGCAATTAAAATAAGAACGACATTGAAAATTCTCGTTGAATAGATTATATCTGTGTTGACAAATGTAATTTAAATAGGCTTAATAAATACTTGAGAATCTGCCGCCTTCCTGTCCTCACTGTGCTGGCCAGCACACCTTCTCAGAGTGCCCTCGCTATTCAGCCGACTTCCCCTTCTCTTCCTCCTCGAATCTGCCATTCCAGGTGGGAGTTCAATTTAATTCAATTAACTCTTTAAAGAGAGTGAAATTTACTCGGCTCCCTTAAAAGATTTTTATAGTTTGTTTAAACGACAATTTTATTGAAAATGTTTAACAATTTAATTGAAAGTGTATAACTTTTAGAGCACTGCGAAGTATGCTCCCCGTTACAATGGCAGCAACTCTGTTATCTAATGTCTGTTACTTTTGAAGGCACAAGTTCTTTTCTAGCAGAATAGTGTTGTAGGAATTAGAGAGTTCTATTTTAGTCTAGCCGGTGGCTCTTGTTTGTCCAAGTGTTGAAGTCATTTTGTATTTCGCTCATCGTGTCCGAATTTGCAAGACCATTTTTTATGCAATTAGTACTGAATTCATTTTCATTTTTGTTCGCCCACTCTTTGTTGGAAACCCATGAATTTGTTGAAGAGATTGGTTAGTACGTACTGATCATGATTTCTTGTCTTCGCTCCAGAAGCGAGGGTAATAGTCGTAGTGGGTAATTGTTCTGGTGCTGCCGGAAGCTTTGTGATCGTTCAGTGAGGTCAGTGCAGATTTTGTTGGCTTTATAGTTTTTTTTTTCTAAGTAATATGTTATGCCCACTAGGTACATCAATGTTTTTTTTCTGTGGAGATGCATACATATTGATACGAGCGTTGTCTGAGATGATGAAATTGCTGGTGTTTCCCTTATTTGTCCCCTTTTGTGCTTTCACATGAATGCGAAGACTACCCTTCATGTCACTGGTTCGTCTGGTTTAGCAACCCTTTTCAGTCGCTAATGTATGTCATTAATCTTGATATTGAAATTTGAATCGAAAAGCATCTTCGTGTGTTGTAGTGCAATTTTACATCGCAGGAAAGAAGGGGCTTTGATTACCATAGAAGTACTTGCATTCTTGACAGGGATGGTAGTGAATCTATCTTGCATTACCGTATCCAGATGGCTCCTCGGAAGAGAAGCAAGGATGAGAGTGATAGCCGTCCCGTATCCTCCTTCGCCCTCCCCACCTTCCGGAAGATTCGTTCGCTGTGGTTCTGGGTCAGCAACATACAGGATTCTTGAATGGTGTAATTGTTTGGAATCCGATTCCTCTCCAACGCAGAACATCGCCCGCCCTGATCTCCTCGCTGCTTGGCTGGCTGGCGGCAGAAAAGAACTGTCCGAACTGGCACCTCAACTACGAGGGGAACTCGTGCAACTCTGCCGGGAATGCTCACTCATGACTACAGTCAAGGTCTTGCTGCTTGGAGCTATTATGAACTGTTTAGGGCTTGTAGATGTTATGATAGTAAGTATAGTGTACATAAAGTGGTAAAATTAGGAATTTGCAATAAATATGCATTCGATACCTTCTATTCCTTTTACCTAGGCCTTATGGAGTTCGGACCAAATCTCACGAAGAGATTCGCGAGAGTTCGCAGAAACAGAATGGAGCCAGCCAGAACTGGAGGGGTGGCTCGTGGATGTGACCATTCGCTCCATTCCACCTTCCATGCTAGGTTGGGATGTGAACAAGATGAGGGAAAGGAGATATCAACTAGCATTTGAGGGGAGTCGAACACTCTCAGACTCTGCTCATGGCTGTCAACAGTCATCTTCAATGGAATCCTTCCCGATCGACCGATTTCGAGATCAGTGCCTTCTTTATTGCCAAGAAGGTGTGAAGCGGGAAATGGGAAAGGGAAAGAAAGAGAGACGAGTGAGAGAGGTGAGAGAGAGATAGAGGATCGAGAGGGAGAGAGATAGAGAGAGAGAGATAGAGGATCGAGAGAGAGAGAGAGATAGAGGATCGAGAGAGAGAGAGAGATATGAAACATCCTTCTCAGGCTCCATGGCTATGTCTGAAGCGGCTCCCACCAGGCACATCTGCAGCTACTCGTGTAATTCTGCTGAGGAGAACAGCTCACTTCGTCTGCTGTTATCTTCTCAGCATCATGAAGTCGGTCTCTCCGTCTCTTCTCCCTCTCTGTCTTCTCTTCTCTTCTCTCTCTCTCTCTCTCTCTCTCTCTCTTCTCTTTTCTCTCTCACTCCTCTCGCTCTCTCTCTCTCTCTCTCTTTCTCTCTCTCTCTCTCTCTCTCTCTCTCTCTCTCTCTTTCTTTCTCTTTCTCTCTCTCTCTCTCTCTCTCTCTCTCTTTTCTCTCTCACTCCTCTCGCTCTCTCTCTCTCCCCTTGCAGAGCATCTCTCCGTTTCTTGTTCCTGCCGGATGGCCATGTCCATGTAGTGTCGAAGTGGCAGCACGGCCGTGTGGTGGACGCTGCCTTCGCTGCCTTCATGCATCGCTCTTCCATCCGGCCGACTTGCGTGGCTGCCAAGGGTATGCGAATACTTCTCTTTCCAATACTCTAACTTAATTTGCTTATAAATTATTTGTTTTCCGGAGTGAATTTCTTTTAAGCTACCCTTCGTTTTGTGCCATCGAAACGGAATCTTCGGCCAATCCTTGTTCGATGCAAGGTTGTCAATGTATTTTTACTCTCTATCTCTCTCTCTCTCTCTCTCTCTCTCTCTCTCTCTGTCCCTTTCTCTCGCCTTCCCCAGCAATTCTCTCTCTCTCTCTCTCTCTCTCTCTCTCTCTCTCTTCCTAGAAACCGACTCCACTCCCTCTGATGTTGCCCCCATCCACTGAGCGTGATTGTGACTGCGGCCCCGACACTCCCCCAGTCCACTCGGAGAGGGCAGTTGAGTTCTGCCAGCTGATTGCCTTCCGTGCTCACATGCAACGAGCTGGATACTGCGGCCAAAACAGTAAGCTATCTTATTCATAATTCCATGACTAGGCGAAACATACTTAGTAGAACATTTACCTCAATATAACATTGTTGTTAACGTTCTTTTTAATTTGAACATCTTCTGATTAGTAACGTTAAAAAAAACATGAATACAGACAGTTGGTGGCAGTTGATAACATAATGCAGACGTCGGTCGACCACGCCAAGCGATCGGAATGTTCACACGAGCTATGGAATGGGAGAGAGTGGCTGGCGGAGGAGTGCGAGGAGCAGAGAGAGGGGGAGGAGAGAGGGAGAGAGGAGGAGAGAGAAGGGGCCCTCCGCCCTACTCGCTCTCCTTCGCCAAGCTAGACATTGCCAAATGCTATGACAACATCGACCAGGGTGTGCTTGCTCGGCTTGTCCAAGGCATTGTGGATAGGTGATTGTCCTGCTAACGTTTCTCTCTCTCACTCTCTCTCTCTCTCTCTCTCTCTCTCTCTCTCTCTCTCTCTCTCTCTCTCTCTTTCTCTCTTTCTCTCTCTTTCTCTCTCTCTCTCTCTTTCTCTCTCTCTCTCACCGCCTTTCTCTCCAACTCTCTCTCTCTCTCTCTCTCTCTCTCTCTCTCTCTTCTCTTTTCTCTCTGTGCCTTTCTCTACATCTTTCTCTCTCTCTCTATGCCTCTCTCCATCTCTCTCTTCTCTGCCTGTCTCACCCTTCCGCGCCCTCTCTCCCTCTCAATGACTCGTCGTCGCAGGCCCCTCTTCATAGCTGCGGTGCTTGCCCAGTTCGGAGGAGTGTCCCGTCTCCGCTACGTTGCTTCTTCCTCAGAAGTGAGTGAATCGCGGGCTCGCGTTCTACTCTCATGGAAGATCGACCGCATCAAGTTGGACTTCTTTTATTTGTGTAGACCGTCCAAATCATTGGTTCGTTTCCACTGGTTGAGTTGTTGCTTCCTAGGGCGAGGACTGCGAAGCGCGCGCGTTGCCGCGGTGCCAGAATTGGATGGAGAGCAAGGGACCCCTTCTCAATGGTATGCTATTCTTTTTCCTATTGACTTAAGATTCCTCTGCCTATTTTCAGACCGTGAAACCGGCAGAGCTTATCGATTCGATACGAGAGGCCAGCTGGAGGCATACGGTAAGTTGATGGAATGCGAATGGAGATGGGAGCGGATCAAATGTTAAAGGGGCTTTCTCTTACTCTCTAAGCCATCTCGCTCGTCACTCTTTCAGATGTCGTTCCGAGGCAGAAACTACGAAGCGCATCGGGGCATCCGCCAGGTCCTTTGTCTACTTTTTTTACATTTACATCTACCTTTTCTTTTCATTCTTGTCCCCCACTCTCTCCTTCTCTTTCTCTTTCGTTCTCTACTTGCCCTTCCATCTCACCCGTCATACTCTCTCCTGTTGAGGGTTCAATCTTCTCTCTCGCTCTGGCCTCTCTCTGTCTAGTTGAGAGACATCGCTCTTTCTGCTGGCCCTCGCTCCCTCCTCACTCTCTCGTTGTGAGATACGTCGACGACCTTCTCTTTATCTCACTTCATCGACATGTCATTGAACAGGTCGGTTGAATCTCCTTGTCTTTCTTCTCACAGTACTTTCTTTCTCACATTTTGTCACACTCTTGGTGGATTCTTCCAATTGAGGTGCTGAAAGACTACTCTCGTACCGTGTTTGGTCTGCGTGCAAATCCAGCGAAGACAGAGACGAACATCATCCCCAGCAGGTAGAAATTGTACAAATGTGTAAAAACCCCTTCTGACCTATTTGACAGGAAACGGAAGCTCTTTGTGTCCTTCTGCGGCTTCAAGTACAGTCTCAAGCGATTCAAACTTCACAGAATATCCGCGAAGTCTTAACATTTCTCTTCATGCTTATATTCAAGCTGTTTTGTTGTTGATTGGAATCCCAAGACTTTCTTTCAATGCTGAGCTATTTACTGGTACATCTTCCACATTAATTATCAACTTCTCTTTTGGCGTTGTCTTGCATTCCTTTCATTTTGCGACACAGCCATACAAAACCATTTCAAGTACCTAGCTGATGGCGAGTATACTGCGTAGACCATTCCTTTGAAGAGTTTCTACACCACTGCAGCTACTGATTGTATTCTAACCGTTAACGCCCGTTCATTCAGGATAATGCTGCACAGGATAGAATTTTACGTTGAACACTGAAGGTTTTTTTATATTTGTTTATCACAAAATAAAAATATGCAGAAAAGCATACCACAATCAACATACCAGCGGTAAATATTCGAAAACTAAGTCAAATGTAAAACTAAATGAAGAACTGCTGCAGACTGAAGAATGCGAAATGCTCTAGACTTACTCGTAGCCATGAGGAACTCTGGTTCCACGGAAACGAAGAAGCGGGCAGCTGGAATGTACAGCAAATAACAGAGATATCGAGTGGGACAAAGTAGAATTGAAGAGTTTTTAAAGAATTAATTCTCCATTCTCGCTTACTGTTAACAAAAAATGCCTAGCACTTTATCGCCTACCAAGGAATCGAGAAGACTAACGTTACAAAACCCTCATTATAGCGGTCGTGTCCCCTCCACGGTCCAGAGTCTCTGACACGAGGAAGAGGCAGGTCAAGGGACTGTGCAGAGTGGACTTCAGTGCTGTAGTAGAGATCGCAGTAGATAAACTCGTTCTGGGAAGTCTTCTCACGAAGCTCGAGGAGCTCCTGCAAGTTACGTTATAGAATCACATTTTTCGTAGATAAACTTAAATGTTGAAGATGATGATCGAAAGAAAACTACCTTGACTGAACTAGGATTCATCTGTCTGGTGGGAGAAGATGAGAGGGAAGATTCGCGAGAATGGTAGTCAGAGGAGCAATGCGATCTGAAGTATAAATGGGCTTGTTCCAGTTACCAATGAAACTTTCAATTCAAAGACTATTGAACCTGGGACGAAGTTCGAGAATCTCCTTCGGTTGGTCAGAATAAAAGGGACGATAGCTACGAAGCGAGAGATTCGTTACCTCCTGAAGAGAGGGAATTCCTCGGTATGAAGTGTTCCTCAGTTTGAGAAAAGGAGAAAGTTTCCTCCTCGACTAACAGGGAATGAAGCTGCGTGGTGAGCAAGGTAAGAGGGCTTCAGCTGGAGAAGAGTCTGAACAGTTTCAATTTAAATATCTTTTATATACTCAATCAATCCAAATGTCAGGACGGTACAGAATGAACATCCAACCTTGGTGGCTGGAAAGCGATCGAACTTCTCCGATCTCCAAGGTCGACGCGAGGGACGAAGAGGAGGAATTTGGTAGGGAATAGAGCAGGAAGAGAATTCAGAGTGGAGAGAGTCCGACGAAGAAGTGGAAAGATGGAGAGCCGAGGATCGACGTCGAGAGACGCGGAACGGCAGGTTATGAGAGGAAACCTGGAAAGGCAAGGAGTGCAAAGGACTCAGCACAACGAACGATCCCCAACTAACGTTGTAATCGACTGGATCCATCCCTGTGACTGGCAGAGGGCGAAGAGCAGAGGAAGCAGAAGAACAACCGATTCGGAGATACTTGCATCGTGACTGGCCGAGTCCCTCTTCCTTCTCTCAGAAGCCTGGGAACGGCCGATAAGTTTCTGCTCCACTTTCCCACGCTCTGCCGACGAGAGAGTGTGTAAAACTAGGAGAGTGCGCTTAGCCCCGCCCTCTCCGTTCTCACGTGCGCTGATTGGTCCGCTTCATTAAAAAGCGCGCGGTATTTAAACAAGTGTATGGTGTGATTGGGAAATGAGAAGTCCAGTATCAATTGGTACGAATCTTGCTGGAAAGATGATGGTAATGCGCGTGTGAGCGTGGAACGGAAATCAGAAGGCCCGTGTTGAATCGAATCCCGGCATACGCCAAGGATCAAGGAACTTGAGAACCAGGATGTAAAAACCAATACGAAAGAACCTCATTTCTTTCTCCCTCATTTAGTTGTCTGTGCTCTCCCCTTTCTCTGTCGCTCTCCCTCTCCCTCTCTATCTTTCTCTCCATTTTGGGTCCACATCAGAAAAGGAACTATTACAAGGCTTTCTCTCTCACACAAGCGCCAGTTATCGCACGGCGAGACGCTCCCGCCAGCAACCTCTTTGCTGTAACTCTCACTCTCTCTCGCCTAACTCTCTCCCTCTCTCACTGCCCGTACTCCTTTCCTATCCGCCTTGCTTATCCTCACTCCTCGATCCGAACAAGAAGGTGGACCGAGGGAACGACGCCCAGCCGCAGAGGTCCGAGAAGCTTGTGATGAGGAGATGCGATGCGGAAACACCAGACCCAACGAACACGAGTAGAAAAGGGGATGGAAGATGTAGTACTTTGCGGACTTTGGGATGTACTCCGGGGATGGATAGTGAAGATATAATTGCTTCTAATTCCCTTGTATCCCAAGTCACGGATTCTAGTTATATACACTAGCTATATGTATATAACTCCGCAACACTTCCTTTCTCGCTCTATGCATTTATCTCTCTCTCTCTCTCTCTCTCTCTCTCTCTCTCTCATCTCTACATGTGTCTCTGTCGCTCTTCCTCATGCTCTCTTTCTCTCTCCATCTCTCTCTTTCCACAGTCCGCTTGCATCCGATTGGAAATGCTTTTGCCACTGCCTCGGATTTCTCGGCTCTTCTTTTGTCTTCATTCTTTCTGTGTTTTCAGTGCCGGTTGTTTGATCTGCGACAGATCGTCAATTGTTTACGGGAAGGAGAGCATTCTCTTCCCAGTTAACGGGGTCGACTTCAGCACCAGCTGTCCGGCTTGGCTTTTGTAATACCAGGGCCAGATGCTAAATGGAAGGCAGTTCTTCCAACCTAAAGATAAGAAAAGATCCCAACTGATCCCCGGAATGCTGGGAAAACAAGGGTTATTCGTTAGATCCTACATATTGGAAGAACTAAAGAGAGCATGATTTCTCAAAGCTTGGAAGGGCAGAGTAAGTGCTATATCTGCGCATATTCCAGTCTAATTAACCTTCGCAAAAAGATTTTGTAGAGAGTTGAGTAGAATGATGGCCATTGACTTCTTCAGCAGCAGAACGAGCCGGGCGACTCTTCCTTTTTCGCTGGGAAAAGAACTCCACAAGGATGTCGACTGATGAAGAGCCGCAGCTCCAAGAGGCCAGAACTTATTGATATTTTAAATTAAATGGTTCTGTATTACAACTTTGGTTCTATCAAAGTAATAATAGAAGCAAAAGTTGCAGGGAACTGAAATCGTAGGGAACCACGGAGTCTACGTCGTGGAGAAGCTCCTTGGAGAAGGCGGCTTCGGCGCCGTGTATCGGTTCGAGAATTCACATCTTTCTACCTCACAATTTCAATTATTTTGTGACTATTCTTTTATGAACTCAATTGTTTGAAGAGTTTACGAGAAGAATGCGCCGAAGGTTCCCTTCGCAATGAAGGTGGAAAAGAAGTTGGAGAATCGAAAGGACCCAAAGCTCAAGATGGAGGTCGGTTTTCCTCCTCAACATCTACCATTTTTAATAGTTGCGACGCTTGAAAATGAAATAATATTGTGAAGATAGAAAGTAAATGAATATAAATAAAAGCAACTTTAGATGATTTTCTTTTGCTTGAGGTGGCAATCCTCAAGGAAGTCCTGAAGCACGTGGGCCAGAAGCGAGGCGCCTCCTCCCACTTCACGGCCATCGTCGACCGCGGCAAGAAACCCGACTTCTTCTTCGTCGTCATGCAGCTCGTCGGCCGCAGCCTCGGCGACCTCAAGAAGCGCCAGGCGACTGGAGTCAGCCTCGCTCTCTCGCTCTCTCTCCCCTCTCCCTCTCTCGCTCTCTCTCCCCTCTCGCTCTCTCGCTCTCTCTCCACTCTCGCTCTCTCTTCCTCTCTTCCTCCTCCCTCTTTACTTCTCTCCCCTTCTCCCCTCTCTTTTCCCCTCTCACCTCTCCCCCTCTCTTTTCCCTTCTCTCCTCTCTCTCTCTCTCTCCCTCTCTCCCTCTCTCCCTCTTTCCCTCTCTCCCTCTTTCCCTCTCTCCCTTCTCCCCTCTCCCTCTCTCCCCTCTCCTCTCTCTCCCCTCTCCCTCTCTCCCTTTCCCTCTCTCCCCTTTCCCTCTCTCCCTCTCTCCCTCTTTCCCTCTTTCCCTCTCTCCCTCTTTCCCTCTCTCCCTTCTCCCCTTTCCCTCTCTCCCCTCTCCCTCTCTCCCCTCTCCCTCTCTCCCCTCTCCCTCTCTCCTCTGTCCATCTCTCCCCTCTCTCCCCTTTCCCCCTCTCTCTCTTTCCCATCTTCCTCTCCCTCTCCATCTCTCCCTCTGTCCCATCTCCCTCTCTCGATCCTTGCTCCTCTCATCTCTCCCCCTCCTCTCTCTCTCCCTCTCTCTCTCTCTCTCTCTCTCTCTCTCTCTCCCTCTCTCTCTCTCCGTTACAGGTGCTCTCTCTGTGCTGCGGCCTCTCCGTTGGCAAGCAGTGTCTGGAGTCGATCGAGGATCTGCACAAGGCCCAGTTCATCCACCGCGACATCAAGCCTGCCAACTTCGCGTGTGGCCGCGGAGCCAAGAAGCGTGTAGTTAGTATTTTCATTTTTTTTAAATTAGGATTTATAAAATTAAGTATTTTATTTGCATAGCTTAATTAATGAAGTCTCAGGTCTACATCCTCGATTTCGGCATCGCGCGGAAGTTCACCAACGAGAAGGGCGAGCTGAAGACGCCGAGGGAGAAGGCGCGCTTCAAGGTTACGACCAATTGGCATACTGTAGAAGATGAAAGAGGATGACGAATGAGTTCAGGGAACGATGAAGTTCGCAGCGGTCGCGTGCCACAAGGGAGAGGAGCAGGCGCCGAAGGATGACGTGGAGCAGTGGTTCTACCTCCAAATCGACCTCATCCAGAGCCGTGGTCGGTTGTCTCTTTTATCCTCTTCGCCTTCCCTTCCCTTGGTCGGTTGTCTCTTTCATCCTCTTCATCTTTCCTTCCCTCACTCAGGCCTGCCATGGGCGCGTTGTGCCGACCGGGAAGACGTGCAGAAAGCCAAAGAGGCCATCCGCACCAATCCTGGCAAGGTTGCCTCCACTCTTCTTCCTTCTTCCTAAGTAGACAAAAAGAGTTGTTCAGGCGAAGCTCTTCGAGGGGCTTCCTTGCTCCGCTGAGCTGGCCACCGTCCTCGAGTACTTCGCTGGCCTGAAGTACGTGGACATCAACCTGGACTACGGCTACATCTACGGGCAGCTCGCCAAGGTTTCATTTCTGCATGGCTCAGCTTACTCTATTATTTCTTTTTGCAGGCAGCTGAGACTGGCGGCGGAACTCTCAACGACATTTATGACTGGGAGAAGGAAAAGGAGACCGACTAGAGAAGCAACCGCCATCCACATCTCCCCTTTCTTGCCTTCTCCAGCGCGATAAAGTATCGCCAAAATTGTAAGATCAATCATTACATAGAATATATTATTAAAAATTATAAATATATTATTCAACGAAGTTGCACTCACAATGTCAAGATGAATACATTGTGCTTGACCATCTTGGAAGACGCCAGTTGAGTGAAGAGAACACCTGGAATATGGGATGTGTGTGGGGAGGGTTGCAAGACTCCCGAAGGATAACTCAATCTACGGAGTGCCAAGCTGAGAAATGCAGATAAAATGTTAGAGTTGTCTAAGAAAAATTAGAAGAAGAAGACAGGCTGAGTGAAAGTAAGAGAGTGCGAAAGTGTTGAAACCCGCGCACCCACATTCACTCTCTCGGTCGCCTAACGGCCGCACACTCTCTCTCCCTCTCTACGCTCCGCCCCCTCGGGAGAGGGCGCGCCAGAGAGGGGCTCTGCACGACTGCAGGACGGCTGGTTCGAGCACCGACCGCAAGCCAGGAGGCATATTAACAGGTCGGTCATTACACATTATTAGATCTAGATGAGGAGTCAGGCTTTAGGCGGCCTGGCTTCTTACATGGAGGTCCCGGGTCGAACTCTTGCCGCAGGGGCAAGAGGGAAGCCCAGTGAACAAGTAAATTAATTTTTTTACCAAAAATTATTTAATTCAAAATTTTTAATATTTAAACTATACTTGTTCACAAGGACTTACATAATCTAGTGAACTCTTAAGCCTCTAGCCAGTGAACTCACACTCCTAGGTTTCTAGGTTAGATTGTCTGAGTTAACTATTCACCCCCCAGTAGCATGTTTCGTGTTTTGGAGTGACTCCGTTTATTTGGTTATAAGGTAAGCGTTCTTTGCCGGTGGTAGCACGTCCCACCTATTGAGAGTGACCCAAGTGGATAGTAACTTGCAGCACGGGGAGCTGCAAGGCTGGGCACCTCCATCCTAGAATCCCCATAGAGCAGACGAGGGCCCCCAGGGTAGCTGTATCCACTGTAGTTCCTCTCCTCCTACAGTGGCTAGGCAAGGCGGTAGCCTGGGATGGCGCTTACCGCCCTCGAATTCATATGTAGGTCTCTCTATAGTCCAAACTAGGATAGGCAAACGGAGTTAGCAACTGGGTTTTATTTTGGTGATAGCGGACAATCTCTCTACCAATAGCTTTGATGGATACGATTAGAAGGATAGCTAAAATAGAGGTAAAAGTGTGACGTTCATTCCACGCTGGCTGGAGTACCTTTAGAGAAATGTGTATGCTCGTTCCGCCTAAGCCGTTTTGTAGAAGTGCAACCAGCACTGTTTCGGGTATTTGTTTTTTCTTGTTTTGTTCACAGTGCTGGTATCCTATCCCTCTCTCATCCTCTCTTATTTATATATATGTCTAACAAATTTCTATATGTATGTATATTTCTATATATCTGTATGTATATTTCTATATATCTCTCTCTATTCTCTCTCGTTGTTTCTTTCTCTGATGCAGGCGTACATTCTCTCTCTCTCTATCTCTACGCCGCTGGCCTTGATTAATTGCCTATTTCCGAGAGTACCCGGTCGCAGCCGATCGAATCTCTCATTTGACTATCAGCCAGCAGGCATTAGAGGCACACAGAGTAAACAATCGAGAGCCACATTTTCTCTCTTTCTCTCTCTAACTCACTCTATCTCATATGTATCTTATATCTTTCTCGTCTCATTTACTCTCGCTGCTGCCCGCTGCCTCCAACTAGGTCAAGATTGATGATATTAGGCTCAGTGCGCCTGTCAGATAAGACGGCGCACACAACATTTGCATTCCAGCCAGTCCAGCTGGCACAGAAAAAATCGTCAACAATCTCGGTCTAGCCATATCTTTCTCTCTTCCTTTCTTTCTTTCCTTCTTTCTTTCATTATTTCTCTCTCCATCTCTATATCTCTCATTTTCTCGCGCTGTACACCGGACGAAGAACAGCTATTACCATCATCAGACTTTCGTTAGCCAAAACATCGACAAAGGAGGCTCACTCGACGAACGAGCACGCGGGGCATTCGCCGCAAACGGCACCCCGTTTCACTTCATTGCCGAAGTCGACTACAACCTCCAGATTGGCAACGATCATCATGAAACAAATCGTCGAACACTTCCTCACATCCCCGATGCTAGCATCGCATGCTGGTATCGACCGCACTCTCTCGTGCATCCGGCGACGATACAACTGGCCGGAAATGAAGAAGGACGTGGAAGAAGCAGTCACTCTCTGCCTGAAGTGCAGGAAGAGAAAGAAGTTCTCCCACGAAGAGACGAAGGAGCCTCTTGGCACCTTCCCGGAGCCCAGTCTCCCCTACGAGCGTCTCCACGTCGACATTCTGGGTCCCCTGCCACAGACAATCGACGGCAACCGATACATCCTCTCCATGCGTGACGCGCTGACCAGGTTCGCCATCGCCGTCCCACTCAAGGACCAGCGCGCTACCTCCGTCGAACGCGCCTTCATGGATGCAGTGATCGGCAAGCACGGAGCGCCCACCTCTCGCTCGTCATCTTCGCAATAAACCGTTCAATCGGTACATCACCATTCGAAGCACTCTTCGGCAGAACACCAAGGATTCCGGAGGATAATGGCAACGATCCCTGGAACTGCCAGTTCTTCATGGAGCCCTCGTACACAGACAAGCTCAAGGCAAACATGCAGAGCGTCTGGAAGCTGGTCAGAGAGAAGCTCAATGTAACCGAGCTAGAACAAGAGCGTCTCTATCAGCAGCAGCACAATGTGGCGAAACGCCAGGTCATGACCGGTGATCGTGTCCTGGTGAAGCGGCAACCGCCAAAGAACAAGCTGGCGCCGAGACTTCACGGGCCCTTCGAAGTGCTCGACGTCCAAGGACCGCGAATCTCGATCCGAGGAGAAGACGGAAGGATCGAGTTTCACCACAAGGATAATGTGCGCACCTACGAGCCCAAGAAGAAGAACAAGAATCCAGAATACATCCAAGAGAGTGAGAAGGAAAGCGAAGAAGAGCCAGAGGAAGCCGAACCAGAAGACAATGCTTCGTCGAGCACAGCGAGAAAACGAGCTCCGAAGACCAAGAAGTCGAGCACCCCACGCGAGATGCCGACAACGACAGACGGACATCCAGTCCGAAGATCGACGCGCCACAGGCAGCCGTCTGCGCGCTACAGACTGACTAAGGCAGACGAAAGAGCCGAGCTGAGCAGCTAAAAAAAAAAAAAACCAAACACCATCCAAACTGCTCGGCCGGTCTCTCATGTACATAAGCATATACTCCCCACACCATAACCGCATATTTAACCACAAAATCAGTCACGGAGTTACCGAAACGCAAATTCGCGTCGTTTCGACCGTCGACCAGGGGATCGACAAGCTTCCGAAAGGGGGCATGTTGAAACCCGCGCACCCACATTCACTCTCTCGGTCGCCTAACGGCCGCACACTCTCTCTCCCTCTCTACGCTCCGCCCCCTCGGGAGAGGGCGCACCAGAGAGGGGCTCTGCACGACTGCAGGACGGCTGGTTCGAGCACCGACCGCAAGCCAGGAGGCATATTAACAGGTCGGTCATTACACATTATTAAATCTAGATGAGGAGTCAGGCTTTAGGCGGCGTGGCTTCTTACAAAAGTTAGCAAAGATGGACGAAAAGTGGGGAAGAAGGTGGCATGAGAGTGGCCTGCCTCATTATATCTAGAAATTTCAGGATTCTTTAAAGATCTTGATGATATTTTTGGTAGGGAGAACGAGAAGTAGGGGCACAAGGAATAAATAATAGAATAGGTGTCACTTGAATAGGAAAATTAAAGATAATAGTAAAAATAAGACATAAATAGAGAAAGAAAGCAGGAGAGACCTTTCCGTTCTCACGTGCGCTGATTGGTAAATAAGTCCCGTATCACTTGGTTACGAATCTTGCTTCGGGCATCCGGGCACCAATAATATTTACCCCTCTCCTATTGTTGAAGGAAGAAAGACAGCATCCCTTCCGTGGCTGCGTGCTTCATTAGCCAATTCTCTGTTTGGATGTAATCGATCCGAGGGTAGATCCGCACCCTCTCAATTCTCCTTCCATGCCACTCTTCCGTATATCTGCATGCCGATCTTATGTCTTGCTTTCGTCTTGCGTTACCTCACCAGTCCTTGGTCCGTCTCCTCTGCTTTCTCTCCTCTATTCTCCACTCTCTCTCTCTCACTCTCTCTCACTCTCTCCCTCTCCCTCCCTCTCTCACCATATGCCTTGAGGCTTTGATGGAGTGTGCGCATCATCGTCTTTCTGTCTGCCATTTGCCTGCTTTCCGGCAGAGAATTCTTCTATCGCAAATTGCGACATCTGGGCCAGTGTCCAATTTACTCGTTCTCATTCAAGAAAGCTGCTTGTGCTCATCAGCATCTTCTCTCATCCTCTCTATCTCTTTGCCTTTCACTCTCTAGTTCTCGCTCTCTCTCTCTCTCTCTCTCTCTCTCTCTCTCTCTGCTTATCTCTTCTTCTCGCAATTCCGTCAATCACTATTTCCAACCCTGCGACTACTCTGTCTTTCTCCATTATTCCCAAACAGAAATGCCCATATCGACATCTCCTATTCTGCAAGAACCGATGATGATTTGTCATTGTTTGACTGTCATAATTGGTCAAGATGATTCACCTCTTATTGCTGTACAATCTCATGTTCATCCTACATAAAGTGGCACTTCATTGTACTCTGCCGCCCTCTCTTATGCACTCTTTCTCTTTCTCGCTTTCTCATTGGCTCCCTTTCTCTCCCATTCTCTTTATCTCCATCTCTATCAATGCTGAATTTGTCGTAATATTTTCTATCTAACGATAAGTGCAGTCTCTGTTTTTGCTTTCGAGTAGAGGAAGAAGTGACAAGTAGCACCTTAGGAGAGGGAAAAGAAAATGATGGATGTTTTAGTGTATCGAGAGCAGCTCTGAAGAAGCTTACTTTTTCTGCCGGTCATGCCAATAGCCTCTTACAGCGCCCTTAGCGTTCCTTGGATCAACGAAGCGAGAGAAAATGAGAGAAAGATAGATGGAGAGATGGGTCCAAAGAAACATAGAAGAGGTCAGAGATAGAGAGAGAAAGAGAGAGAAAGAGAGAGAAAGAGAGAGAAAGATTTAAGGAGAGACAGAGGAGGGAAGAGGAGGAGATGGCAGATGGTGTTGATAGTGTTGAAGACTAGACTTCAAGAAGCCGACAGTCTGGTACATTCTTTCATAGTTTTCATTCATCCTCTGCTCTCCAGGAAATCCATCAGGGTAAAAGTAGTGAACCTTAATCAGCAAACTTACTTTCTTTTTGAATTTAAGCTTAAAGATAAATTCATACTTATTGTGAGCTGACAAGATCCTGTCCAGCCTTATCATAAACATGTCTCCTTTATCACCCCTGTTGCTCTGATCTATATCAGTCCCTCTCTCTCTCTCTCTCTCTCTCTATCCCTCTCCCTCCCTCTCTCTATCTCTCTCTATCCCTCTCCCTCCCTATCTCTCTCTCTCTCTCTCTCTCTCTCTCTCTCTCTCTTTCTCTCTGCCACACCTTCTTCACTCTTGGCTTGCAAGGTCGCCACATCAATGCGCCTTCTTATCAACTTGTCAACTCACTTGCAACACCAACGTTCTTCGTTTGAGTTTGCTTGATGCTTGAAGAGGAAGAGGCATTCTCTGACGATATTTAGAGGCTGTCTCTCTTTCTCTCTTTCTCTCACTCTCTCTCTATTTCTCTCTCTCTCTCTTTCTCTCTCTCTTTCTCTCTCTCTTTCTCTCTCTCTCTCTTTCTCTCTCTTTCTCTCTCTCTCTCTCTCTCTCTCTCTCTCTCTCTCACAAACACTCTCCTCCTCGCTCTCTTTCATCCTTGACATGACCTATCCCTACATACTTCATACATTGGCACCTGCCTGTTTGGATCTCATTTCCGCAAACATCTGCCCATTTTCATTTTTTCTGGTGTTGGTTGCCACGGACTACAGGTCGAAATTTTGTTGTTGTTGTGGGAAGAGTCAGTTAGCTTGCACACTACTGAGTTTGCCTTCATACCTCTCACACTCACTTTCTCTCTCTCTCTTTCTCACTCTCTATCATCTTTCTCTCTCTCTCTCTCTCTCTCTCTCTCTCTCTCTCTCTGTGTCTCCCTCTTTCTCTCTCTCTACCACTCATTCTCTCTCTCTCTCTATCGGTCTGCTTATTGACAGTGGTCATGTGATTTGCGGGTGGCGCTAAAGAATGTGAATTGGGTGACATTGTGGCATCTTGTCTAACATCTTGAAGCAGCGCGAGTGCATTCAATCACGTCTTCGCGGCAGTCGCTCTCAATCTATTCCAGGGAGAACGAGAGAGAGAGAGAGAGAGAGAGAGAGAGAGAGGAGAACGAAATAGAGAGAAAAGAAAGGGCGAGGCACATGGAGAGAATGGAAGAGTGAAAAGGACAAGCGAGAGAAATGTTTATCTAGTGATACCATTGATAAATAGGCAGAGGGAAGAGGTAAGCGTAAAGATAACAGAGAATAGCAGAATAAAAGAGATGCCGCTGGCGTGCTCGTATTGGCAAGCACAATGAAAAGAAGGGAAGAAAGTGCAGGATCGAGGGGGCGGAGAGGGGAGCATTCCAAGCAGACTGAGAAGCGGAGAGAAGAAGTCATTCAGAGAGATAAACGAAGCGACAGAGAGCTCGAGGCGTTCAAAAAATGAACTGACAAAATGTAAAGATGAGAGAAGTACGGCTTGAGCGAACAGTGGATGAGGGAGAGAAATAGAGAGAGAAAAAGTAGAACGGATAGAAAGAGAGAGAGAGCGAGAGAGAAATAGAGAGAGAGACCGAGAGAGAAATAAGAGAGATATAGAGAGAAACCGAGAGAGAGAGAGAGAGAGAAAGAGAGAGAGAGAGAGAGAGAGAGAGAGAGAGAGAGGCTGGAGTACCCATCGGAGTGCATTGTGTTCTTCTCTGCTACTGCCAGCGCCAATCAACATGATGTTCGGTCCCGCCACACATTAGTTCCTTCTCTCTCTAATTCGTTCTCTCTCTCTCTCTAATCCCGCTCCCTGTCAACTTCACTTTCAAATCTGAATTTCCCGCGCAAGTTCCATGCCCTCTCTCACGCTCCTTGTATATATTTATTTATCTGTCATCTCCTCGCCATACATTTCCTATTTCCCTTTCTAACTCGTTGTTTATTCATTTATTTCCAGGCTTTCCACCTAAGTTGCACTAATTCATTATCTGGCTCCCCTGTACTCTTTTCATTCTTTATTGATGCATCTAAGCCGCTCTAAATAAGTACATAGTACCTCTCTCGTCTCTAACTCTCGTCTCTCGCTGTCGTTCCTCTCTCTCTCTCTCTCTCTCTCTCTCTCTCTCTCTCTACCGTCGTTCGAGTAGACATTTCTCGCCTTGTCGGCCATGCTGGAACAATCGAATTGCGTTGTTGTCATTTGCCGAGCTCAGACAGCAAGACTAAGCGAAAGAGACGGATATTTGTGTATGCAGGAGTTGAGAAAGGAGGAAGCATGAGAAAGAATGAGAGAGATGGGTTGTGAAATGGAATACAAACACATGTATGTTTTTTTTAATCTGAAAAGTCTGACGGCAGAAAGTGCGATGATAAAAAGAAGGCTAACAACGCTGTGGGGAACGGAATAGCTATCGATAATATCCCCTCTGATTCTTCTTGGATTTTTTTTTCTTTTGTAAAAATCTTCGTTTGCGTGCTTTAACAGAAACATAAGTTTGTACACTATGTATGTACAAATGTGCATATGTTTACAAATATACACGGCAGGTGCAATCCTCCGTCATGTACATATGCATGCAAATATGCATAAATCATTTGCATATGGTTTCGAACTCTCCATATGGGTGTCCTGATTTTTGGTCAAATGATTTTTGGTCAATTGATTATTGGTCAAATTTTTGTTTGATTGTTGGTCAAATGATTTTTGGTCAATTGATTATTGGTCAAATGATTTTTGGCCACATGATTGTTGGTCAAATGATTTTTGGTCACATTTTTTCCACAAATAAGTGATTTTTGGTGAAATGCTCCAATTTGTGCAATAAAATCGAATAAACATTTTGATAACGCTTTGAATGTTTTTAACACCATTTATTATGCTTAATTGAAAAAAAAACGAATTGTAAGAATTGTCATAGCCTAATTAAAAAAAACCAATTGTCATAGCTTCATTAAAAAACCAATTGTCACTGCCTCATTATAAAAAAACCAAGTGTCATAGCCACATTAAAACAAACCGAACTGCGTTTTTGTAAGAAGAAAAACGAATTATGTTTTAGCGGTTATTAAGCGAAAGTCCGGATATTAAACGATGAAGAAACAGCAGAAACTTATGTCTGCGTAGCAGCAGGCTCAACAATATTTGCCGAAATGCCACGAAGTAAATCTGCGAGTGAGAGGACACCGAAGTTCCCAACAACCTTCTTCAGTCTCGCATTCAGTAGAGCGTACTTCTTCTTTGAAACTACTGCAGGAGGAGAGCCGATCTGCAGCCTCACAAGTTTGCTCTCGGTCAAGCCCTGCTCGTCACGAAGTCGGTCGACGAGTGCGAAGATCTGCAGTTACAAACAAAACAATGCCTTTATATTTTATTTTTTGTACAAACCGAAGGGTGTACTAGATTTTTCGCGAATGCACAATGCCACGCCTCCATATGATTGTTGGTCCTCGGGATGCCGTCTGTCGTGAGCTAGAAAGTCATTGACACTTCAAAGTTCGCTGTCTGTCGCATCTGAAGACAACGCCGGAAGCACACTCGCTGCCCTTTCAAAATGAATAGTGCTGTTGACCTATGAGTATATATAAATAAACACACCTTGTAGTACAAATGCGACTTGTACGAGAAGATCTCTCCACCACGTCTGGAAGTAGCAAAGCGAGGGCGACGTAGATGTAGATTTCGTAGGGGACTTAGAAGGTGCGGGCGCAACAATTGGCGACAAAGACATCACTAAGCCTGAAAGAGAAAAGCTGAAATAATTCTACTTCGACTAAGACATTGCCGAATAAGAAAATATCAAGGACGCTGACTCGACCGCAACGCGACCGCATCCGATGACAAATGAACAACTGCCAGGACAACATTCTAAGTAGGATGCAGATAATTCACATTGCGAACACAACACATTCCATTGCATTATCCGAGCGAGCACAGCACTTTGCATTGCATTATCCACTTGTTTATTCGATTTTATTGCACAAATTGGAACATTTGACCAAAAATCATTTATTTGTGGAAAACATTTGACCACTAATCATTTGACCAACAATCATATGACCACTAATCATTTGACCAACAATCATTTGACCAATAATCATTTGACCAACAATCAAGTGACCAATGATCATTTGACCAACAATCAAAAAAAATTTGACCAATAATCACTTGACCAAAAATCATTTGACCAAAAATCATGGAGCCCTCCATATGTTTGGCCCCTTTCCGTCCCTCTTTCTCCCTCACTGCCTGTCTCACTTCCACTCTCTCGCTCCCTCACCTTCACACTCTTTCTCTCGTTCTCTCGCCTTGTCTTCCCCCATTCTCACGCTCCGCTTTACATGTTTGCGCGCCTGGGACATTCCTCCTTTTTGGATCTGAAAATAGATCCTTTGAGATCCGCAGCCAGATATTTGTGCAGCGTGCCTGTGGCTTTCTGATGTTAGAACACGCTTCTCTCTCGTTCTCTAACATCTCCTCATTCTCTTGCATATCTCTCTCTTCCTCTTCATCTCTCTCTCTCTCTCTCTCTCTCTCTCTCTCTCTCTCTCTCTTGCTTCATCTCTCGCTCTCTTGTTCTCTTTTTTCTATCTCTTGTTCCTCTATCCCTATCTCTTATAATTCCTGGTTGCCCTTGGCATCGCGAGGCTTACACGGCTTTAGCCGAAGACGCTCTTTTTTGCATGTAGGACACAACGAATAGGCTAGGCTGAAGCGTGTAATTTCGGAGGATGACAACAGTAAAGATGTAAAACATTGCAGATTATTGGGATCGGATAAGAGAAAGACTTCCCCGATTCCTCTTCTTTTTGGCTACTCCCTCTCAGTCTCCGATTACTTCTTTCTATTTCTGTGATAATCCAACGAGTCACTGAGAAAGAATCTTCAGCAAAATGAACTCCTGGTCGAACGTTCTAGGAATCAAGATATGTCATAACCAGAGAAGAACACCTTTTTTTAGTCTATTCTCTCTCACTCTCCTTCTCTCGCATCCACTCCTCTCTCTTCTCATCTTCCTACAATTTTCTCTATCCTTCTCAGGGGTTTGAATTGCCGTGTATTTTTCTTCCTCCCAACTCTGCGCTAACCTGGACTAGTCTGTACTAGCCAGGAAGTACCCAACTGCAAGGTTGCGCACAAAGCCCGCCGCAGAAATGCACCCTCCACCTCCTCCCATTCTGTGTATTTCGTAACACCTCGCCGTTTCCCGCCGCACTGCTCAGCTTTTTCAGAGAACTATTTTCCAAAAATCCCGCGCGCTTACTTTGCATGTTCTCTCTCTCTCCCTCTCTCTCTCTCTCTCTCTCTCTCTCTCTCGCCCTCTTTCCCTCTCGTCATCGATTCTGTCATGCAGCGCGCGACAGCACCAAGCCGACCGTTGGCCGTCGCCCACATCGCTTCTTCTCTTAGTATTTTCTTATTGCCAAACGCGAATTATCTTTCATCTCATTTTCTCTCCGTCTCTCTCATACTTACGATGTCTCCTCTTCATTCACTCTCTCGTATCATCATCACTCCTTCGGCTTTGCCGGGCTCTCTCCTTCGAGAATGATCGGACTTCATTGCACTGCCAGAGGGCTCTCTGAGCCACGTGGGAAGTGAGAGAAGGTGGAAGAAAAGGGGAATGCCAGAGAGTGAAAGAGTGAGAGAGAGAGTGAGAGAGAGAGAGAGAGAGGGAGAGAGAGATGGAGAGAGAGCGAGAGAGAGAGAGGGAGTGAGAACGAGAGAGAGAGAGATGTCCGCATCCCAGTCGTTGCAAAATCAGGATGCATATGCATTTCCGTGCCCGTTTCCGAATATGAAACTAACGAACTGCCGTTCTTACAATATTAACATTCTTCATCACTATTTCTTGAGAGGGTGCTCTTTCCCTATTACCGCTCTCAAACTCTCTCCTCTCTCTCGTGTTCTTCTGCCACTCTCTAAGTCTACATGTCCTTATACATCCGGTTTCCTTCCTATATGGCAACATTAACACGCATTTCGTAGTTTCTATCGCGTTATCCCATGTATAGCCTTGTCCATTGACACTCTATAACATGTCCCTTTGAGAACACTCATTGCCAGCAACAACACTTTCTGCCAACCACTCCACACTCGTTCCTCATCAAACTCTGACGATGTCCGATAACGGGAAGCCGGCCGAGCCCACATTCAACTGGGATGGCAAGGACGTCAAGAAAAAGTCAGTCTTCTATTGGCTGATGTGATTGTTTTCCAATATTTTTTAGTTTCATGAAAAGAACAAAAAAAAATTGAGATATTTTCTACGTCATTCTTGCGCGTAATATGGTTTTATTTTTTTTATCGTCAGTTCTTCTTTTGATCTCGCTCATTCTCTTGGCCTTCTCTGTTTCTATTTCTCTCGTCCTTTTTTTCCTCTTTTCCTTCAGCTTCTCTCTCTCTCTCTCTATCTCTCTCTTTCTGTCTATATCTCTCTCTCTCTCTCTCTCTCTCTCTCTCTCTCTCTCTCTCTCTCTGTCCGTCTCTCTCTCTAATTTGAGCCGCCCTTGTGCAGCAATCGAAATGTTGCCGCTCTTGCCTCTTCTAACCATTCTAATTATGCGTTGAAGAATGTTTCCTCATTGGTGACTCTTTCAGTTGCGATGAACCATGAATCATCAAGGCTGCCAAATTGATTTCGTCAAGGGAGAGACTGAGAGTAGCAAGGAGAGAGAAAAAGAGTGCGAGAATGAGAGAGGGAAAGAGAGAGAGAGACACACATTGAGAGACAGAGACAGAGACAGAGAGAGAGAGAGAGAGAGGAATGATAACGATAGGGCGATGCTTTTTCTTGGGCTGCAGACTCCCGTATGGAGACTCTAGCGACATCTGTACAGACTCATTCGTGATGCAAAAGGAGTATAGTGTTTCCTGTAAACTATTCTTGCCATCTCTCTGGCACACACTCTCAGTCTCGCACTCTCTCTGTCTCTGTATTGCTATTTCTCTACCCCTTTGTAATGTTAAATCATTTCTCTACCCCTTTGTAATGTTAAATCTATGTATATCTTCTTCAGATCCTCTAACTCCCCCTCCTCATAACTCTCATCCTTCTCTAGATGGGAGGGTTTCGCCAAGTTCGGCAACTCGACCGCTGCGGGAGATACGATGACGGGGAAGAACTTTGATAAGTGGCTCAAGGATGCAGGAGTCATCGACCCGAAGGGCGTCACTACCACTGTCACCGGCATCGCCTTCTCCAAAGTTACTGGGTAAGCTATGAGTGTATAAGTGCGTGAAAGAGGAAAGAGGGGAAGAGAGAAAAAGAGAGCAAGAGAGAGAGTAAGAGAGCAAGAGAGAGAGGAAGAGAGAGAGAGAGAGAGAGAGAGAGAGATAAAGAGAGGAAGAGAGAGAAATAGAGAGAAAGAGAGAGAGAGCAATTGATAGAGGAATAATATACCTTCCAAGATGCGTACACGTGGTGTTGAACACCATTGAAGAGGATTAAGAATAACAGCTCAATTTCTTGAAAAACGCCTGGAACATGTGAGAAAAAAGGTTCCTGCTAGACATAATTCTATGACGGACGATTGCAGGAAACGATTAACTGACAATAAGGATTCGGTGGCTAATGGGAAAGCAAGGAGAGAGAGAGAGAGAGAAAAAGCGTGGGAGAGAGAGAGAGGGAAAAAGTTTGAATACAAGAGATAGCGACTTGTTTTCCAGTACCAAGAAGAAGGCGACTTTCCCCGAGACAAAACAAGTGCTGATTCGCGTCGCAGAGGACCACGCATCGAAGACCAAAAGAACCGTCCAGGTCATTATCATATTCAACTACCGTAATCCTACTTGTTATGTCACACCACAACTCTTTTTATCTCTTCTATTTTTCAGGAGGAACTCGACGATATGGTAGAGAAGCTGGCTAAGCTCGAGGCGCCAACGCTCAACTCGGCAGCCAAATCCAACGCGGACGGCGTCTACTCGCGCCTGACCGATCATACCAAGGTCCTATCGGGAAAGAATGAATCTTCGACTAAATACGGTAGCGAAAGAAGCACTAATCCACTCTGAATTCTAGTACACCGGCGCACACAAGGAGCGATTCGATGCAGAAGGGAAGGGGAAGGGAAAAGCAGGCAGAGAGGAACTCGTGGAGAAGACTGGCTACGTGGGGGCCTACAAGAACAAGGACACTTATGACAAGGTCAGCAGATAATTCACGAGAGGAACATTCTTTAACCAACAACAGAGTAAACTAGTACTCATTATATAATTCACTCCTTCCAGGCACACGCGAGCAAATGAGAAGCGGCATTCGTGACTGACTGGTAAAGCAAGCGATAATCTCATCTCCATGTTTCTTTCTCTTCTTTTTTTCTTCTCTTTGTACATAGATACTTTTCTTACATCTAACCATAAGACGCATAGCCGAGATGGATTAGCCCAAGATTGCCTCCTTTCCCCATTCCATGCAATTCTCCCTCCACCCCGGGCAGAAGTATCGTCATAATGGACAATAAACCGAACAATCATGTTTTGCGCCTCATTTGTTCTGTAAGATCAAATGTTTCTTTGCATTTCTTCTACTCCATGTGATAATAAATATGGATTCCACGTTATTCCTGCTCGACATCCTCGTGAGTTGACCTGCCGAATCAATAGAATGTGTGGAACAGAGCCATTTGTAATAAGAACCTTCGCTGTAAAAAGTAGAGGAACAAAATACTAAACATTTTTGCTTACAACATTTCCTCTTTTATGCATCCAGACTACAGAATGTGGTCTGTACTTTCCTAACCCTTTCCACCTTCCAGTATTTTAACATCTTAGATAAAGAAAATGAAAAATTCTACTTTTCTTGGTCCTAAACCAATATCTTTGATGAGCGCCTTGTTTCCCAAGTGCTAGAAAACGTTCTCTCCTTTTGTAGTTAATAGAGCATTATTCAGGTGTCAATAACAATTTATACGCATAACAAAACAAGGAGTAGCGTAGAATGACTTTGCTTGGCAGCTTACTTGGCCTTGCCAATGCCATCATCCGCGGCCTCCTTCGCCTTCTTCTCTCTCTTTCCTGCGAATCTCTTGTCTGCGCGAAGACGACGGAGATGACGGAACACTTCGACCTGCACGTGGGAATGGCAAATTTTATTTCATCTGGTTATCTAATCCAGCAAATATCTTCTATCACAGCCCATCTTTAATAGCTTCACCACTAAAAGAAACATAGACTCCTGACACTGGATAAATAAATGCGATACGCATGAATGTGGAGGACATCCACGAAAGTCCCCGTAAACTTCCTTCCTCTTAGCAGAAAATCCCCCACACCTTCTTCTCAGCATCGGTGATGGCGCGGGCCTTGTCCTTGCGAGCCTTGTTCGTCGGCACGACGAGCTTGCCGCGAAGCTGGGCGGCGACCTTGAGCTCCTCAGCCTGGAATGAAAAGTTGTTTCGTTTTCTAAGACCCACAGCTCATTTTAACTGTAAGTTTCGTATTCTCAACTCATGGTTGTAAATAAACACCGATCAGTATATGAACATCCAAAAAAGTTCAGTTGTTTTCGTAAAATTTCAGTGAACAATTTCTGAAGGAAGTTGCTTGATCGATTACACAAATTAGTCCAAGTAGGCTACCATATTTTTAAAAGAGGTTTATGCCAAACTCTAACCGAGCTGTCTCCCTTCGTCGGCTTGCTGAGCTTCTTGGGGAAGAGAATCAGCTTCGCCTTGTAGGCCTTCAGGCGAGCAATGTTGGCCTCAAACAAATAGGTTACGCTTAAAGCATAGAAGGTATTAACACCAATAATGTAATATTAACCGAAAATTGTGGCACGACTAATAAGCTATCAAGTTTAGAATATGACACATTTTTGTCGTGAGAGCTTACAAAACAATGAAGAGGAAGCGATATAAACCTGCTGGCTCTCAAGTGACTTGTTGGTGCGGCGGAAGTCAACGGCAACGCCGATTGTGGGGGCGATGCGCCTGGCAATGCCGGCAGCCTTCAGCTCCTCGAGCGTGAATCCGCGGCCAAGACGAACGCGGCGGTTGTAGCGCTGAGTCGTGCAGTGGACGGCGGGTCTGCAACCATTCTTTTCAAAATGAACAAGTCAATGCACTTCGTTAAGACCATGGTAAAGTCCTTGCCGTCGAAACATTCAATTAATATACATCGCTTCATCCTTGCGACAGTGGAGCCAAATCTTTAGAACGCTAAGAGAGCATGTCGAAAATATTACGCAATTTTAAGAAGATTGATATTGATAGAAGTAAACCAAAGTAAAACCAAGACATTCAACGATGCTTGCTGAACCATTTAGTAGAAATTTAAAAAAAAAAAGTTTGGAAAAACATGAACCTGAAGAGTCCGGCGACGGGGCGCGGTGAGATGGCGGATCCCTTAGCGATGCGAGCCTCACGTCGGCGGATCTTGCGAGCGGGCTGGTTGAACCAAGTCCTGATCCTCTTCTGCCAATGCTTGTGGAAGTGAGCATTGGGAATCATGTTATTCCCTTTCGGAGCCATGGTTACCTTCAAGGATGATACAAGTTAGACAATTAACAAACATATAAGACTCAGGTAAAAACAATACATTCGCATGAAATGTAAAGGAAAGGCATCTCTTCTATACGCAAGGAAATTCAACGTGATGTTAATCGCTGATAGTCAGGTAACATCTTACTGTAATTGCGCCAAATTTAATTTTAATTTTTGAAGGAATGTAAAGCGAAATAAATATGCTTACTCGTTTTCAATTCCTTTAATTTCATGGTCGCAGATATAATACTAATGCATTTCTCCACTGGACAGGAAAAGTTTATCAATTAATCAGTTTTTAACATGTCCTGTGATTGAGCCATTGTGTGCTGTGTCAACGTTTGTTTCGTAGGTCAGATTCTTCTCGTTCTGTCATTCTGTGGAGTTTCTCATAATAAGGTTCTGGTGGTTGTATTGTTTTCAGGCTGTTCTTTTGTCACTTGCGCTCAGTAGTTGTTCTTTTTTGTGCGCATTTGCCATCTTTATTCTGAACGAGCAATGCGAGATTACTGAAATCTCATTTTTAAGCGGTATCTTTGTTAATGCACATGATATTGTAGAATGCTGATCAAAGTGAAGACGCTGACCGGGAAGGAAATCGAGTTAGATATCGAACCGACTGACAAGGTGGAGCGGATAAAGGAGAAGGTGACTGCTTACTTCAGCATACTTATGTATATTTGACTGCGATAAGCTTTAATATATCATTCTCTTGAGAATGATTTTGCCCTTTAACTTTTCAAGGATATGTTTTCTAGTTACATAGAAAGCCCATAAATACTTTATAGGATGTTGCATTGTTTTGCGAATTAGTCAACTTGCCTTTCTAAATCTGCAAACCATTTACAGGTAAACAAAAGAGTACAATATAGCATATTAATTGAGAAAGGTTTTAGGTCGAAGAGAAGGAAGGAATCCCGCCACAGCAGCAGCGGCTAATCTTCGCGGGCAAGCAAATGAACGATGAGAAGACAGCGAACGATTACAAGGTTTGCTAACTTCACTTCTTCTTAAAGGTGGAATGATTAAACATTATGGCATATTACTCGAAAGTTCGTTTAATGTTTAAATGTCAGTACTGAACCTGTATATGACGAAAGAACGAATCAAATATTAACGCCAGCTGTTGTTGAAGAACTTCCCAAACTTTTGTACTTTTCATTTAAATTGATGAAGGGCCTGCGAGAATTTCCCCGTAGTTTCTCAAGACGACGGAACTTCACCGTGGTAAAATTAGTATTGATTCGTCAAGGGACAATCTGTGAAATTTGCATGGCGAGTGGCTTGTTCACGCAAGGTCTAAAAGTGTTCTTCCACAAATTTGGTTATCGGTTTTGAGCAATATTTTAAGGCAAACTCTGACGAGCTCTCCATATCCGAAAGCATTCTTGGGCCCGATTCGAAGAGAAAAAATGTAGGCCTGCTCCCTAACTTTGAATTTTTTAAAGGAACCATACTTTGAATGATGCTACCGTAGTATATTAGGACCATTTTGATCGCGCGCCCTCAAATGTTTGTCCCTTCTGCAGGTTAGAGAGCGTGTAAAATAGGAGGGTGGCTAACAGCTACAGTAAATAATTTTGGCCCAGCCACATTTCGCGTGCTTCTACCTTTCTAACAAGTATACAAAGACGGTTCAAACTTTCCAGATGTTTTAGACTGATGCTAGTAGATCCACGTCCATAAAACCATTTGCTAGATATTCAGTGAACTGCTCCTTTAAGTGATGGTGCAGTTTTTCCTACTATTGAAATCAATAGTTCGAGCAAGCAAATAAGATTGAACTCATCTGAATATGACTTCAATCTTATTTGCTTGTTCGAACTATTGATTTCAGCATTCCAAATATTAGTATTTTAGCTTTCCAGTTTAACTACGTTCTGCACACAAAATTGTATTCTTAATCATGAGTAAGTATTAAGTTGCATTCTGGTTGCAATAAAACCTGTTCCACATTTTAAGATGTTTCTTTAGTTACCCGAATGTCTCTGTTTCCAGGTGGTGGGAGGCTCCGTTCTCCATCTCGTGCTGGCTCTCCGTGGTGGGAACACCTTGTGAAGGAAGAGTGGACAGCAATGCTGCGTTTCATTGACTAACCTTTCTAGTCACTGATTATATGTATACTACAGCTTCTCTTCAGTTTGTCTCATTCACTTCTTTCTCTTAATCAAGATTTTTTTTCTACACTGTACTTGCGAAACGATCTAACGAGTAAAGAATTGGCGACGGGAACGTTTGTCATTGTTGGTTGAAGAACAGTTATAGGCCCTTATGCCCTTAATGCTCTTATTTACTCTGTCAAGACAGGGCTGCTGCTTTCTAATAAGTTCATGTTAATGCTCCGTGTCTGTATGAGAAGAGTGAAAGCAAGCATGATGCATTTCTACTTCGTGTTCCCGTGATGAGTGGTGGAGAGGAGATGGAGGATGTAATTCGCAAGAAAATGTAGCCTTCGGAATTTTGTTGTTGGGTGAATGAACTGTTCAAAAAGGCTTATATGATTGTCACATTGTCTCGTCGTCTTTATACCTTCATAAAATCACTAAATATATGAAATATTTATATGAAAATAGATTGAATATCAGTTTCTGATCCTTCCGATTTTATGATCGTAGGATTTGCAACATGATGTAAGAAGAAATGTCAACGAGAAACTGCTGTAAAATATAAACACAACAATACAACATGCCGTGGTACTTAATTGACAAAATACTCATTTCGCAGGACCCTATTTCGACTAGTCGACATTGATATATGTAAAGGAATCAAGTTAAAGCCTTGTTCGGAAATAGTAAAATGATGAAAGGGAAGAATCAGCTGGAGACGAGCGATGACCGTGCTGTTGCCGATGTCATTGCATTCGTTGTCTTCTGAAATCAAGAAGGAGCTATGTCACAGGATTAGCAAATCTCCTTTATCATTATCTCATCTTATGTGTCCCAGAATTTTTTTTGTGTAGCGTCTATTTTTCTACATTTCAAGCTGATTTGTCCCTCTTACTCTCTCTCTCTCTTTCTCTCACTCTCTTCCCTACGCCTTCTCTCTCTCTCTCTCTCTCTCTCTCTCTTCCCTACGCCTTTTCTCTCTCTCTCTCTCTCTCTCTCTCTCTCTCTTCCTAACCTTTGTTGCAGTCATGTCCTAGCCGTGGGTTTCTCCCTGGAGTGCCATCTGAGATGTGCCTTGAGGTGGCTGCTCTTGGAGTACACCTTCCCACAGCCCGGTACATGGCAGTTGTGCACGCCTCGCTTCCTCACAGGCATATTCGCTATCCCTATGATAGCATTGCATTTTGAGTTTATCTGACTAATCTTGATAGCTGCATGTTTTGTCTATGTGGGCCCATTTCAAATTGTCTTTCTTTTGCTGTCAAGAGTGCATTCAATGCCTAATGGGATTAGAAGGTGAGAGGTTGATTTATCCGTAGAGAACAGAGAGCGGGAAACAATAGGAGATGGAGCAAGAGAGAAATTGAGAGAGAGAGAAAGAGAGAGAGACGATAGCAAGCTGATGGTGAGTGAGAGAATATGAGTCAGGTTGCAATGAAAAAAGGAAGAAGTATCCAGCTGAGATGTTAATTGTTCTTCACTTACCTGGGAGGTGCGAACAACGAGTGAAGAAGAATATAAATGAATTGTGGAGAGCTGAGAGCTGAAGAAGCAGTAAGGCGAGGGAGCGAGCTAGCGAGAGAGAGAGAGAGAGAGAGAGAGAGAGAGAGAAATCGAGGGAGTAATAAAGAAAGTATGAGCTGCATGGAGAAATAAAGCGCGAAGGGAGAGAAATGGCAAGTGAAATGATATAATTTTCTCTTTACTTTTTTTTTCCAACTGAAATTAGAGTGTTGCTTTGGGGTCATTCGCATGATCATCTTCTGGCTAGCGGTGCGATTATTACTTATGACAACCTGCTAGCAAGGTCGACGACATCATCGTGTAGTTATTCTGATCTCTCGGCCTCTTAATCTCTCCCGTTTTCTCCATCGACCTCTCTCTCCTCATCTCTCATACTCTCCAGCCCATCAGCTCCCTTCTAAGCTCTCGTGGTTATGCAACAGGCATGCAACGCGCATCCTCCAAAGATAGCAATCATCGGTAATCTATATCTAAATGTTTCATTGCTCCCTGCATGCCTCGTGCTCTCCATCTCCTACACACTCCCTCTCTCATCTTTATCTCTCTTCCCTCTCCCTCTTTCCCTCGTTATCTGTCTTTCTCTGTGAGATGGCCGTGACCACACCGTTTTATACAACCTGGCGGCACCTTAGCGTTAGCAAGTTATGACATTTGAATGATTTCCTAAGTTTATCTACGATCCTTCCACTCCAAGACGGGCTATGATGTGGATGATAATACCTTTCCTTCGGCTTATTTTTCCTGTTGAGTAGAGGAATCTAAGTAGCTCCTCTTTCCCCTCTTTCTGCCCGTTCTAACTGCTACCGTAATAGATATCTCTCTCTAATAAGAAAAGCAGATTTAATTTTTCACCAAGCTACAGCTTCCTCACTTCTCGCTTTCTCATCCACTTGAAGCAAAGCCCCTGGCGGATCGCAGCCAGGCCTCCCGCTAATTGGCGGTTTTCTTTCGACGTCCGCCATTTGTCTCTCTTTCTCTGCCGACTACCACCTTTCTCACCTCTCTCTCTCTCTCTCTCGCTCTCTCTCTCTCTCCCTTTTCCCCTCTTCTCTCTCTTCCCCTCTCTCACTCTCTCTCAGGGCCAAAGACATTCACACCGGGCCCTCAAACACGCAACGGCCACCCGGCGTCCAGCCTCAGTTTTTTCTTCTCTTCTGCAGCATGGACAGAAAGAATTACAGCACCGACTTCCGTAGCCGGATCAATGGAGGAAGAAGGTGTGAAAGAAGAGGAAGGAGCGAGAAAAAAGAGAGCTGGGAGAAGGAATCATGAAACAGTGGCATACAATAAGAACTACTGGAAGAAAACTTGCAAGTTGAAACGATGGTAAGGCAAAGAGAAGACAAACTGAAATACAGAGAAGGGTAGGGAGAGAGCGAGAGAGTGCGCGCGAGAGAACAAAACATGTCAAGAAGAGTGTGAGAGCTCGAGAGACAGAATCAGACAGAAAGGGTAAGAGAGTTGAAGAAGAGAGAGAGAGAGAGCGAGAGAGAGAGAGAGAGAGCGTGCTTATCTGGTAACAGAAAATGCAGCGCCCGACTGACCGACTTGCTCTGCCTCGCGGCAGTTTGGACATTCACAAGTGGATCGTGCAGGCGCCTTGCCGCCGCCTCCGCCAGTCCCCCCTCCTCTCGTGTTCTTCGTCGCCGCGCCAAGCAGCGTCATTGGCGAGGCGGACGCGGCTGCAGCCGCTACCAAAGCGGCAGCAGGCGCGGCTGATGCGGCCGCCGCCGCGGCAGCCACTGCTGGAGAGGTGAGGAGCTGGTGATAGTCGGCTGATGAAGTGGCAGCCGTTGTGGAATAAGACCACGGCGAAGGGTCCCACCTGGAAATGAAGAATGCCGATCAAGGGTACGGTAACTGAAGAAAAGGAATTCGAGTTGAGAGTGTCAGTATCCCTGGCACTTGTTATATATGTAAGTATTGTTAATATGGTCGGGTTGTACATTGTAAGCGATCTTAAATATTTTGGGAAAGCTCATCAGAATTGCAGTGAAGAGTCGAAAAAAAAAAGAAAACTGATGGTAGCTGACCAAGTGGGAGAGGCTGGCGGCCAGCCAGAAGCAGAAACGGGCGCGGGGTAGGAAACGGCAGCCGCCGCGGTCGCGTACGCCTTGCTACTGCTCTCGGCCAGGCGATTGTACTGCTCGACCAGCTTGTCCAGAGGGCCCTGCTCAGCGGTCTAAAGAAAAGATTGAAATAATGAGAGAGATAGGAAGAAGTGGAGAGAGATAAGAAGTGAGAGACAGCCCCTTACATGTCTGAATACGGGTGGTGGATGCATGTGGAACACAGCGGGCGCCGTGGCGGCGGCGGCCGAGACGGCGGCCGCCAGATCCAGTGCCGAAGAAGGCGCGGGCGCCGCGGTTGGAGAGACATCTGTCAGACTGTTCATGCTCAGCATTCCTGAGGATAGGGCTCAGTGCACTTTCCGCTAGGCTTCAATCTTACTTCTAGTTCCTCCCTCCCGATCTTACACTCGTTTTTCTTTCCAAACTTTTACTCTCTTGCTCGATCTTCTCTATCTCGCTATTATTGCGTTTATACCGGGTGATATCTACCATTCCTTGTCTATCGAACGAATCGAAGCATAGAAGTGCGCTGAACATTAAGATAAGGCTCATTATGCTCCCGCGAACTGTATATGCGATACAAAATAGAACTATAGTTATATATAAATTGGACCGCTTACATCTCCGAAAAAAAAAACATAAAAAAGTTTAAAACTATTAGGTAAATCTGGCTACCGCTCAAGAGGAAGAGTAATCCATCACCTTGTCTAGCCAAATATGGCCAGTATCCATGCCTTTCCAAGCAGAAACCAGCGGCCACGCCCCCTTTGTTTTACAGTAATCCAAGGCGACGAGGCGACGGACACTGGTCTCTCTTGCATCCTTTGTCCTTTCCCTTTCCTCCTCATCCTCATCCTCCTCCTCCTCATCCTGTCTCTCTCTCTCTCTCTCTCTATCTTTCACTCTCTCCCTCTCTTTTCTTTCTCTCTCTCCTCTCTCTTACTCATTCAGACATTCTAATTTCCTTCCGTCGCCTGCCGCTCTTGCTCTGACTCCTTCTTCAACTTCTCGCTTTCTTTTCTCTTGAAACCACGCGTCTATTCCCGCTACAATCGACCGAATGGCCAATTTCACATATTGTTCGAGAAAAGAGAAGGGGATTCCTGGACGAGTCGGAGAGACAGAGAGAGAGAGGGAAAGAGAGAGAGAGAGAGAGAGAGAGAGAGAAAGAGAGATAGAGAGAGAGAAAGAGAGAGAGACAGAGAGAGAGACAGAGAGAGAGAGACATACCGATAAAGAGAGGGAGGAAAGGAGGAGGGATATAAATCTGTTGAACGAGGAGCTTCAAAGTGGCTGCAAGAAGTTATTCATTCATTCCTTAACCGCTGCAGTGTTTTTATGTACATACGTATGTAGAAAGAGATTACAGTTGCAATCCCATGTTTAGCAGCGCGGAGCCAGGAGGTCTAACGAGAGAGCTTTATCGGCGTGGTCAGGAATGGGCACAATGGTAGAAAGAGCGACAGAGATGGGAGGGGAAAGGAGGGCGAGAGAAAGGGAAAGAAGAAGAAAAAGAAGAGAGAGAGAGAGAGAGAAACAGAGAGAGAGACAGAGAGAAGAAGGACAGTTTTACAATAGCCTGGTTCAGTCACTCAGCAAATGATGCATGCGCCATTGCTCTCTGTCGACATGTAAAGAGGGTGAAGTGTTTGTAAGATATACATAGAGAAAAAGAGAGGAATGAGAAAGAGAAAGAAAAGGGGGAGAGAGAGGGGAGAGAGAATGAGAAAGAGAGATGAGATGAGATTGGCTACAAGTAGTACTGGAGAGTGACAGAGGGAAGATGACACCTGCGGCAGGCCTTTCAACGGGAACAACCACAGAGACACTCTTTCGCCGTGAGAGGTGATTTACTGGGTGCCCTTGATGTGGAGCAGAACAGAAAGGAACTGAACTGGCAAAGACTTTTCTGGCTTTCTGCCAAAATCAGACCTACAATTGAATACAATGATACCTCAGTCATTATTTCCTCAGTTGGTTGGCTTTTAAATTTTCATTGTGCTTTCTCTTTTTACCAATCTGTATCTCGCTCTCTGTTCCTCTTACATCTCTCTCTCTTTCTCTCTCCCTCTCTCTTTCTTACATCAAACCCTCTCTCTATCTCTCAATCTTTTCTCACAATTCTCGAAAGAACGCTAGAGAGCAAGAGAAGCGCTGACGGCTAGGCGCCTGTGCAGGCGTTGGACCATATGGAATGAGTGATTGCGTTCCTGGCAAGGGAAGAGAGAGAATGGGAGAGTGAGAGAAGCAGAGACGAAGAGAGTGAAAGGGCGGCCGCGCCACTGGAATGTCCTTCGGCAGTGAATGCTTGCGCACCCAATTATTCTCTCATCGTTCATTAGCAAAGATGCGCGAGACAGCGAGAGAATAGAATGAGAGAGAGAATGAGAAAATGAGAGAACGAGAGATAGAGAGAAAAGAGACAGAGACATGAGGACACGCTCTTCACACACTTTTCTCCCGGTTAGCACCTCGTGATTGAAAAGGTGGAGGAAGAGCTGTCCATTCCACGAATAGAAGTGACCATCCGAGAAGAGGAAAGCTTCTTGCTCTAACAATGGGGTTTATTCAAGGAATCATAATGATCGGACGATTAGCCGAAGCTTTAGCAGAAGGGGATTACAGATTGAGAAGAGGGAAAGAGAGAGAGAGAGAGAGAGCAAGAGACTGAGAGAGATAGAGGGTGGGAAGGGGAGAAAGAGAGCAAGAGGGAGATAGAGACAGAGAGAGAGAGAGAGACAGTGGGAGAGAGAGAGAAAGAGACAGTGGGAGAGAGAGAAAGATACTGACAGGAAGGGATCGACGAGGTGTACGGATTGGAACCTAGGATTATCTGCTGTCCGGAAGAAGAAGCTCTTTGATCAGTTCTCCGATTTGGATTACTCACATGATGAGTACAGTTAGAGAGTATTCACCAATTGGTCTGCGAATCGTCTCATTTTCTCTCTCACATCCACTCAATCACTTATCAGCGCTGTTTCATTGGGAAAGGCTCATGTTGTCGATTCTTGCCAGTTTGAACGTGCCGATGATTTCAAACGGTCTTCACCGTTCCGCGGTCTCATTCTCAAAGTTCGCATGGATAATGGCCGCTTAAATCCAGCTATCGACTCCAGGTGCGAACGAAGCACTCATGCGGCTAAAGAGGAAAAGTCTTCCTTTTCAGTCCATCCTTTCACTCTCTCTCTCTCTCTCTCTCTCTCTCACTCTCTCCCGTTCGATACTCTGCTTCTCTCTCTTTATTGTTCTCTCTCTTGCTCTCGGTTTTTTTTTGCGATGCCATCGCCTGGAGCTGTTCTGCGTGCTTTCCAGATACGGTATTGCGTGCGGATGTCTCAGGGAGTATTAGACTGGAGGGTGAGAGCGTACGAAGGGGAATGAACACTCGGCCAGTCGTATACACCTGGGTGCTTCCAGTAATGGGTTCACGCCCGTTGGGGTAGTTGAGAAAGGAGAGAGAGGGGGCGGGGGAGAGAAATAGAGAAAAAGAGAGAGAGCGAGAGATAGAGAGAGAAAGTGAAGGGAGAGAGAGCGAGAGAGAGAGAGAGAGAGAGCGAGAGAGAGAGACACACAGAGCGAGACAGAGAGAGAGAGACAGAGAGAAAGTGAAGGAAAGGGAAAGAGAGAGCGAGAGTGCGAGAGAGAGAGAGAGAGAGAGAGAGATAGAGAGAGAGAGAGAGAGAGAGAGAGAGAGAGAGAGAAAGTGAAGGGGAGTGAGAGTGGGATACAACCAGTAATAGTTTACGGTAGAGAAAATGGAATGTGTGACGCAGGCAGTGGGGCGACGGAGGGAGACAAACACCAGTATGACGGCTAACAAGAAACATCTTATACTTTTCGCAAGATACCTTTGGATTGCCAAGACGAATTGAGTAATCTTAAAGATACCGTCGAGAGAAAAAGAAGTGTCAGAGGAAGAGATAGAGAGAGCGAGAGAGACAGCGAGAGAGAGACAGCGAGATAGAGAGAGATAGATAGACGGCGAGAGAGAGAGGGAGAGAGAGAACGAGAGACAAAAGAGAGCTGAACAAATGGAAATAGAAGCTAAGACTGGAAGGGAGATGAAGAGAAGATTCTGCTGCTTATGACAGGAAGAAGAAGCAGACTCACGCAATACAATGAACGGCTGAGACAAGCGGACTAATTGCCAGGAGGGACATGACGGAGGAGTGATCCAACACTCATTCTTCTTGTATTAACAGATCAGCTAGCCTCGGAAAGAGAGAGAGAGAGAGAGAGAGAGAGAGAGAGAGAGGGAGGTAGAGACGGAGGACATTTTCGAGACCTTCAATCTTCTTGTTCTCTCGAGCCAACTATGGTCACTGTCTTCTTTACATCCTAAGCTTAGGCAAAAAGTGTAATGTGGCTTTCAACATCGCCAAACTCTCGCTTTATGTTTCAAGGGGATCTTGCTGACTTCATCATCTAAAAATGGTTGGTAGAAGCATTTTGTGCGCTCTTCCGTGCAGTCTCCACCAAACCAGTCATTACTGATTACGGTATTTATAATTGCGATAAAGTTCTCTCCGATAATAGCAGAGTATGTCAATCGAAAATTAGAGGTTATATAAGAGAGAGTCGCCTCTTAGCGGGCTTTGCTCAAATTGGTCAGATAATGTGACAAAAGTACAGCTTGGCGATAATAGAAGAAGCTCCTTCTAATAAAATACAACGAACAATTCATCATAATGACGACTCGTAAACAAACGAAAAATACTGTAAATACAGATAGCATCATATAAATTAAGAGTTTAAAAATAACCACTTCAAAGATACTTTCTTGGGGCGAAACTATTGCAAGTTCTTGCACACTTCGGCTGCTCGTCGCATCTCTGAAAGATAAATGAAACGTTAAATCGGCTCTGTTCAGAAATTGAATAATATCACTCCCTTCCACGAAAAGATATTCCCGAGAGTCCACCATTTTGCGAAACGAAGAGAACAAATTGAAACCGGTTTTCAGCATTTGGAAGACATCTCTGGCCACGAGAACATCGTGTTCCTTAGAATCGCTATCCGTTAGCCGAAGGTGCAGTTGCTGAAAAGAAGGGAACAATTCACTAGTATACGAGAATAGCAAATATTCTAGCCGAAGAAATGAAGAAAATATTCACTACTGTAAGCAAATAAAAAGAATCTCCTGGTCACGCACATTATTTTGTAATTTTTCAGCCTCGACGGAGGTGACGTGAGGTTCTGAAAAGTAAACCTGTTATTGACATTGATAAGAGCTGAGACGTTTCAGTTTTTGAAGAAACCAATATCGCTTCAATTAAAGCAAACCTTTCAGCATTCTCGACCGTAATCGCTTAGTCTCCGTTTTGTTAGAATCGAACAGCCGAGAAATTACGGTGCAATGCTCTTAACATAAGTTTTATTTAAAAAAAACCACATTAATATAAACTCTGCAGCATTTTGGAAGTAATATCAAGAGGAATATTCAAGGATTACAGCAGCAAAAAATTAAATACCATGAGGCATGCCAAGTTGCTCCAACTCCCTCGCAAGATTCTCGGAAGAAACATCGCTCAAGAAGGCGTGTTCAAGAATGAAGGAAGAACAAGCAAAGATACGTTCGACAGCCTTATCATCTTCAAGAATGAGGATTTGACTATTTAATCTCTTATCTCTCGGAAAGACAAACATTGCTGTGGAAAAATAGAAATATACTGCACCTAACGAGTCAATGACAAACTTGGAGAGGTCGGCGGCAGAAACAGAAGCAGCTTCAGTTTTCAATGACGATATTGCCAGAGAACAGAGCATACGGAATCGGATGGATGTCTGCAGAATCAAGAAGATAAACATAAGACGCGCATTTTAGAAAACTAATTGGGTCAACTGGATTAATTAATCCATCAAATAGAGAGAAAAAAAGGTACAAATAGAGTAAGCAAAACATAGCAATAAATGGGAAATAACCATTTTAGAGATCTCAGCAACTCCTGCAAGGAGCCAATCGGGTGAATCCAGCCCATTCAGAAAGGTGAATCGCTGAATAGAAAAGAACGGTGACAGATAGAGAAGAAGAACGAACCATTCTGAGAGAATCGAGTAGCCGTCTTCTCCTTTTAAAGTGCCAGCCACGAACCAGAGCGCTCCAAAATGTTTCCAGACGGAAATGAATTACAGTGTTTGAAGACGGTCATTTTATAACGATGTTTCATCTACGAAACTTCACTACTGGACCTTCTGCTGGACTCACTTCCTCGTGCGTGAATACACCGAAATAACCTGTTTGAAATTTGTTTTCCTCTGCCATTTCGTTTCTGATATTAGTGTCCAGTGATTGTGTTTATAACTTATTTTCTTGTTAAGGAAAGAAGCTTGCTGACGAGCATCGTCCACGCTGCAATGGAGCAGCCTCAAAGTCGAGTCCGGGTAAGCCTTTCAATCTTCTCGTCTAGGGAGTTTTTTTTTTCGAATCATGATTGTTATTGTCAGATATGATTCAGGTCTAGTCATTAAAATAGATAATCTCTTCTATGGCTAACTGCTTTGAGGTCGAGGACGCGCTCTCCTACTTGGATCAGGTGAAAACACAGTTTGCCGACGAGCCACACGTCTACACCAACTTTCTCGACATAATGAAGGAGTTCAAGTCGCAGACGTCAGTTTCACCAAAGTTTGTCTGAAGTTTCGATGTTGGGTGGCTTAACCGTAGGGTGAGGAGAGACTAATCAGTGGGAGACAATCCTTGAAGAGGACAAATCACTGCATTCTCTCTTCCCCTTTGTAGTATTGACACGCCGGGCGTGATTGCACGAGTCAGCAAGCTCTTCAGAGGAAGGCCTCATCTTATCATCGGCTTTAACACTTTTCTTCCTGCCGGCTTTGAGGTTTGCTTCTTTTATTTGGAGAGCATTTCCATTTAGCTCCGTTTTCTTTGGTCTGCTTTGGACAATATAATAATAATAACAATAGAATGTATTTGGTTAAATATGTGACTAAGCCTGCGCAATTCTAGGTTCGAGTTGAAGGCGCACGAATTTACATATCCGAGCCTTCCGGTGTGATTACGGTTGGTTACAAATGTATATAATATACATTTTTTTATTGGAGCTGGTAATGTAACAACAGTGTTTCGTTTCCTTGTTACATCAAGAGTTTCCTGTAATGAAGTTCATTTACAGACGGTTGAAGATGAAGAAGAGTTCTATGCCAATATGAGAGTGAATGAAGAACCCTCAGAGGAGGACATCATTGATGACGAATTAGTGGACGAGGAAGAAGAGGTCAGCACGAGGAAATACGCGAGAGAAAGATGAACACGATAGTGAATCAGTGGCTGTTGAAACAGTAGGCAATGCATCCACTCCGTCTACAGTCATGGGGGGGGGGGTGGTTAACGATAGAATAAGGGCTAGGGTTTGAGATATAAATGGTACAGATAAACGTATTACTCAGTATGAGCTTCTTCATCATGTGATAATTTAAATACGTTAACTTTTCAAGTTAATTGATGAGACTGGCGATGTGGATGGCGGTGAAGAAGACGACGAAGTGGAAGAAATACTGGAGGAGACTCCACTGATATCTCCTGAGCCTTCGGATGTAAGGCTCAGTTCATTTGGTTCATTTGATTTAACCAAAAATGCATTCCTTCCCCCCGAAATGAAGATGTAATCCTTTGAGGGTCTGACTCCAACTCCGAAAGAAGGCGGAGAGTTCAATCATGCTGTAGACTATGTCAACAGGATAAAGGTTGTTATATGATTAGTTGAGTTGTGTTCTGACTGGAAACCTTTTCTAGGTTCGCTTCCAAGATCGTCCGATCGTCTACAAGCAATTTCTCGAGATTCTCCACAACTATCAGCGGACATTCGCAGAAACGGTTATTCTCGTCTACTTTGGCTTTTTTTTCTCGTAACTGTTGTGGGCAACTCGATACTTTGTTGATACTTCAAACAATGACAATCTTGATGTTCATTGCAATAATACAATGCGGAAGATTTGTTTTTTTTACTGTACGAATGTTTAGGATGTTTATTGGGTTCCGATGTTGATTGGGATTAATTTATAATAAGAATGACTTGATTAGATGGCGCGTGGCGGTAACGTGTCAGCCACCGAGAAGCATGTCATGACTTCGATCTCGGGGATCTTCAGAGATGATCCCGATCTTCTCGACGAATTTCGGTAAGGGGTTTTTACAACGCAAGTCAATTTTGTCCTTGTCCTAAGACTATTAATATTAGAGGCTAAAATTGTATTCTACAGTGATTTTAGTTACTCTTTTGCAGGTTCTTCCTGCCAGACGCGCAGACTTTGCATCGACGTGATGCAATGGATGCTATTCGGCTGAGAAAGATGCAAGATGCTCAGGTTGCTAGATCATTCTTCTAAAAGTAGAATTAAGAATTCTGAGAATATAAATTAAAAATAAGAGAGCATTTTAGCCGGCCGGTTACGAAGAGGAAGAAGAAGCTGCTGAAGAAGGACAAGAACTGGGAGGAGATAAGGAACAAGAAGAAGAGGAAGAAGTGGAGGGAGAGCAGGAGGAAGAAGGAGAGGATGAGGAAGAAGAAGAGAAGGAAGAAGATGAAGAGGAGGAGGAAGAGGATGAAGAAGAGGACGAGGGAGCCATTCCACCGCCAGTCACCATTCGGAGGAGTGTCGATCTGAACACGGCCATGTCATCGGTTGGCACACATCTCTTCCTTTTTCTGCAAACTATAACCACTTTACGAAAGTTAATGCCTCTACATTCTAAAACTGAAATGAAATCAAATGAAATAGTTGCAAAGAAGTCGTCTTATCTTCAAATAAAAAAAAATGTAAAGAAAAATAAAGTTTGATGATTGCAGATGACAACCGAAGACGTTCTTTTCTTTGACCGAATGAGAGCCGAGTTGACGGAAACTCAATTCGCGAACGCAATGCGTCACTTTGATCTCTACTCCGCATCCATTACAACTCGCTCGGATCTCTTGGTAAGCTGAGCATGTAGCTTGTGAGGTATAATTATTGAATTGTTGATTTGCAGAGAGCTCTTTCGTACGTGCTGACCAAGCATCCGTCCCTGCTGAATCGGCTGACGCGGATGCTTCGTCACGCTTCTCCCTCCCCTCCCGCCACCCCCGCCCACTCCATCCTCGACAGCGACCTCGTTCATCAGATTGACTATTCCAGCTGCAAGCAACTCGGGGTACGCATGTTTCTCCTTTTGTGTGTGCCACTTCAGGCATGTCTTGCTGAGTGTGAAAGCGAACTTCTATATTTGAGTGGAAATAGTCTTATCGTGTATTTGTAAAGAGGCAAAGAGGAATGTCTGTTGAGGTGAGCTATCGTTCACTGCCCGATTCCTACCGAAGACCCTTCTGTTCAGGACGAACCAAGCTTTGCCACGAGGTTCATTTCATCTTCTCTTTGAATTCGTTACAGATTTCAACAAAATAAAACTCCTGTTCCTCATTAGGTTTTAAATGACACTTGGGTGTCTTTTCCTTCGTGGTCTTCCGAGGATTCGTCTTCTGTCTCGTCAAAGAAGACATCCTACGAAGAATTTGTTTACCGTACTGAGGATGAACGATTTGAGGTAGGCATCAGCTGGGTCTTTGCTTTAGAGTCTATCTCTCTCTCTCTCTCTCTCTCTCTCTCTCGCTCTCTCTCTCTCGCTCTCTCTCTCTCCCTTCTCCTCTTGACTATTTGTTAAAGAGAAAACGAATGATATAGTTCTTCCTTTTCAGCTCGATATAATCATCGAGGTGAACAAGTATGCGATAGTGGAGTTGGAAGCGAGGAAGCGGAAGCTGGCACGACTTCGCGAAGAAGAGGCAGCGAAGTAGCTCTTTCTCATTCATAATTGTCTTGCATGTCACCCTTCCGCAGATTCCGACTTCCCGATGGCTTCGGAGTGAACTCACCGGCCATCCTTCAGAGAGCAGTCAGAAGAGTCTACGGAGAACACTCGGCCAAGATGCTCGAGGCACTCAGGAAGAATCCATTCAACACCATTCCTGTGGTTAGTGATCCTAGGAGGTTGTTTAGTTCCAAGGAAGGCGAGTAATTCGACGTTCCAATCTGAAACTCTCTCTTTGAATCATACAGTAAGCATGTAGCAAAATGCTGGTTTTTACAGCTTTATATTTTAAATGACAGTGAAATGAGTATACTTGTAAAGCCCAAGATGGAATGACTTCAGATACTACAACGCCTCTACGAACGTGAGAAAGAGTGGAAAGATGCTCAGCTAAGCATGAACAAAGTCTGGAGAGAACAGGTTTCCAATCATTTTCAACCTGTGCTTGGCCGTATCAGAATACTGGTCGTTTATCTCATGCTTTCCTTATGGTTAGAGTGAGAAGCAGTTGATTCGCTCGCTGGATCATCAGAGCGCAGCGATCAAGAACTTCGATGCCAAATGCCTACGTGCCAAGTACCTCATCTCGCACATTGAGAACTTACGGGATGAGTGCATCAATAGGTTTCTTCACTTTCTATTATCTCTCTTTTATGCGATCGCTTTGAAAATATTGTTTATTCAGTTCAAGAATTAGAATGAATTGCAGACCGAAGAACGAGCTCGGGGGACCTCAGCTAATCTTGGAATATCCGAGTGACCGTAGAGTTATTCTGGATGCAAATGATCTCCTCATCCACTACGTTCGTCGGAGCAACTTCAGCAAGGTTCTCATTTCACTTGTAATTTCACCCTCTAGCAACAAGAAACGCTGCCATAAAACGTCAAGAAAATCATTTTATATAAAGAAATTGATCTTGAATAAGCCAATGGATCGTTTCAGGAAGAGAAAAAGCGCGTTAAAAAGGTGCTGCGACGCTTCATTCCTGAGTTGTTTGCACTGGTAAATGAGGAGATGAGTGACCAAGAAGACAATGCGAGTGGCGGAAGTGGAGGGAGCGGCAAGGATAGGTTAGGAGGGAGAGAGAGAGAGAGAGAGTACATAGAGACAGATGGAATTAGAACAAGGATAGGCTTCATTTTGTATATATGTTAAAAAAAAAGATAGTTATGAGTCGCAGGAAAGCGGAAGAGGATGAAGAGAAGGAGCAGCCTGCCTCAAGGAACTCTCCGAGTGCCTCTCAAGAATCACCTTCCCTCTCCGGAAGGAAGAGGAAGCTGCGGAGCTCTGCGATGGGTCAGGGAGTCGAGGACGAGGAAGGGGAAATTAAGGTTTATTTTGGGATGTATTGTTGGAAATTAGTGGTTTTGAAAAATTAGTGGTTTTGAATGCTATTGATGATTTTGAAATAACTGTGTTGAGGTTCGAATGCTGCCGGAAGGATCCTCGAGGGGCAGCGACACTTACCGGCTCCTCTATGGAGGCAACACCATGTATGCTTTCATGCGGATGCATCAAATGCTCTGTGATCGACTCGGCAAACTGAGAAAGGTTGGGTTTGAGAGGGAAAGAGGGGTTGAATCCAGTGAGGAAGGTTTTGTTTAAAAGGGAAAGAGGGGTGGATCCAGTTATTCAGATGCAATGCATCTTACTTAAGACTTTTTTTTAAAGCTCCATTAGTTAATAAATTGTGCTTTGAGGCGTGCGAAGAGCAGCTCGCGGAATGGCAGATCGAGCAGAAAGTGGCAGAGCAACAGAAAGTTCTGTCAGTTCTCTTTCTGAGCATTATTTTCGGTAAAGATATAAAAGTCTTTCCAAGAACAATTGTCCTTTTTTCAGCTATGCAATGTATGGCAAAGGAATCGAAGGCCAGCCGCTCTGCGCGTCGGATTCACAGAGAGGACTGCACAAGTACGGAGCTTTCCACTGTCTTTGGGAATACGGGCCCCAGAAAATGCACTGTACTTATCGACTAATGTGTATTCTTGGGAACTGTTTTCCCAAGTAGAAGTTCCTTCCTTTACCTTCCGTCTTGGGTTGGCTCGGTAACGTGTCGTAACAGCGAGGGATTCTGTCTTGTTTGAGGCTGAAGCCAGCACGTCTCCCGCCGCAAGGTAACTTTGATCGCCTGCTTATGCTCGTGAAGCAGACACTCGACGGGAATCTGGAGCCGGTCAACTTCGAAGATGAAATTAGGTACAAATCTTTATGACTGAGCTTTATGGGCTATAACTGAGAGTTATTACACCAGGAAGATGTATCAGTTACGCTATTTCGATACCCAATGTAAATTTTTTCAATCAATAGAATGCAACTTGGTTGCATTACCCTAATTTTAAACCATAAGTGTTATCCGAGTTGTAATGACTGCCCACCTTTTGTCCAGAACAATGCTGCCAACACAAGGCTACCTTGCCTTCACGCTGGATAAGATGGTGATCTCCGCAACTCGGCAACTCCACGTCTTCTCCTCGGCTGACACCGACAAGGCGCAGACTCTGAATCTCTACACCAAGTACAGGTGAACTCTTTGGCTCGGGTGAGTGGTGGCTAATGAGGACTGCTTACAGACTGGCCAAAGCTCCCGCTCTCCACACTCAGCAGACGGAGACGAGGAAGAGAGTGGAGCAGTCGTATGAAGAAGAGGCTCTCCATGTTATGGAGGGCCACAACTGCTTCAGGATCTATGTCGTCGATGCTAACATTCCGACACTTACTATTGGCTAGTTTTTGCTGAACTGTGTAGCAGGGTTGTCAATTTTTATGTATAAGGAATGAATCCTTGATGATAATTTATTTAAAAAAAAAAACTTATTTAGAACTTCTGGAGGGCGACAACGACGAAGATGACGAAGAGGAGGATGAAAACGACGAAGAAACGACTGCTGCGAATGCATCGACTACGCAAGAGGCAGACAAGAGTAGGGGAAGCAAGGAGAAGGATGACGACGGTTAGGGAGTGGAGAGATAATTAGAGAGCTGAGAGCTAGAGAGAGACGGACAGAGTGAGAAATGGAGGAGAGGGAGGAGGTAGACAAATGGCACCACTTCTGAAATTATTTGTTATAGTAGAATCTACTGTAAGTATCCAAGCAGTAAATTATGTGAGAATCAAATACGTTTAACCTTTTATATGTTCAATTTAGCTGAAGGCGCTGGTCCTTCGACGACGGAAGAAGGAGGTGGAGGGAGTGGAGAAGAGGGGGAGGATAAGGAGAAAGAAGCTGGAGGGAAGTTGAGGAAGGAGAGGAAGAATAGAAGGAGAGAGCAGAGAAAGAGACGAGCAGAGAAAGCAGCAAAGGAGTCGGCTCATCTGGTAAATTAATTTTATAATCATTATGGACAAGGACGGGAAATTAACTGTGTTTGATTAAGGCGAAGCGAATTCGCAGAGACGAAGAGAACAATGAACAGAAGGAGGAAGTCGCGGAGGATATTGTCAGTTGTGATTGCCATCTTTGTGAAAGCTTCGGGGACATCTGAGCCAGTCGTTGTTGTTGAGAAAGACAACGTTTCAGACAATTGAACCGGGTGAAGTGGAGGAAGTGCCAGTCGAGATCCGACTTCCTGGAATCGGCCGACCAGTCGTAGTTGTTGAACCGCCGGCCTCGAGGAAACGGAAGGTTCCCGACTTTTTATTCACTTTTCTTTTTTATAAGGAAAATGCGAATAATCTCGTAGTTGCAATGTTCACAATTAAGAAGAGTGAAAATAGTTGTCTATTAGCTCCAGTTCCGATATTTGATTGACACTAGGAACGAGAGGAATTGTCGCGAATCCTCATGGAAGGCCGTAGAATTCTCCTCCGTCGAAACATCCGCGTCCGGAAAGGAGAGAAGATGAAAGATTTTCTATCGGCAAACAACCAGAACTTTGACGGCTACAAGAGAATTAAGAAGGTTAGAGATAACGGATCAGAAGTCAAGAACAGAAGAGAGAGAGAGAGAGAGAGAGAGAGAGAGAGAGAGAGAGAGGGGGAGAGAGAGGGAGAGGCAGCTACCGAGATAGCGATTCTCTGTTAAGGCATCCCGTGATTGTTGTCTCGCTCGTGGTGAGTCCGTTCTAATGAAGAGACGAGCCCGTGCCCCTGAATGGTTTACGTCGCGAGCCTCGTGCGAGTGGATGGAAGAGGGGATGACATCCGTGCCCCGCAGGCACTCTGTCTATCCCAATGTCTACTACTGGACATACGCTGTTGCTTAGATTCTTCCATTCATCTTGGGCTTGTATTAGCAGTAATGTTATGTCTTTCTGTAATTCTTTCTTTTTTTTTGTAATTACACATCGAAATATAGTTTTTACCGTTTACTAACCCGCAAGACTTTCACCGTTGGTGACACATCACAACATTATTTTGCTTGCAACATCAGCTGTCCATATTTCATGAGATATATGAATTTAATGAGTGCTATCCTTAAAGTCCGCGCCAGATCTGCGACTTCTGTTCTAATCGGTTGTGAATGTTTCATTGCTTGTATGATGACTTTGCAATTAGAAATAGATTCTTTATGACTAACCCCTTAGCAGAGCGTCATAGGCGCGAGTAAATATTTAAGAACAAGTACACGTCACAACAACCGCAATGTAGTAATAGCACAGATATCAAGGTATGCGGCAAGGGAAGGAAAATAGTACAAGTGAAGAAAGACTAGAAGTGGTTGGCAGAAGTGTTAGCTAAACATACATGGATTCAGCAAGGTCGGACATCTTACTGCTGACAGAGACAAAGTGTGTGAAGTAGTCAGAGAGCTCGTCCAGTTCATCCAGGCAGACCTCACTCCCGCCAGAGTTTCGAGCCTGGACAATAAAAAAAAGATGGATTCCTAGATCGTAGATGGAAGTCATACCCTCTCTTTCACTAATCCTTTAACAACACGGATTGCACAGCTGCTTGCCAAGAAGGAATCAACTATAACCACTGAAATGAACTGCGGAGAAAGGTATCAAATAAAATAGAAAACCTGAATGGAGCAAGGCAATGGCGCAGAGGATACGGGAGATTCCTTTGGAGTGGCATCAGCAGACCATGAGGAAGAAGTCTTCAGCTTCAGCGATTTGAGCAAGCGAGTAGCTGATGTGGAGAATTTCACCAGTAACAACGTGTTGTAGTAGTCCTCTGCAAGTAGAGAAAACTCAATTATCTTTCACTGCGAATTGTATCACAGCACAAACTCTTATAATGCAGTGACGAATTGCAGGAATAGAAGGATAATTGTCTAAAACGAATGGAAAAACACAAACTTGAAGGTTCCGCAACTTTCTCCGGACATGATGCGGTAGAAGAAGGGTAGGGAGCGACTGTGGGGAAACGGACGCGCCGGCGATGGCCAGGAAGCGTTGGCCCACTGTGGCACACTGCAATTGCTTGATTTACACTTGAAACAGATTATACTATATTATATTATATAAATTGAATGGAAAACATAGATGAACAAGAATTAGTGTCCTTATATAACGCCAGGAAGACATACCGAGCGACGGTGGAGCAGCAAGCGGAGAGGGCGACCGAGTGCTGGCTGGTGAGCAGTGAGGGGGACTGGAGAGGGACAGGGACTGGAGCACCAGCACATCCTCGTCGTCTTCATCGTCCTCTTCATTCTCTCCGCCAGACACCGACGGAGAGCCTGGCAACAAGGCCGATGGCATGTTGAGGCGATCCTTCAAATCTGAAGAATACAACAGAACTAAATTTATAGAAAATAAAGAATATAAAGAATTCACCGACGAAATACAAAAGTTGCACAACAAAAAACCATGTCTAAATTTAGCCAAAAAGAAGGAAATCTGACGTCATGATGAATTGGCAACATGCCCAATATTGAAAGGTTTCCGTGCAAGAGACACCAAAATTTGAGTGTAAAAAGGCGCGAAACCGTTGGCAAATAGCAATATTCACCCATTCACCCATTCACCCGCATTCACCCGCATTATTCACCCAATGCTTTCCGCCTATCAATTCTTTCTTTCACACTAAATGTTTCTATTTAATTTTTTAATTTTTTGTTAATGGTAATAATTGTTTAGTATTTAACTAGCGTGCCTTCGGCACGCTACGGGCCTTCGGCCCGGTCAATGGCCACCGGGGCTATCGTCCCGGTGGCCATTTCCCGATTTAAGAAGGTATAAGTGGGGGTCGTTTGTGTCCAGCGAGGGTTGATTTGTTGTGTTTGATTCACTTTGCGCTTTTCTAGCAAATAAAAGTTTATTTGAGTTACTGCTATGAATAAAAAATGGGAGGAAAAATAAGCCAATCGGACGTCTCCGTCCGACGCCACCGGCATCGCTTGTCTGCATCGGATGCCAGCAAGCACCGGATGCCTGCGTCGGACGCCACCGAGCAGCGGGCACCCATTGGAACAGCTGCGCTGCATGCTGGCTTAAGCGAGCCGAATTGCTCGGTTGACTTTGAGGGTCGCCCAGCCCCGTCCAGGGGGGCAACCTACATTAGACGGCTTTTGCACAGGCCATTTATGCCCCATTATGCGCATGGGTAAGAGGTGAGGTGAGAGAGGGATGTGCGAGCAAAGCTTTAGAAATAATAGTGTTTTTTTTCTCTCTCTATGTGATTTACTACCTATTATAATTTATTTCTTTGTTTATTATTCAAGGAAAAGGATGTGAAAAGGAATCCAGGGGCCAGCAGCGATTGAAGACTGACTGTAAAAACACTGAATTCGCAAAGGCAGTCGAAAAGTACTTGATCATGCATGCACTTGACCACGCACGTAGTATTAAAACCTTTAGAATCACTTTTTTATTTAATTTCCTTTAGTTAAATAAGATTTATAAATTGAAATTACGTTTTCTAAAATGTGCAAAAGGGTTGTCCTCGGCCGGGCATCGAACCAGGGCTCTTTGGATAGCTCGGCGAGCTCCTTAGCCATTAGAGCACAGAGGCTTGTGGATGAATTCGCTCTGCCTTTCCCAAGCCAGTGGTGAGATGTAAGAGGCATAGGGGGGCAAGAAACAAGGTACATATTCACGTTCGTGCCCATATCTTCGCGCAGAAGTATCGGATTTTCATAATCTCGACGGCAGAGAGCTTGTAATCCGCGACTCTCTTTAGATCTAAGTTATGAGCAAAAAATTCCAACTCCTTGCCCCTAAAAAAAATACTGACCTACGAAATATCGATTTCTTCAGCTGTAACATAGTAAATAAAATAGCTGGCTATAGTGCTTTTTTCTTCCTTATGCCATTAAAAATAGTCCCCCCGAACGTTAACTCGAGTATCAGGCTCAAATATGCACGAGAACATTAGCACCCCCATATGTAGGTCAAAAATTGATTTTTTGGAAAAGTTTTGTATGAGAGAGTTGTTCCCCTATTACTAAGCTTCCGAATGGTATTCGACCTGTAGGCATACGTTCTAAAACCGAGGAAAAAAATGTCAGGAAAGTGACCTAAATTTCAACATCCCCTCAGGGTACTTTCCCTAACCCAAATAGGCTCATATTGAAGCCTGTTCAATTCTCAACAAGATGCTCAAAGTCCCATCACCATACGATCCCAACTTTTTGAGATATAAAAGTTCAAAGTTTGTCCCTAACAACAACAAAATTTCAGTTTTATCGATTTTTAAGATATCCCAGATGCGCAAAAGTTTACAAGTCATAGATCAAAAGATGCGTCTTGAAAAACTGCATCGATAGGACCCGACAATCAACGAAGCGCATGTCAGGATTTTGAGAAAGTTCCAATCTACAGGCGAAAAAGGGCTCATTTTAGAAAATCAATTCCCACCGATCTACCAATCGATCTACGGGATTGAGCTTCTGGCCATTGGTAGATTCCCGCCTGACGAATAAACTACTATTTTTGTTATTTTTGTAGGTGCCCTAGAAAAAGAGATATTCCACCTCAAAGTTTCCCGAGTGACCCCCCTTTGCGGCGCCGGTGCCGGCGCCGGCGCCAACCAAAAATTTCCAAACCCTCATAGGACGAAAGCCGAGACTTCAAAGTACCTTTTTGGAAAGTTTCATCCAAATCCACCAATCCTGCCGCCCACAGGAATCAATCTGCCGTAACCGGCCTTTAAATTACATACGATGTTTATCTAATAGAGAGATTGCAGTTTCCACCTCAAAAATGGAAGATTACAGCTTTGATCCCTTAATCTGCTCCAGTGTTGATGTCGAAGAGGAACCTGAAGACTTGTTTCAAAGAAGTCCTTCCCAAGATCATGAACCTGCAGATGTTCTTGCTACTCCCTCTCGAGCCACAAGAATGTACGTGCACTTACGTAGCGAAAATACAAAACGTGAGCTAATATGATTTGCATTCAGTTCGTCGTCGATGCTGTCAGATTTGTCTTTCGAAAACGACCTCTTGGATGATTCAATGGCAGGAAATATAGGCGTTTGGTGCCTCTCTTCCAACATCCAATGAACTTGACAAGGTCTGGGAAGAAGATGAATTCTTCCTAACGCTTCCTTCTGCAGAAATGGAGACTTCAATCAGTGCTCACATCTCTCTTTCTCTTTTTCTGATCTAGCCAACTTATTTTTCAGATGCACGGTATCCATGTCGAGGCTACTCGAAAGGAATGTGCATGATCGACTCGACTTTCAACTTCACAAATGCTCTTGTCATCCCTCTTTTCTACTCTAACTCCAATTTCAAGTAAGTACAGTTTTAATATTTTAATAGTCTATTTGAAATATTAAAGTTATATTTAGGAATCAGTCCGACAAATACTGCATGGAAATTGCGGCTACCTTAATTACGGTTGGAAGAACATCCGAGGATTATCAGGTATTTTCAATTTGCTGGGCAACAATATAGCTCATGTTAGTGTTTAGTGTTTCGGTGAAATACTCTCGAGGCATCTTGAGAGGCTCGGGTTTGGGGATAGAAAGATTCGATCCCTGACGACGGACGGAGAAGCTGCCTTCAAAGGATTTCTTAAGGTTATTTTTATTCATGTTATGAGTTTTATCTCATGCGATGATTTCAGAGCAGCGTTGCGAGTATGGCCATTCATATAGGATGTCAGCTGCATGAACGCGAATCCCTTACTCGTCAGATGAACCAGCACGGAAGCGAAATTGCGGATGTCAGTAAATGAGTAGGAAATGTTATGCATATATCTCTTTCTTGTTCATGTAGCTACTCTTCGGAACTGTGAGAGAAAGCGGCACGAAGAGGCGTGGAGTACTGAATTGTGCAGACGAGTCACACGGCGAAGCTGAATGGAATAGGCTTTTACTGAAGTTTCCAGGGAACATACGAGAAATGTTAGTTCCAGTTAATTATTCTGCCAAATGGTGTTTGTTTTCCTATTGTTCAGCGCACTTCCGATGTTCCGCTCACACGTCTCTCGATACGGAATTCGGAATCGAATACTGGCCGGATGGGGAATGGTTCCCCCCACAACCAACTCGGCCGAAACCCATAACAAATGGCTGCGTGAGAAAGTTGGAGACAGGCAGCCGCTTCACGTGTTCGCTCAGCGTCTCATGGAGTACACCGAAAGTCAGTGCCTTTCTTATTAGTAGAAATATTAAACACCATAACGTTTAGCTCGCGTGAAGCTTCTCAAAGCAGCTCTCCATGGTGTCGGAAGCAAGAAGCTTGCTAGTGGTGGCCGATTGCTCACTCTGGCCCAGGTTTGAAGGACATATATGAGTGATGTAATCTACTTTCGTTATTTTAGTTTCAGGAGATGGAGAAGAATAGGCCTGCCGAGCTGGCCAAGTTGTGCCGACGATACGGCCTAAGTATCTCCTCTTCAAGGAAGCATCCGGGGCATGAAGAGGACTTGCCACCCATCCTCTTCTGCCGTGAGTGTTTACATCTGAATATTACAAATAAATCTGAATATTACGAATAATTTTGCTACAGGTCGTTCGCAACGAGAATCGAAGGAACTCGTGGCTTTTGCTAAGAAATTGGAGGTTGTCCGGATGAAGTCCGGGAACTTTCTTGTTGCAGACGAGGAAAAATCTAATTCGTATGTGTTTTCATTTCATCCAGTAATGTTCAAAGATGTTTGCTCTAGGCAAATTGTGATTGTCTCCTCGAACAATTTGCTTCAATGCGCCAGCTCAATCTGTGGTAACATCACATCTTCTCGTGTCTGCGTACACATGTCAGATATCACGCTTTATTATATCTCTTGTAATTTTTCGTTCAGGCTGGCGGTCGTGTTGTCTGAAGATAAGGATGGTATTTTCAAAATGGCGCTGACGGACCATTTGAATGGCATGGATGATTTGGAATACCACCTCGCTACTTCTACCAACTCGGACTACGCCAAGCCAGGAACACGAGGTCGCAGAGGAGGCACCGCCTCTGCTATCAATTCGAAGAGAACAGTCACATCGGTGGTGACCGGCGCTGTAAGGCGCTCTGATCGTCAGTCATACAATTTAATTTTCTTACAGAGTATAAGTTTTATGACTCGTTTAGGATTTGATGCACTCGGCGGAGTTCCCAAGCTGCAGCAGGATGCCGTTGCTGCACTGGATGCATCTTCTGCTGAAGTGACTGAGGTATCCTATTTATTAGTTGAATTGTCTCTTCACACATTCGTTATACTCAGAAACTGGAGCGATTTCTCATCTTTCTCCCGTCACCTCAGCGGTTGCAAGCATTCGTCGATGGTACAAGTCGAACAAAGAAGCTTTTCTTCTACCAGAATGACAACTCGATGGTGCTGTCGCTCGCTACAGGTTCCTTTAAGCTTCTAGATGTTTCGGTAAGGCTTTGACGACAAGGATAAGAGTTGGTTGTAGAAATGCCGCAAAATCTGCCAAAGAAGTGTGCCGAGTGCTATAGTCCCCTTGAGCGCAAGAGTGACGGACAGCCTTCTGATCTTGTGGTGGCACACTATGAGGCCTTCGAATATGTGAATCAGGAAGGCAAGACATGTCGTGGAATAGGAACGAGGTACATAATAACTGTTTTCTCCACACGCATATTGTAAACATGCCTCATTTGTCTTTCAGATACATACACGCTCGATTTTCCTGTGTTGTCGGTCGTCACTCGCACATCACCCATCACGACTTTGTCTTCTCTTCCAAACTGAAAGCCTCCTTGACTACTTTCTACAAGGAATGGATTCGTAGGTCTTTTGGAATTGTGCACTTCTGAAGAGACTGTGTTGCTCATCTACTTGTTCTTGTTATCATGTTGTTCTTTTTGTGATATCCGATAAAGCTTGTAATAATTGTTTGTCAAATAAAATTTTAATCGATGCTAAAGAAGAATTAACATGCAAAACAGATTGAATAGGTAGGCACAGTGTGAACAAAAAGCATTGGGTGAATATGACCATAGGCTGGGTGAATATTACTATAAGGCGGGTGAATATTACCATGGGTGAATGCGGGTGAATGCGGGTGAATGGGTGAATATTGCTATTTGCCGAAACCGTTGTGATTTCAAATAGACAGCGACACGACATTTTTGCACTTGGCAGACGAAATACTTGGCAGTCCCTCCGTTTGTTTACCATATTCCCTGTTTTTGTTTCCCCTTTTATGACAGCTTTATCACATCTCTGCTGAGATGTTCACGATCATCTTATGCCAGTCATCATGCAACTTTCGATCGCCTTTTTTAATTATTAGTTTTCACGTCCGAGGCTTTTCTTTTTGTTTTATCGATTTCGAGACGTGAATGTATTCAACGTGAAGGGAAGAGAAGGCATGGCTTGCCTGTGAGAGTGCAACCAAGCCAACGCGGAGGTGAGAGATTGAAGGAGGAAACGAGGAAAATGCAGTAGAGTGGAAGAGCGAGAGCAGAAAGGACAACGAAGATGGGAGGGTTGAATGGGATGAGGCAGGGGAGAGGAGAAGCGGGCGGATATCCCCTTGCAGATACATTGAGAATGCGTCATCTGCCCCGGAGGGGATGGGGTGGGGGGCTGAGCAGTGTCTCCAGCAATGTTGTGTGTCTGCGCTCTCGTGCCCCGTCTTTTTCATCATCAACGAGATTCCGGGCGTATTTGTGTGCGTGAGACGAGAAGCTAACCACAGCGCAACATTCTTACGTCGCTAGTCGCTTTCGTAAACAGAGGAAAGCATCCCGATCACTTTCTTCTTTTGCAACGACTTGGAAATCTCGTATCTATTCCAGAGAAGGATTTGATGGGCTTATTTTTGACTCATTTCTAATTTCGGTGAGATATGAGTCAATTAGATGTTAAAGTGGTCACGATATAATTTTATAATTTTTTTCTGCAGAATAGTGATGCTTTCTACTTTTGCGAGATAATCTTAGTTTTTGAGAGATTGTTCGATTCTAGCGAGAAGTCCTTCATGCTTGATTACTCGCTTAATTGAATTGGACAAGCGAGGGAACTGTCGTCAATTCTTTCATGCAAGCCCCTCCCATTGCCTGCGAACGGAAAAGAAATGATTTCGAAAAGTTTCCTCGTCGCTTTAACTTGCTCTTACGTTTCGAAGCTACAACACACATGTCCTCTCATTCGTTGCGACGCCTTTTCCTCCTTTCTGTTTGTCTCTCTATCTATCCTCTCTCTTCCTTTTCGTCTCTCTCTCTCTCTCTCTCTCGCGCCCTTACCCTTTCAACTCCTCCACCCTCGCTGTGGTTGTCCAACGCCTGGCTGACCTTGCCGGTATTTATGGTCTTGAGTTTTCACGTTGGCTGCATCATTTTGAATGTCCGTCCTTCTCACTCTGACTCTAGCTCTTGCGCAATTATGAGAGATCCCTCGCAGTCAACTTGTACTTTCACCCCCTTCAAAGACTTGGACTGGCAACATATTTGCTTCTCACTCTCGTGGCACCTGTCCCTCACTTGAGGAGTTGCTATTTGTAGACCTTCCCTGGTTTTCTCTCCCTTTAACCTTTTCCTCTCTTTTTCTTGATGCATCCTCATCACTAGATTCCCTGTCTAGGCCACTCCCACCGCTATTTGTTGAATTTCATGCCCCGTGTAAGTGTTCTTGCATCATATCGCGAGAGAAGAGGCGTGAGTTGGTCTTGTCGGACTCTCCTTGTCTCCTTCCCGCCCTGTCTTCCGTTTCTCTCTTTCTCTGCCTCTCTCTCAGAACTCTTTTCTCTATCCTCACTCTTTTCTGTTTCCTTGCGTCCTCTGCCCTCATTTCACGTTCACTTCGCCGTGGCAGCACATAAAAAGCGTTCGGCCACCACAGCCTCTTCTCTCTATTGATTTCGTGTTGACGATATTCGTCTGGCATTCGCATGCGTTCTGGTTCTTTCTTTCCCACTCACTTTGCGCTTCTGTTGATACTCTGCTTTCTGCTCTGCTCAACTTATCTCCTAAAAATCGCTATTGACTGCCGTGCCTTCACTTCTCCAAAACTTACTGGCGATGTCAATGCAGGCTGTAAATGTAAATTATGTCGTTTTACTATCTTGGGACTTGCCAGCCTTGGCAATACGCGGTTTTTGTTTATGGGATTGTTTTCCAATCCCATGAACGGTCTGGAAAGCGGAAACAGGTTGGGCTTAAACTGAACTAGATTGAAAGAGAGAAATCCCATTAAGATCGTCATGGTTACATCCATTAGTTATTTCTGTTTCTGCTTCTCGCCTTTGTTTATTTAACAATTGCCTACATTCACGCGTGTTGCCGCTTCTTCTTTTCGTGCCTTTGCAGTGTAGCCGCATGTATTGCATTTTCCGAGAAGTACTAGCAGCCTTGAAGTGAAACCGAACAAGCATTGAACTCTTTCTTCCTTGCAGAAGGTATGTCGACCACAAGCAAGAAGCGTGCGAGTGTGCGTTCCATTGGAAGGGGCAACGGAGATGAGTCGGATGCGTTGGTTTTTCTCATCTTGGCTTAAAGAAAACTAAAGTCTCATATCAGAAGAGTTTAATTTATTTTGACAGTTTTAATAGCCTGAAAGATATTGTTCTCTTCAGGTCGAACATGTTCGAGAGTTCGCGTCTGTCGATGCAGGACGAGAAAGATCATCTGTCGTCACTGAACGGCCGGCTTGCGTCGTACATCGAAGTGCGCTTTATCAGTCAATTGTTATGCATAGTTTCAGATCTTTACAACAGGTTCAATTAATATTTAAAATTGTTTAGCGCGTCCGACAACTCGAGAAAGAGAACCAAACGCTGACCGTCCAGATCAAGGATATCGAAGTGGTCGAGAAGAAGGAGAAGTCTAACCTCAGCTCTCGATTTGAGCATGAGAAGGCTAGCAAGCGCCACTTCTTTTTTTTACCACATTTATGTGCTGTCATTCATTTACCTTTTTCCCTACAATAACTGTTCTATTCCTGCTTCAGATGATGCTTTAATCTGTGGCCATGAAGTTCACAATAAGTTGTTTTTTTGCAGGCTCGCCTTCGTGATCTCCTGGAGGGAAAGTCATCTGAATGTGCCAAGCTACACGTGGAAAGAGACGCGGCCGTTGCTGAACTCTCGGTTCGTGTTTAAAGGGAGGAATGGGCATTCCAAGTCAAGGAATTTCAATATTAAAATGAAAAATCATTTTACATCTCCGCAACTGCTATTATGATATAGAGGGAAGACAGTTTCATTCTGAGAATGGGCGTTTCAATTCCTTCGATATCAGAACAATGAAGACGCGCCAAAGAAAGCGCCTGCACAGTCATTCATTGTATGCCTGACGTGTATATTGACTGATGAGTCATTCTGTCGAATAGGGAGAGGATGTGAGTGGGTGCGAGTGTAGAGAGAGAGAGAGGGGGGGGGAGAGAAAGGGCAGGAACAGTTCTGCCTCCTTCCGGTCTTGTTGTCGATGCGTAAGGGAACTGCGTAAAGCTGGGATATTGAAGATGGAATAGATGAATTGATGGTCTTATGCTATTTGATTGGGGAAATCTGCAGATTGAAACTACATCGTCAATTCTTTTGAGTACAATGAAGAGCACGACGTTGATATCTGGTGTGATCCGTTGTGCGTTCATAGAAAAGGCGTATTTGAGTAATGAACGAGGGAGGGATGTGATGGCATATCCGTGCCTTCGTCATGGCTTCCTTATTGAGGATCTTCGTAACCGACTCGCGAAAGCGGAGAAGGAGGCGAAGATTGCGGATGAGTCTCGGAGACAGGCGCAGTCTCTCTATGATGATGCCAATTCAAGGGCAGCTCGCATGGGACAGGAAATGAAGAAGCTCCAGGATGAGAACAAGGCTAGTTTACGGAAGGGAGAGAAGTCAGAGTGAATCTTGTTAATATATTTCTCATTTTCAACCGTTTCTATTTCAGGAAGTTCTTCGTGAACTGGCAAAGCTTCGTGAGCAGCTGGATGTTAGTTTTTTCTTAAGCTCTACTGTACTTTTTTTTAAGCCGAATTTAAAACATTGTAAAAATGATGCAATGGTAATATAAAAATGACTGAATGCAACTTTGTCTGATCAGGTCGCAAGGAAGACGATCGAGGACGAGTCTGTTCTCCGCGCTTCTATTCAACGCAAGCTGGATGGAGCTCTTGAGGATCTCGACTTCCAGACTGGCAACCTCAGGGCTGTCAGTCTATTCTCATTCATGTGCATTACTGTGACTTATTTGGAGTAATGAGTACGTGTATTCCAGCAATTGGAAGAGGAACACCGAAAGAGACAGGTCGAGATGACTACGGTGTCCAGGCAACTCGAGAGCCAATACCATGACAAACTGAAGGTTTGGCATTCTCACTCTTCTGCAGCGAGAAGATCAATGCATTTTGCTTGCATATATCTATCGCCTTATAGCTGCGTTTTCCATTATTTTATTTTTTTAATGAAAATTGTGTGAATTTGAGGAGAAGCTGGAGGAAGGACGTGAAATGATGTCGATTGAGCTGCAGAAACACCGCGAGCACTTCGATTCTCAGTATTCGAACAAGGTTTCTTGCCAGTGTACCTTGCAATTTTTTTCTTGCAAAAATCATTAATCTTGTAGGAAGAAGGAAAGGAGGGCATTAAAGAAGTATGACAATATGGTTAAAATGATACGATTGCAGTTCAATATGCTGCAAGAGCAGGCGGAGCGTGCGCGAGATTCAGAGAGAGAAGCGAGAATCCAGTTGAGGGAGTACGAACTGAATGCATCCGACAGCGAGTCCAAGATTGCTGAGTTGGAGAAGAAGGTCAGTACGAGAAGCAGAAAAGGAATAAGTTTATTCATTTAAAACAAATGAATCCAGTGCTTAGAATTTTTAGTCTTAGTGCTCATGCCTATGTGCATTGAATGGGGATGAAGATGTAAAAATGATTCTCTTTGCAGGTGAATGATTTGAATCGCCTACTGGCTGGCGAGCAGGAACTCCGTCGCGCGCAACTTCGTGATAAGGTTTGTGGTTCAAAAATATATTGTACTTTATTTAAAAGTCACTTAGAGTACTGAGGAAACCTTAATATTTTACAAGAGTATTCCGGTAGTAAAATAAGAGCCATTTTGTTACTGGGAAGCATTGCAGGACGATAAGATCTCCGATTTGACGAAAGAGATTGCAAATCTGATGGCAGACTACCAGGAGATTCTCGCCATCAAGGCTCAACTCGACAACGAACTCCGCTCTTACCAATCCTTGCTTGAGACTGAGGTCTTCTTTGCCACCATAAATATCTGTTTTTTTATTCATCTTGTTAATCCTTTGCAATTATCTTAGATTTCCGTAGAGATTTTTAAACAAAAAGTAATATGGATGGTTATAAGGTGAGGAAATATTGCAGGAGACTCGTCTGAACCTGTCGCGCACGGTTTCTCCCCGAGTCACGACCCACACGATGACCTCCACTTCCTCGTCCACGACTGGCGCGGGTGGCGTCTCTTCTTCCGCTGCTCTGACCGCGGGCCGTGGAGTCAAGCGCCGTCGCGCCACTTTTGGAGGACCGACCGACAGCGATGTCTACGTGCACAGACACACTTCCAGGGTCAGGGTTGCACTTCCATTCGATTCAGTTACCTGTGAAGGTAAAAAAAAACATGTTGGCAGCTAAATTTAAAAGTTTATGTTGGTAATTTGGTTTAAACCCACCCAGACTTTCCTTAGTCTTATCCCTACCATGTCTTTGATGTTCAAGTTAACTGCCTTGCCTTATACGCCGTTCCCTACTTTGTTTTATTCCTGGGTTGGTTGTGTATCGTGGGTTCTGGTCAAGTACTGAAGTAAGCATCTAATTGGCAAGGAAATGTTGACCAAGAGCTTTCTTTCCTTTCTAGATGGAAACGAACCAGACGGGACCGCTGAAAATTGCGGAAGTGAGCCAGACGGGGGAGTTTGTTCGTCTTGTCAACACAACGGATGAGGATGCAGCCATAGGAGGGTGGATGATCAAAGTGCAGGGAGGAGGACGCGAGGTTCCTTCTTCCTTCCTTTCACTACTACCATATCCATGTGTTCAGAAGGAATGATGCATTGCTTGCAGGTCTCCTACAAGTTCACTTCCAAGGCTACGGTCAAGGCTGGCGCTGAGGTTACGGTAAGCTGTTTTCATTCGTTTCTATTTCAGTCTAGCCATGCAAGATGGAATAATTAGTTGTTCCTTTCAGATCTGGAGTCAGAACACTGGACACACAAACAAGCCCCCGAATGAGATTGTCATGAAGGTCTGAGATCTATTCTATTCATGCTAGTGCATTCATTCTACTTTGCGATTCTTTCTTTATCTGTTAAATTTAATTATTAGAGTGGTTAGCTATCTCTTCTTAATTGTTAGAGTGGTTAGCTATCTCAGCTTATTTCAGTCGCAGTCCTGGCCAGCTAGCACATCTCCAGAGGCGAAGATCCTGAACGCAGAGGGAGAGCGAGTCGCTTGGCAGGTATGACCTGGCTTTTCTATTATTACTTTAATAGATTATGGGCTTCCTTCAGTTTTATAAGATTGATAAGAATGAATAAACTTGCGACTTTGTTCCAGGAGCTCGTGACGGGCGACTTCACGGAGATGTCTGGAAGTGGAGACCCGAACGAGCGTTGCAGCATCATGTAAGCAGCAGAAGGACTGGCTACCGTATTCCATCACGGAGACCAAACACCACAATGCAATCGACTGTTTAGTCTAGTTACTACTCTTTAGAATGAACCGAATTCTTCCTGTTCGATTGCCCTCTCTGCTGCCCTTTCTGCTTGTTCTGTTACCGCTGGGAATGTTTTTGTTGCACGGAGTCTACATTCTCTCTTTCGATCCTTCTCCTCCTTGTTTCTTCTGAGTTTTGACTTCAAAAATAACCGTGCACGCCTTGAGATCCTCAGCTCTGATCTGTCTTCTTGTCGCCCACTCCAAAATTATTTCTCATCCATTTTAAACATCTCTTATTTTCATTTTTCAATCCTCTCTTTTGTTGTTGTATTATCTATTGTTATCTATTTTATTCGACTCTCCCTCTTGTTTTCTTATTTCTCTTCTGCTCTTCTCCGACCTGCCCTTCTCAGCGACTTTCATTCATTAAATAGGCAAATATTTCTCCTTGCTTCTCTATTGGATGTCTTTTCTTTTGACTCCCTCGAATCCTTTGACACCTTCTACTGAAGTCGCCAGGCATGGCTTTTGTATTGAATTATCATCTGAGGCTGTCTTCGCTGTTGAGTTTTCGTGTTTCTGCTTCCCTCCCAACTGGAAATTTAACTAGCGAGTAATGGAAGCTTCATGAAACAACTCTTCTTTTTCTCTAGCTCCATGCAACTCTTCACTATATTAGATGCCTTTGTGAGCAGATCTTAAACAGTATCCTCTGAAACAACTACCAACCCCGTAAATATATTCTTATTCAAAGAGAGTCCGAGACCCAGGCAAGCATCAGATATCTGCCAATGCTTTATTCCAACCAAGTTCTCCTTGCTCTATCGTTTTGGGCTTCTCTTTCTTTATATAGTCAGTTCGAAGAACAACGTTGTATTTACCAAAATAACTGATCTATAATTGATGAACGATTTCAGTGTTGTTGTATTTGACTCAGCGGAGAGCAAGAAGGAAGTTGTGTTAAAATGTCAAGCATTCACGTGGGTTTAAGGCGTGATCTTTTGTACCCCCCCCCCCCTGCGAAAGAAGCAAACGGATAGGGATCTCGTGACTTTTCATCTCTTGATTAGATGTACAAAATATGAGGTGATGAAATATGATCGAAAGAAAGAAGAAAAAATCAACAGAAGGTGCTGTGAAGGGGTGCTTAGGTTGACAAAACCGAGAATAGCAGAGACTGCGATAAATTCGGGTAATATTCGTTAATGTATTTCGTCAGCGACTTGGTTTTTTCCTCTTCTAAATAGCACAGATAAACACCGCAACGTGTGAATGGGATACTCCTGCTGCTTCTACAACAGGTTCAATAAACGGCAAACACGGAGGATGCGCATGAAAGGAATGCGAGATGACGAGACTCTAGTTCTTCCATTTCTCGGTCTCATTTGCACCTCTCTCTAGAATGATCGCGGTATCTGCGGAAACGAGGCAGACACCGACCAAGGCGATCTTTTGCTCTCTCTCTCTCTCTCTCTCTCTCTCTCTCTCTCTCTCTTGTCTTTCTCCATCCTACCTACATACCGTCCCCAATCCTCTGTCTCTGTCTGTCTGTCTGTCTCACTCTCTCTCTCTCTTCTCACTGAGAGGAGGGGGAGGAAGCATGCAGAGAGGAGGAGTCATTGCCTCGGGGCAGTGCAGAGGGAGTCCGCTTCACGCCCCCTCCCCTCGCTGTGGATGGCTACTCCTCTCACCATTCCACACTATGCTCCTCTCCATTGTGGCCTCCGAGCCAGCCATTTTGTTCTTGTATTAAATTTCTGGTTATTGTACAAAATAAAAGTAATATAGTCCGTTATATTTTCGTTGTCGCACTTCTCTCTGTCCTTCTCTCTCTCTCTCTCTCTCTCTCTCTCTCTCTCTCTCTCTCTCCATCTCTCTCTGTCTTGTTTGCCTTGATCTTCTTTACTGCATAATCGTAGACGTTAACTTTTAGCTGCAGATAGTAATACTTCCTCTGCAGGTCCTTTCTCTGATCCGACATCCTTGCTCCTTCGGCCTGCTCAGTTCTCCTCAGTTGTGACCATTCAGGAGAAGAGTTCAGTCAGTCGTCATCTCTCGAGGAGACTTCTCGTCTTCACTTTCAACGATGCTTCTTCTGCTTCTCATGTCGCTCACTCTTCAAATGTGTCCGTTGGATAAACATTCAAATTCTGGTTCTATCAAGTTATATGTTACGTGTAAGTTAGATAAATTAGACAAAAACTGTGAGAAGAAGATGTAAGCAATGAGAGAGAGGGAGAGAGAGAGAGAGAGAGAGAGAGAGAGAAAGAGAGAGAGAGAGAGAGAAGAGAGAGAGAGAGAGAGAGAGAGAGAGAGAAAGAGATAGAGAGAGAGAAAGAGATAGAGAGAGAGAAAGAGAGAGAGAGAGAGAGAGAGAGAGAGAGAGACGGTCGGTATTCTATGGCAAGGTTTTAGGAACATTTCTTACTTTCAGGTAACGGCTCGCTTTTCATCTCCCGACCACGTAAGTCTGTTTTTCTCGCGTATCTCTTTGTCATGGAACATCCTGAATAGATACTGTAACCATCTAAGTGATGTTCATTCTTTCTAAATGTTTGTGCGTGTTCTCAATTTGCAAACGGCACTTGCTCTTCTTAATCCTGCACATGGCAGAAAGCCTCTTTCTTCTGTGTTCTCTTCGGAGAATTGCCAAGAGAACACAAATGAGAGCTTGTTCTTCGTTCTCTCTTCTCGACTTTTCGCTGCCATTTTTTGTTTGATCGGCTTATGGGAGCTTTTGCTCACTTTCCTTCTATCTCTCTCTCTCTGTCTCTGATCTCTCTAACTTCCTTTGTCTATCTTTATCAACTTTTGCCCTGAGCTCCTTCTAGTTTTCCATGGTCATTCTAACAATCTTCTTAAATCACTAATCATCTTCACTTCACATGCTTAACATTTCTTTGCTTATCTCTCTCTTCTCTCTCTGTCACTCATTCCCTGGCTCACTCTCTCTCTCTCTTCTGTCTGTCTCTCTCTCTCGCTCTCACTCACTCTCCGATTCTGTTAACCCATATGCTGCTTTTAGCTTCTTCATCATTATGATCTCACGCACCGTGAGCCGTGGTGTAGACTGAATGCTCTACTGCGAGAATCTTTTTTTTTTACTGCAGCTGCGCTTTTCAGATGACCATAAGTGACATTGAGAGAGATAGTGATAGAGGAGGATTGAGGAGGGATAGAGCGAGCGCCGTAGACAGAAAGAGAGAGAGAGAGAGAGAGAGAGAGAGAGAGAGAGAGATTGAGGTGTGTCATTATTTGGTTATGCTTCTTCTTCTACGTGCTTGCGCATCGTTTGTTTGTGCGCGTTGAAGAAGCTCGGACCGAATGGACCGGGGGGCGAAGAGGTAGCCAGGAGGTTACCGCCTAAGATTCTCTGTTTTCTTTCTCGGCCTCCTCTCTCTTTCTCTCTCTTTCTCTCTCTCTCTCACTCTGATTTCAATCGCTCTGCTACTCCTTCCTATGGTCAGCAGGCAGCGCGCTATCCAATTCGTGGGCGGTGAACCCTGGGAGCGGCTCACGAATCTATGGTATTTGCTGAGAAGTTCACCGCTCTCGATCTCTCGGTCTCTCTTCTCTAGCGCATTCATTGTCTTCAACTCTCTCGCTTTCGTCATTTCATCCCGCCTGAGATAATCTTTTTCATAATGCCAAAAACACGGTATGAACTCGCGGGATGTCTTCATCTCGGAAACATAGGATGTTTCGTATTTCTCGCTGCCATTGTCTCTGCTTCTCTGGTCTCTCTCTCCACACTCTCTCGTGGCATCTCTGCCTGTCTTCCCGCTGGAAATCGCATGAAAGAAAGGGATTTCCATCCGATATCTCAAAGTGAAAAGAGTGGACTCTTCACTCTCTCTGTCTCTCATCTGTTCCTTGCTCTCTCACACTCTTTCCTTCACCATCTCTTTGCACTCTGTGTTCTGGCCAACCAGAAGAAGCTCTATTCTACTTGGCCTCAGGGCTTCCTGCTTTTTTTCCACTCGAATTCGAACGAATCTCATCTCATATGCCACTTTCAGTAGAGTCTCTGAAAGTGTGGTCTTCCCACTTCAGATTGCGAGAAGTATCCGCTGTGAATAAAAAAAAGAATTCTTTTATCCCTATTTCTTGCTATCCCCCCTCTTTCTCTCTTTCATTCTTTGTCATCTTCTCTCAATACTGTCCATTTTACAGTTTGAAGAAACAGGCAATTTAGAAGAATATGTACATACATATGTAAGTAAATATGCACATATTTATGCGAATCATACGTTATCTCCACAATTTTGTCGCTTACGACCTCCTTCATCCATAACAGGTGAAGCACCTGCATCTCCTGTTTTCTTTCTCCCTCTCTATCACCCTCCCTCTTTTTGTCCATTTCTCTCTCTCACCCGCTCTCTCTCTCTCTCTTTCTCTTTCTCTCTCTTTCTCTCTCTTTCTCTTTCTCTCTCTTTCTCTCTCTCTCTCTCTCTCTCTCTCTCTCTCTCTTCTCACTCGGTGACATGAGATCGTTGCTTATTTGCACAGTCATCAATCCAGAATAGCCTCCGGAAAGGGAAGAAGCGGATTGGACGCAAAATGGTGATGAAAAGCCCTCGAGCAACTCCGTATGAACAGGCCATCGGGGGGAAGAATGGATGATCCCCGAGACAGCATAGATGGACGAGTGCAACTGTCTGCGTCTCCCTACTATCTTCATACCTCTCTCTCTCTCTCTCTCGCTCTCTCTCTCTTTATTTCTCTTTCTAGTTTATTTCTCTCTATCCGCATCTCTCCTTTTTTTGGTTGCGTGTAAAGGATACTGTATCGCCTGTCATAGTTCATTGCAGCAGTGGATGGTATCAGAGCGTTCACTCTTGCCATGAATTGCTGTGCTTGTTGGCGCTAGTGGAGAATCCATCAATTGAACGCTCGTTGTTTACAACATTTTAAATTGATCAATATTTTAAATTGATCATTGGAGGAGATTTGCACGATTGCCTGATCCTCAGGATTAACTGCCACCTACGTTTAGTTGTGCACTCACGAACCATTCTCGGCCACGGGAAAAGGGAAGAAAGAAGAGAAAAAGATGAAGAGAGGGAGAGAGAGAGATAGAGAGAGAGAGAGAGAGTGAGTGAGAGAGATGGAGTGACGGGAGAGAACGAAAAAGAGACTTGACGGCACCTCGAAAGGATGTGTGCATAAGTGATTATGCGGTACCTCTCGGCCACGGCGTTGACCATGACGGGATCCCTTGGTTGAGGTGTCGCCAAAGGAGGCCTTGGGGGTTTCCGTTCTGGTCCTAATTCCTCCGTGTTAGCGACGAAAGAGTGACTCAGGGAGCTCGTACGGAAAGACGGTTCGGGGTTTGGAAGAATGGCGATGTCTTATTGGGGATAGCTACAAACAATTGGGAGCGAGAAAAGCGATTTGAAAGTGATTAAGAGGACGGATTTCAAATCGAGAGAATAGAAAGAACAGAATGAAAAAAAGATATGCAGAAAAAATGAACAGATGAGACAGAGAGGGCAAGGAGGGTTTGTTAACATTTTTTGGTGGAGTGCGAACACCGACATTAGTGTGTGTGTGGTGTCTTCTGGGGAAGCTTCCAAGGAGAACTTCTTCAAACGGTCTGTTCTCTTTGTCGCCACCCAGAGGCTCTCTGCAAATAAGCAGGGAGACAAATAGGGAGAGAAAGAGAGAGAGAGAGGGAGAGAAGAGAGAGAGAGAAATAAAGAGAAAGAGAGAGAGAGAGAGGAGACTCGGATATGTGAGTGGAGAAGAAGCTGCCTGCCTTTTTGCGAGTGTCCGGTTTCTATATTAGCCAGTCATCTCCCCCATGAACATCTCTAAAGGCGAGAAGAATGCGGAGCGAATTGCGGTGCAAGTTAGGAACGTGGGATGAAAGAATGAACACATGGTACTAACCATTTCTTTCCTTCTTACGCTATATCTCTCCCTTTCTCTCCTCTCACTCCCTCTCTCTCCCTCTCTCTCCCCCCCCTCTCTCTCTCTCTCTCTCTCTCTCTCTCTCTCTCTCTTCCAGTGCACATCCGCCGTCAAGCAGTTGCAGCAGCGACAGAAGCAGCAGCTTTGCAAGCGGCAGCCGCGACCTCAGCTGCCGCAGCACACGCGGCGGCCTTCCGCGCGGACCCCGAGCTGGCGAAGTACCAGCAGTACCTTGAGATCCTCCGCGCCCACTACGGCATTCAGCTGCCGCCCGCGCCCATGCCCGCTCCGGCCAATGCGCCCATCATACAGGTTACTCTCTGACCATGATTTGTAATAGTTCTGCGACTATTAGCTGGAACTTTCATAGCATGTGAACAATTAATGAGGGAGAGGAATGTAAAAGATGCACGAAAACGAGGAAAAACCTATCCACTGTCCAGAGTTACCCCGTTGCGGGCCTGGCAACAGCTTCACCCCGTCCGCCGCCAGTCTTCTCCAAGTACCCTCAAGCTCCGCGACCAGCTGCTTTCTCTGGCCCCGGCGCCTATCCGGAAGCGTATCCGGACCCTCGTATCCGAATCGCGTACCCGCCCAGCTTCAGCCAGTCCAAGACCTCCCAACAACAGCAGCTACCTTACCATCCGGAGGGCTCCTCTGCGCGTGCCTATCCTAAGGCGACATCTGCTCCCTATGCCCCGCAGGCAGTGACTTCCTCTTCTTCGTGGTTGCCTCCGCCGCCCGCGCCGTCGTACGCGTCCTCGACGACGTCTCCGATGACTATCGCCTATCCGGACATGCTGCCGAGATATCCGCCCGCGCAGCCGGGGCAGCACATTGTCCAGCCGTATCCCGAGCAGATGCAGCAGCAACAGTATCCCTACTACCCCCCGCAAACGCCCGTTCCTGCTCCGCTTCCAGCACCTGCTCCGGTAGCTGCCCCAGTCCCTGCCCCAGTCCCAGCCCCGGCCCCGGCTCCGGTTCCAGCTCCAGCTCCAGCCCCAGCCCCAGCCCCAGCACCCGCTCCCGCCCCTGCCCCAGCTCCAGCACCCGCCCCGTCGCCGCAGTATCCGTCATATCCCCAGAGTCCCCCTCAAGAATACTTGCCAGAAGCTGCGCAGCCACCTCGCAGCCACGGCGGCTACCCATACGGTGGCCAAGCACCTCAGCCGACGCAGACCCTTCCGGCCTACCCGGTGGAGAATCGGCTGGTGGAGCAGCAGGCCTGGCCGTCTTCGCCCGTTTACCCGGCCGAGCCCGTGTCCACCCGCCAGCCCGACCCGCGCCCGCCGGTCATCTACGAACGCCCTTCACCTCCCGTCTATCCACCACCAACGGTAACCAATCCATCGCACGCTGTCAGTTGCATGAGTCTGAACTTGCATTTCAAGCAGATATATTTCGACTGTTCTCTTCTTTTCTCAATGTTCTGTTGGCTCCTTTTTCTCTCTGTACCTCGTTCTCTCATTTCCACGATCTCTCTCTCTCTCTCTCGCTCTCTCGCTCTCTCTCTCTGCAGATCGATCCCTACTACCCTCAACAGCCGTCGACCCAGCAACAGCAACAGATGCCTCTGGCTCACGTTCGACCGCCGATGCAGCCGCTTCCGGTCTGCAACAGACAAATTCTGACTCACTCTCGCGCTCTCTCTCTCTCGCTTTCTCTCTCTCTCTCTCTCTCTCTCTCTCTCTCTGTCTCTCTCTCTCGCGCGCTCTCTCTCTGTCTCTCTCTCTCTCCTTCTATGTCTCCTCTGAATGTGTTCAGGAGCCGCCATCACCTCGCCCCATCGTGCCCCTTCTTCCCGCCACAACTCAGCCCCCTCCTCCCCCTCCTCCCACAACTGCTCCACCGACCGCGCCGCCGCCGACCACGTCGGTAGCGTGCTCGACGACGACGGTGGAGATCATCACGACCCCTCCCCCTCCGCTGTCCTCCGCTGCTCCCCTGGTGCTCACTGCCCACCCTCCCCTCGCCACCACCGCTCCTCCAGCGGCTTCTGCTCAGCCGACGGCGCCTCCTCAAGAAGCACCCGCGCCTAAGAACACGAGGCCGTCAGTGGAAAAAAGAGACTAAATGAGAAGTACCTCATGTTTTATATAACTGAAGTGGAGTTATTATTATTTTTTGTCTAAAGGGGAACATTACAGTCCGGAGAAAGAAAAGAAGACGGGCTTCGCTGCATCATCCCGCGAGTCGCTCGCTGAACAGGTAAGTAACCAGCCTTCTCTCCCTTCCTCTCTCTCTCTATCTCTATCTCTCTCTCTCTCTCCCTCTCTCTCTCTCTGTCGCTCTCTCTCTCTTTCTATCTCTCTCTCTTTTTCTCTGCCTCCCAGATCCGCTCTCTTCCTGCTGTGCTCTACACCCGTTCGACTTCCTCAAAACGTCTGGAGCGCCTTCTGCGTGGGCGTGGCCTGCCACTGATTGCCCTCTACATTGACAAGGCATTTTCATCAGTTGATTATGGAACATTTTGTAGGAAATCTCCTATGATATGCACGCAATTTCCCTTTAGGTAATATGAATAATTTGAAAATAATAGTAATTAATATGCTATCCAGGTGAGCCGGCCAGAGCAAGTGCACCGACATCTCGAGCATCTCACTGGGTCCGCTACCATGCCCTATCTCTTCATCTGTGGCACCTACATTGGAAGTTTGTCTGCTCTTCTCTCTCTTCCCCCCCCCCTCTCTCTCTCGTCACCTCTTCAAACTGTTCTCTGTCTCTCTCTCTCTCTCTCTCTCTCTCTCTGTCTCCCTTTCTCTCCCATCTTCTCTTTCTATCTGCGCACACCTACGCTCTCTCTCTCCCAGGCGAGGAGCACGTGTTGGACTACGAGAAGAAGGACCAGATCGGCCAACTTGTCGAGTACGTTTGCAAGGGCAGCTCCGATAAGAAGAAGAAGACCTCTGCGGGCTTAGGGGTTATGAATGACACATAAGGAGAATCTCTTAGGGGCATTAGGATCCCCCTCTGATCGAATACCTTACCTATTCCTCTATTGCTACGAAAAAAGAATGCCTAATCATAATTCCATTCGCTTTCCCTTGCCGCAGGACACCCCGTGACAACGAGAAATCGTTCTCAATATGCATATTCCTCTCTCCTTTCGCTACGTACTTTCTGATCTGCCATTCTAGAATTCCTCTGCCCACCAGTTCATATCATTCTTACTCATCATTCACTGTCTTTCCGAGAATGTTGAGATTCGCGGCACATCGAAAAAAAACGAAGCCAATACCAGCTGTTACTCGATTAGTAATACAGAGGATACAGTAATAACTTATCAATTCAACTTATCACTTTATTCAATTCTTCGTCGACGCAGATCTTTCATACGCTTAGTCTCTCATTTTCTGTCACTTATGTTTATGGCTATCATTATTCTCTCGTCCTCTCGCTCACTCCCCTTCTCTCTTTCTCTCTCTCTTTCTCTTTCTCTTTCTCTCTCTCTTTCTCTCTCTCGCTCTCTCTCTCTCCCCTTTCACCTTTTGGCAGAGTTAATAATGGCGCTTTGCGCATAGAAGTGACCTCTCCTTTGTAAAAGAATGAAGCAAAATCATTTCCATTGTTTCCTTTATTCGTTTTTAATTTATGTTTTTCTTCACTATTTTAGTTCTTGATTTATTCAGCAAGTGTGCCTTCTTTGTTTGATCATTTCTTTTCCGTCAAGGTGAAATGCACGAGTATAAAGGAATATTGGTAAGGGAGTGGCAGAAGGAGGAAGAGCATGGAGAGAAGTGGATAAGATGACAAGATGAAGAAGACACCATTGTCATATTAGCAAGGAGGACTGACGATTAATAGTGGATGTGGAGAGAATTAGAGAGAGAGAGAGAGAGAGAGAGAGAACGAGAACGAGAGGGGGGGGGGGGTGAGACATGGATGAGCAAGGTGAGAAGAAGCCAAGGTAGCACTTATCCCATAGAAGAATGACTGGCACATGGTGTAGAGTTGCGAGGATCCAAACGAACTCTGGCGACTGGCGAGAGTAGAGAGAGTTTGGAGAGAGAGAGAGAGAGAGAGAGAGAGAGAGAGAGAAAGAGAGAGAGAGAGAGAGAGAGAGAAAGAGAGAGAGAGAGAGACTGCGTAAGAAATATAAAGAGATGAGCAGGTGGTTTTATGTCTTCTGTTCACTCCCCTCCCCCTCCCCCCCCTCTTCATCTCGGGATTATAACCACTATGAGGGACCCCCGCAGCGCAAATCGCCTCTGCTCCAATTTAATGGTGTTTAATAATTCAGGCTAGTTATCAGTTTCAAAATATTAATAAGTGATGAACAAAGCAGATGAATGGCACATAAAAAAATTAGCTAATTACAAGGATAGGAAATGAAAGAGAGAGAGAGAGAGAGAGAGAGAGAGTGAGTGAGAGAGAGAGAGAGCGAGAAAGAGAGAGAGATGGAACAAGAGAGAGAATAATGAAATAGAGAGCAGGGAGGGTTGAAAATTGAAAATGTCAGTTTCTCAGCTGCCGATTTGTCTCTTCTCAGGCTTGACCTGGGGTGCAGAGATAGGAATGTTGGAGGAGTGGAGTGGCTGCGCGAGGAGTGGCATGCTTCCTCCTCCCTTCACTCGGTCCAGCTCAGCCCGCAACGAATCATTCGCCTTCGTCAGATGACGAATCCTGCAAAAGGATAAGAGGAAGTCTGGCAACGAGCACGGTCATAGTTACTGATGGAACGGAGTGGAATGGCCAGTGAGGTCCTTCTCTTACCAGTTGGCTGCGAGAATGAGCGTCGAAATCTTGCTCATTCTTCTACTCTGCGCAGAGTCTCCGTTCGAAGATGTGTCGCTGCCTACAATTCTATCGAAACATTTTTCGCTCTCCCTCTCTCTATCTCTTCCTCTCTCTCTCTCGCTCTCTCTCTCACCCTCTCCACCTGCTCCTCTTCCACTGGAATAGGGCAACGTCGACCGTAGATCCTCGAGCGCGTCATTCAAGTCGTGCATGCGTCGCCGCTCCCGCGAGTTGATGCCAAGACGGAGCTGCCGCTCTTCCTGGAATTAAGGGATACGGTAGAGGAGAAGGGGGGAAGGGAACTGGAGAGGAAGAGAGGAACCTCCTCCGACAGCCCAGCCAGACGACGCCTTTCTGCAGCCTGGGCATTCCGCCGTCGCACGTAGGGTTCCAACTCATCGTCACTCATCCTGAAAGCAGAGAGAGAGAGAGAGAGAGAGAGAGAGAGAGAGGAGAGAGAGGAGAGAGAGGAGAAAGAGAGGAGAGAGAAGAGGGAGAAAGAAAAGGAAAAAAAAGAGAGAGAGAGATAGAGAGATAGATGGACTGAGATTAATGCCAGATAACTACTGTAAAAAGAAAGATCTGTATCAGGAAAGTCCTCCGAAGAGTTCAAACAGAGCTGTTGGTCTGAAAATAATAGCACAGCAGAATATGCATTTGAAGAAAGAGGAGAGAGACAGCGGGAGAGAGAGAGACAGAGAAAACGAGAGAGAGAGAGAGAGGAAGGAAAGAGAGGAAGTGGATCAGACAGAACGGCAGAACAAAGAGAAAAGAGAAGGGGCGGGCTAGCCGCAGGAGCCTTCTATGGTAGCGACCTCGCAAATCAGCGTAAGTAGCCACTAAGAACAGAAGTGGGCAGCAGGGGGTGTGAATGGGACATTTGCAGAATGGAAGTAGAAAGAGAGAGGGAGAGAGAGAGAGATGAAGAGAGAAAGGGAACAGAGATAGCAAGAAATAAAGATAGGAAAGGGAGAGAATGGGAACGAGAGAGAAGAGGAAGAAAAAGAAAAAGAGAGAGAGAGAGAGAGAGAGAGAGAGAGAGAGAAGCAGAGAAGAGTAAAGTTTATTTCTTGTGCCCGCTACTTGGCCATCTCATTACCATGTCCACCGTTAAATCGTTTTGTCGAAATCTCCGCTGCCCTCCCGAATCAACAGTTCTCTTTATGCTTTCTCCGAACACATCCTTTCGCCGCTGTTTTCAATCTTCATTTGCTTCCCACCGCTTCCTCGAACGCCGAAATTCATAGTATCTCCCAACTCCACTTGGCTGTTCGATAAGCAAAATCATGTTAATGACACTTAATCCTCCTTTAATCCACGCAGGTCAATAACAATAACAACAAAGAGAACAGTGAACAATCAGTCAGTCTTCAGTGGAAGGGGGAGTAGACAAGACCGGATGAATGCGGGTGCGATGTGGTTGATGGCAGGGAGCATGTAGGCGGGCTCCTTCAGGGCGGCCAGGGCTGGTTTGGGCGCGAGCTGAGGGCGCGGAGTGGCCGCCGGCGTCTTCTTGGTGGCCTCCTTCTGGGGGGACATCGAGATGGAGGCCGAACGGGCGCGGGGGAGAAGGCCACCGCCCCCGTTGCTGCGGAACAGAAGAGCCGCACGCTCTTCCTTCACCAGCACCGACAAGGTCTGCAATTTGCTTTGACATAGCATGTAAAAGAGTATAATATCAACAGCAAGGAGAACTGACCCCATCCTCGTACTGAACGAGCACTTCTTCAGCCGTCTTTGGCTGCTCAGAGATGTCTCGGTCGGTTGTGTTTCCTTGGAAGGCGAGGGTATTTCGGATGACTCCCTTAGTGGAGAAGCGAGAGAGAGGGCGGCCGGTCAGGGGGCACAGCAACAACACTCAAAGCGCAACACTTATTTCATAATCAAGCTATACATTATACATCTTACCGATAAAAAAGATAAGATGAAAGCGATTTACCTTGATGTTCCTTCCAAACGATGAGACGCGGTAATGTCTGAGCCCAGCAAGCCTCGTTTATACGCCATCTACAATGATCACAGCCGCCATCTTTCCACTCTTTTTTGTCATCACCAGTTCTCCCTCCCCCCTCCCTCTGTCTCTTTCCCTTCTTCTCTTGGTCTCTCTCTCTCTCTCTCCTCTCTCTCTCTCTCTCACTCTCTGGCTGACCTAAGACTCAATGAGTGCGTAGTCCATGCATAGATGGCAGTGCTGGTGGCAGCAACGAGGACATTGTTGGATTCGTTGCACCAGCCGAGAGATCTCACTTGGCCGTCCACTTCCAACACTCCCAGAATGCGACGCTGAATGTCATATTCGCTGGAAACAAGAAAGGCCAGACAAACCCACATATTAATCGTTTTCCACATTTCGTAACAGTAACACGGAATATTGTTATTGTTCTCTTCTGATCAAAGATAGAAAGATAAATGATGAAAGAAAAGATTGCTAATAAATTATGTATAGCCCAGCTCGAACCGTCTCGAGACACCAGACGACGACGGAGTCTGTCGTGTCAGTCACTTGGTAGGCCGCAGCCAGAGCTCCGCTGATGGAGAGGCTGCTCGCCGCGCGGCACGGCGCTGACTTCCATGAGAAAGCTCTCAATTATATTTTATTAAACACTAATGTCAGAAACTCTGAAATTTTGATTATTTTATTCTGATGATACCCGTGGCAAATGGAAATTTTATCTGCTTTAATTATTCTGAAAACCAAAAAAGGTAATTGTAAGGGAAGAGAGGGGGTGCGAAATGAGAACCTCGAAGGATCAGAGTGCCATTGCTGAGACTTTCCCTTCTCAATGATGGACCCGACTCCCTTATCATCGATGATTGCAAGGAGAGGCTGGCGGCCAGTGAAGGGAGGGCATGCGACGTATTCAATCTTTCCAGGAACGTGCTCAAATCCAATCATTCAAATACTTCCTAAGCCACTGTGAAATCGCAATGTACACCAGGACACTTTGCAAAAAAAAAAAATCAATTCCAATTAGGAAGACTAATAAAAATGAGTGAAACAAACCACTGTGTGTTCGAGAGAGAGCGCAGTCTTCTGCTTGTTTCTCTTCCAGATTCTTACTCTTGACTGTGCCTCTTCCTCGCTCTCCTCTCCAATTGTTCTTCCCTCTCCTCTCTCCACAGTTAGGACGTGTTCGAAGGAGAAGCAGGCCTGGGTTACTCTGTGGTAGGTCTGCCTCACTTTATTCAATAGATTATCCGCATCCACCGTGTTCTCCAAGCTGATGTCGACCTATAAGCAGTTCTCATTAATTTTCATGTTTTTTTCAGCTTTAAATAAGGCTAATAGATCTTCAAATTTATCGTATACATTCTCTTTGAAACCGAAAAATTCACTCATCTTTAGGAAACGTTAGCCTTGAATTAGACTACGAAACCGTTGAACACTAGTCTAACCATGATAGGAGCAGAAGATGCAATGGGATCGAGCCACTGAATCCAGCCGGGTCTCGCGGAAGCCACTACGAATGCAGTCTGGGAAAGGTCGTGGCATAGGAGAGGGAGAGGGGGAGGTTGGAGGGAAGAGGAAGGCAGCGGATGTTCTCCCTTTGCTCTCTCCATATTGGCACTGCACATTCGGTCGGTACGAGCCACGCAGACGATGCGACTCTCCACGGTCATGCTAGCAGAGTGCACGATCACCACGCTGTTGTCTTCTGCAAGGGAGAGGACGTGAAGGAGGATACATCTACGAGGATATCTCTGTAGGAATGAGAACAGAATCAGCATACAGATTAGATGAAAGAGGGAGAGAGGGAGAGAGAGAGAGAGAGAAAGAGAGAGACCAAGCAGGAGTGCGACTCTGGCAGCGTCGTCTGGCGCCAGAACAAGTCTTCGAATGGGAGCGTGGAGACGGGGAAGGAAGAAGGGCCGGCGGTCGGAGAGATTCCACTTGGCCAGACAACACTCGCCACCAGCAGAGAAGAGGCCGCCGGCTGGCGAAAGGCCGACAGAGGGCGCCGCCTTGTGCCAGTGCACGAACTGCAACGGAAAGCGTTTCCAGCTATTACATTCACACAATTCAACATTATCATCAAGTTATAGTATCAAACTAAAGGCAAAAGATCAACTCTTTTATGTCCATATAAAGGGGGAAAAATGACTTGAATCTAACTTGTTGCTCACGTTCAATTCCAACTTTCAGGACATCGCGCCTTAAATAAGGGAGAAAATTGATTAGACATCACATAACAGGTAATTCAGCAAATGTATTTTCGCTTGCAAATCCGTCTTCTTGTTCTCATATCAATTCAGTGCTGATATCTAATCCAAATAAAATAAAAATAAGATAAAGAAGAACGCACCAAATGAAAGTGCAACCCATCGTGAGGGAAGCTGCTACAGTATCCCCCCTCGCATCCACCGTCTCGAAAATGTTCAACTCATTTATCGCCCCGAGATAATCTATGAAACGCTTCGTCAGGAACTCACTCGACTTCACCTGAAGAAATCTTCACTTTTTTCCTGAAGATCATTCACTTCCTCCATGACTTTAGGGAGCTTGTCACACTGTCTTATGAACATATCCAATACTCTTTTGCCACGCAATTAAAGTAACCTTGGCATCAGGAGAACGAGCAACGATTTTCAGATGTTTTCCATCGCAAAGTGCAACAAGGTCCGTCGAGACAGCAACGGAATCCGGTGAGGAATTCGCAGGCAGAACGGAAAGCTTCTTCAGCTCACCGTTTTCTTTGATCAACTGAAAATAGTGCATGCACGAATAATTGCATCTTCAGCGTACATATTTCATTCTGAAATAAAACCTATTCAACTTATCATAATAAAATCATGCATAAAAAATTGCAGTGCAAACAGTGCAATAAACAGCTATAGAATAGAGCTTACTTGTAGCGATAACGAAGATTTCTCGCTCTCCTTCTTCCCCTTCTTGGGAGACATCGGAGAAGTAATCACAACGCCTTCTCCTTTAATATAATCGTAGATAATGAATGTTTCCATATAATCAAAACAAAAGCGAACACAAAAGTGAACCAATTGAGCCTCCGGGAAAAGCAAAGAGTGGCTTAGCAGGAAGGTTATAGGAGACTATTTGGGAAGGAAGAACATCTTCAATCGACCAAACCAGGAGTTCTCCCTCTGATACTACCGTTGCCAACTGCAAAAACAAAGACAAATCGTCACAATCATCACGACAATAAAACAAGAACACTTCAAACATCGCAACCAAGTGATGTCGTAAACAAGAGAATATAGCTGAGAATCAGGAAAAGCTCAGACTAGTCTATTAAATATCCCCCAAGCCGCACCTCAGTATTCGACTTGAAAAAACAGCCAACGAGAGGTGACTTCTGCTCAACGAAACAAAGCTGCGCTCCGCTCTCCGCATCGAATAGCAAGCACTCCTTTTTCGAACATGCTGCGACAATGCTGCAAAATTAAAGTTTCATTTTTTTCTTTAATTAAAAAAAAAGTTTACGTTCAGTATTCCAATGAATGATTTTTAACAATTTCAGAAACTATTACTGATGGCGCGGAAAGCAAATTGAAACACCCTAAGATTACCTGTTGTCAGGATTGAACACGACACTGTGGATGTTGACACCTCGAACAGGAGATTCCACCCATTTCAGAGCCGCCTGAATTAAGAAAAGCGGTAGAGAATGTCTTTAAAGAGAAAATACAACTTAAAATCAAAATCAATGCATGTTAAAGAAAGGAATGAAACAACGAACCTTGACATCCGGCTTGCCGACGGTCATGGGACGACCAAACCCAGATGTTATTCCACACGTTCAAAAACAATCTGCAAAAACCTAAGCGCCTATTCTCACACGCAGAATATTACGTCTACAAGAACTCTTTGAAAAGCACCCGCCAAATATAGGCATTTTCCTCCAATCTACCTAACACAATAATTATACTATCGGGAGTATGAGACAAAACATCAAACTAATTTAAAACGAATCTAAAAATACGGAAGGAAGATTCAGTGTGCATCCGACATCTCAAATACGATATGTACGTCTTTTAGATTACTGGTGTTTTACATTCAGCTGAAAGTGATTTGAAACAGTATCACTTGCTGATGTTCCTCCCGTACTTTCCTCCCCTGTTTCGTAAGATTTCGTTTATTTTAGCTTTGTCCCAGGTTATTTCAACATAAATTTTCCGGACATGTTTGTTCATTCTGTGGAGCGTGTAAATCTAAATAGATTCAAGGCGATCTTGAACAGTAGAATGGTCTATAGTATATGGAACTGGTTCGCCAATCGTTCGAGCAGCATTTGTAACGTAATTCAGACGATGTTGTCGTCCCTGTCACGGACGCGCTTTCTCACGAGGAACAGTCTCTCTGCTGCTTCTTCTATCGCTGAAAGGTTCGAAGAGCTCCTCCGAATACCTTGTTTTTTTTTTAATCCTTATTTTGTGTACGTTTGACTAAAAGGGAGCACTTTAGTTATGTTTCTACACGAGGCGTCCAGACTAATACGTTCATTAACTTCGTTCCGCAGCAAGAAGCTTGGGTCATCGAGCGCATGGGCAAGTACCACAAGATTCTCGAACCCGTAAGCGATTTCCATCTTTCTCCTCTTTAGCTATTTCCAGCTGTTTGGTCAAATCATAAAAATGTATTAAATTTGAGGGCTTGAACATCCTGATCCCCATTCTGGATCGTATCAAGTACGTGCAGAGTCTGAAGGAAATAGCGATCGAAATCCCTCAGCAAGGCGCAATCACCCTAGACAACGTTCAGTTGCAACTGGATGGAGTTCTCTATCTTCGGATTTTCGATCCTTACAAGGTCTGATTTATGTTAACAAGAAGTTGCTAGAAGTCTGCCCATGTCACCGCATGACACATGCCCCATTTCCTACGAAACTGTGATTAAGGCGTCGTATGGTGTTGATGATCCTGAGTTTGCCGTCTCTCAACTCGCCCAGACAACCATGCGTTCGGAGGTTCTGTCTTTTCTACCCAATCCGTTTGTTTTTTTTTGTCGGAAACCCTGTAATTTTACTTTTGCTAGTGATAGCATATATGTATAAACATTCCTGATACTTTGTATAAGCGACGCAGAAAAGGATGTTCTCGTCGTTCAGGTCGGCAAGATCTCGCTGGACACGGTTTTCAAGGAGCGCGAGCAGTTGAATGTGTCGATTGTCGAGTCTATCAACAAGGCTGCCGACCCGTGGGGAATCACGTGCATGCGATATGAAATCCGTTCGTTATATATTCTCAATTTCCCCATTGCTTTGGTATATTTACTACACAGTTTTAATGATATATTTGTAATCTTACAGGCGACATGACGATGCCTGCAAAGATTCAAGAAGCTATGCAGATGCAGGTTACTAAGAAATATTTATCTTTAAGCACCATATAACAAATAAGGCGAATTGTAACTGTATTAACTCATTCAAGGCAAGTAAAGTAAGCCAAAGCAAAATTTTAAACATGTTGAAGTCATTCGGTTGCTTTTAACATAGAGAATCTGAATTTGAAAGACTAAGTGATAGTTTGGAGAGATTGATACCCTAAGAATGACATGAGTGAGAAAAGGGAAGAAAGAGACTTTCTAGGTGGAAGCAGAAAGACGGAAGCGTGCGTCGATTCTGGAGAGTGAGGGACTGCGAGAAGCTTCGATCAACCGAGCGGAGGGAGAGAAACGCGCACGAGTTCTCGCTTCTGAGGCCATGGAGGCTGAGCTGGTCAGCGAAGCATTACTTTCAACACTTTTCAAAGTACTAATGCTCAGTATATGAATGCAGCAAATCGAGAAAGAGAAGTAAGTAAGTATATCAAGGAAGTACTGTAAATACTTAAGCTCTAAGAAGGTTACCGTATTTTTTGGCAAGAAATGCAATGATGAACTGTATATATTGGGTTATTGATTTGAGAAGGGTAAAAGGGATTGGAACAAAAGAATGTAAATAGTGGTTAAGGTGAACGTGGCACGAGGAGAGGCAGCTTCGGTGCAACTCGCAGCAGAAGCCAGAGCAAAGGCAGTGGAGAGAATAGCACAAGCACTCGAGAAAGGAAAGGGAGAGCATGCTGCAGCACTGAGACTGGCAGAGTGCTACGTGGAAGCATTCGGGAAACTGGCCAAGGACAGCAACACCGTCGTGATCCCGGCCGGGCTGAACGAACCGGCTGGCATGGTGGCACAGGCCATGGCCATCTATGACAAGGTGAAGCAGCCGAAGAGGGAGTAGCAGAGAGGAGATCAGATGCGGATGTGGAAGGTGCGGATGAAGTCGGGCGAGCGGGAGACCACGTGCTCGAACTCGGCATACGAGATCTTCTCGTCTCCGTCCAAATCCGCCTCCTCGATTATCTAAACCAACCAGAGGTTTTTTTTTCTTGCAGTTGTTTCCCAAATCATTCTATGTCTCTAATAGATAGGTATTGTTCTCGAAGTTTTCGCTTGTAAAAAAGTAGCTGTATTTCGTTACTGTGGTAATTTGTTTCTCGCGTTATCTTTTTTTTCTCGCTTCGTTAATTGATCTTGTCGGCACGACGCCCTCATACGGTTTTGCTGTTTTATTTCTGTTTTTGTTGTTCTCATGGGAATCAGATGAGCCTGTTCTTACTGTAATAGTATGAGTGATTTGTTTACCCTTTCGATGATAAACTCGACTTCCTCATCACTCAACTCGTCCCGAGTCAGACTCCGGATCATCTTGCTCAGGTCATCGTGGGCGAGGTAGTCATCGTTGTCGAAATCTGACAGGGAAAGAGGTCAACACATTTACTTGCAACTAACAGCGACTCTCTCTCTCTCTCTCTCTCTCTCTCTCTCTCTCTCTCTCGCTCTCTCGTACAATGAACTCGGCTAGGCGGACTCTCATGCCATCTATCTTCTCACTTATTCCTCCGTGTCGCTCTTAACGTCCACTCCCGTAATATCTGCCTTTCTCTCTGTCTCTCTCTCTCTTTTCTCTCTCCATCTCTCTCTCTCTCTCTCTCTCTCTTAATCTCACTGCTATCTAACCATAAATGCGGAAAGCGTATCTGAGCTTGAGCTGAAGCGGTGCCATCTCAGAGAGCACTGAGAACATGTCCAGGAAGGCATCAAAGGTCAGATTTCCCCTTCCATCTTCGGAGAAGACGTCGCAGATGCGACGGCGGAAGGGATTCTCCTGCAGAGAGAGAGAGAGAGAGAGAGAGGATTCTCCTGCAGAGAGAGAGAGAGAGAGCAGAGAAGGAGAGGAAGAGAAGGACAAAGGCAGAGAGAATGAGTAAGGGAGCTAACCTTCAACTCTGGCATCTTCTCGACTTCCTCGAAGCTGAGAGTAACGATGGAAGTGCGATTGCCTTGCATGTTCGTGGGCACCTGAGTGGAACAAACTTTACTGGAAATGTTTGTGCAACTGAAAAAAAACATAAACAAATAAAAAAAGCTACCTTTTGTGGATTGAGCGCGTAGAATCGGCGATAGAGACGAATTATGTCTTTTCTTGTGAAGAATGTGCAATCCTGCGAATTCATTTCTTTAACAAATAGTTACTGGTTCAATTCATGCTAATAGTTACATTATCAGTTTTACTCTTCTCTCTCCCTCTCTCTCTCTCTCTCTCTCTCTCTTTCTCTCTCGCTATCCTTCTCTCACCATCGCTCTCTCTCTCTCTCTGACTCTCTCTCTCTCTCTGTCTTTGTAGAGCTCTGTCTCTCTCTCTCTCTCTCTGTCTTTGTACAGCTCTCTCTCTCTCTCTCTCTCTCTCTCTCTCTGTCTTTGTAGAGCTCTCTCTCTCGCTCTCTCTCTCTCTCGCTCTCTCTCTCTCTCTCTCTCTCTCTCTCTCTCTCTCTCGCTATCCTTCTTTCTCGCTATCCTTCTTTCACCCTCGCTCTCTCTCTCTCTCTCTCTCTCTCTCTCTCTCTCTTTCACTCTGTCTCTCTGTCTCTGTCTCTCTCTCTCTCTCTTCTATGTCTGGCTCTAAACAGATCTGACAAACCTGATACTCATCGAGTTGTTCCCTGGTGAAGACTCCTCCCTTGGAGAAGACATTCAGATCAGTGAGCGAGCTGCCAGCCTGGCCCATTTCGAGAGGAATCAGTGGGCAGAGCCGTTAAGACGGAGAACAGAATCCTTGGCTCTCTGCCAAATTCAGCGAGTCGCTTCGGCAGCCAAAGCGGCGTCTGGGAAGAATCGATGCCAGTGTGCTGCCCGGAGGGGCCGCCAGCTGGTCCTCTGCTCTGTGCCTCCTCTTGGCTCTCATCACTTTTACAATCGCTTCACCTCTCTCTCTCTTTTCTCTCTCTCTCTCTCTCTCTCAATTTCTCTCTCTCTCTCTCTCTCTGTCTCTCTCTTTCTTTCTCCCTTTCTGTCTCTCCCGCTCTCTCTCCCTCTCCCAATCTCCCTAACCGAATGTTCTTTTCCCTCTCATCGTTGTCAGATATGCACAGCGTTTTGCCTAGTAGGTATATCGATATACCAATCACCTTCGTCTACACCCTTATGAACCCTATGAGATTCTTTTATAATGGCTCTCAAGTCTTGGAATTGTTTAGTTGTCGATGCACTACTGCGATATCTACAATCATTTCTCAAAGATCAAGCATCTACCAGGAGTGAAGACGATATGTGCTGGTGATCGAGAAATAGAGAGAGAGCATGAATATTATAGTTCAAAAGGTTTTCAGCAGATTACAAGCATACTGTATAAAGTGAGGATATTTACAATTGCTGAGCTTCACTATTCACTCTTATAGAATCGTCAGTACGGCCCGGAAATTTCTGTAATCACCATTTCCTAAGCTAAATTTATCATATTTTGACATTAGTATATAATATACAATACATTTAATCTCCGAAGGCTAGAACGCAGTGTTCCTCTATTTCAGTTTAAGCAAACATTCTGTTGCATTTATGAAGCTTTTGGTGCATTGTGAGAATACTCGCTTGAGAAATTTTTCGAAATTTGCATGATTTCTACGAGTTTATGTGAAGCGTTTATGGTTTGGTTTTGTGTTTTTCCAGAAATTTATTCCACTTTTTGTAGAATGACGGAGTCTGAGAACGTTGAAAATGGAGCTGGCTCGACCGCTGCCCCCGAAGCGAAAGACCCTCTGGCTGAGAAGATTGTCTCCCAACTGGAGGTTTGCTTACCATTTTACCATCAGTTATGCATGGAATGTAAGGTTGAACACTCTACATCTTCTATTGTGATGGTTGCAGTACTACTTTGGCAACATCAACCTCCCGCGAGACAAGTTCCTCCAGGAGAAGATAAAGGCGGATGAAGGATGTTAGTTCATCTTGTTTATTCGAAGAATCTCGGATAAAATGATAGTGCCATTAATATAGTGAGTACAATTATTTTTTTTTGTGAAGTAGCTTTTTCAACTGAAGTGACATAAAGCAGCAAGAGTATATGTTGGAATGCATGGTTTGCAGGGGTGTCGATCGAGACTCTTCTTACCTTCAACCGTCTGAAGCAGCTTTGTGATGACAAGGAGAAGATCTCAGCTGCCGTCGCTTCTCTTCCTTCTGATATCATCTCGCTCTCCGAAGACAAAACCAAGATTCGCCGCAACATAAGCAACTCGCTGCCAGAGAACTCGCTCGAATACTGGCAGAAGATCAAGCATAGGACTGTGTACATGGTGGATTCATTGTTACTCCTCTCTTTATTCCCTCTATTTGGGGAGCAAAGTTGAATTCCACAGTAGTGGTCAATAGCAGTGACTTGTTCATGCAATGCAATGCTTCTAATGAGAGAAGAAGAAGTGACACGAATGAGGATCGCTTGTTGGTTGCAGAAGGGATTCCCTCAGTCAACAACCTTGGATGAGATCATGAAGTTCGCTACTCAATTTGGTGCAACCGAGAACGTCCTCATGCGGCGGCTTAAGCCTGACAGACAATTCAAGGCTCGTAAATATTTTCTGAGCATTCAAATCAAATTGAAGTGGTATTCATTATTCGCCTGATTTGATTTATTATGTCAATTTTCCTTAATTTTTTCTATTTGGCAGATTAGTGTTTCTCTTTCGAGTTGAAAGATGATGCAATTGGTGACGTTGCCTGCAGGGATCAGTGTTCGTGACATACAAGACTCGCGAGGAGGCGGAAGCCGCGCAGAAGAGCGACGTCAAGTTTGGCGAGACCGAGCTGTTGAAGATGATGCAAGACGACTACTGGCTGGCTAAGAACAAGGAGACCAAGGAACGCAGAGATGCCGAGAAGGCTGTCAAAGCAGCCAAGAAGGCTGAGGAGGTAACAATCGGGGCATTTCTGAGGAATCTGGGTTGAAGTAATGATTTAGAACACTGAGACACAACTGAAATATATTCAACAATACTTTCATTGTGTTGATGCTTTTGGTGAGATTGTACAGTCGTTTTGTGTTCAAAATCACACCGATAAGATTTGTCATGATACTTCTTTTGAATGTATTTCTTCAACTGAATACTGGTTCCTTGAGATGAGCGAGAAGATGAAGGTGAAAGTCCACTACAACAAGGGCCAAGTTCTCGTCGTCACTGGCATCAAGCCTGAGAGCACCTACACGGAGGTTCCTTGCCTTTTTCTGTTTATGATTCGTTGGATGTGAGATACAACTTTACATCTTATTCAGATAAAGGAGACCTTCAACCAGTTCGGAACCGTCGGCTACGTCATCCACGAGAGCGGAAGCAGCGAGGCACAGATCAGATTCCAGGTTGGAGTTTATCCACTAGTTATCAATCCTTTTAACAATGTGTCATGATTTGGACCTTTTTTGGATTAGAATAGCAAATGAAGTGAGTCCTTGCAGGGAGAAGAGAACTGCGCCAAGGACGCGCTTGAGAAGGCAACCGCGGATGGCGCTGAGCTGAAGATGGGAGACGAGAAGCTGGAGGTATCATAGATCTCTTGGATTTGAATGTGATCGTGAAGTGGCAAGACTGCTTCCTCTCCTTGTTTGGAAGGGATGCACCCCATTCCTCGATTTCAGGCCCGACTCCTTGAAGGCGAGGAGGAAGAGAAGTACTGGACTGAATTCAGCGTCTCGAAACAGAATCGCTTCGACCAGATGAGGCAGAGGGGCGGCGGTGTTCGAGGAGGTTCTTTTCACTTCTCTTTTTTCAAGCGAATGTCTTTCCTTTTTGTTATTGTAGCTTGCAAACAGATCACATAAGATAACCGTGCTGTATTCGTAGGCCGAGGTGGACGCGGCGGGAGAGGAGGACGCGGGGGACGAGGCGGAAGGGGAGGCGGACGTGGAGGGGAGAAGCGGAAGCATGATGGAGGAGGAGATGCGGAGACGGGCCGGCCGGTCAGGAAGGTCTTCAAGGATGACGATGAGTAGACTGCTCATTCCTCTCTCCACTCCCTTCCTCCTCTCTCTTATGACTTCGATTAATAGATTTGCACTCCCGCCAGCTCTCTCATGTTGATTTCTTGCGTTGTTACGAGTAACGTACACAAGCACTGTTTCCTGTTTCATTGCTTTCTACCGTTCAGAGAAAAACACACTTGTTATCTTTTTTCAATTGTCGTAACACTTACCTAACGAGCTGAACTGCTGTGAACGACGACAGAAGTGAATCGTCCAAGATGTTGTTATGCTGTTGTGTTCAGTAGTTAACTTCCACATTAAGTGATTGTTTAACAAGCACGGAATAGTGCTGTCCCAATACATGCTGTGGATTTAATTCCGGCCTTGTTGACTTGATTTATTGGCATTTGTTTTAAATTAATGTTTTCGATAAATATTTGTTGCGTTAATTGTGAGGATACACTAACAAATGATAAAGAATCGATTTGCGGGGGGATGCTATCAAGTGAATATTCATTATGTGGGCAATATATTCTGGTCGATCATGTAGGGAAAATTGCATTGATGATTAGTACTACAGAATTAAATCCCGAAAGAATCTACATTTCTCGTAAGAATCGAGGACCAAAGGCACAGAGCGGTTGGCTTGTGCACTTTCAGCAGCGACGCAGAGAAGATCTCTTTACGTGACGCGCTCGAAGGTTCTCATCTTCCGCATGAATCAAACTACTTTAGCCTTTCTACGGACGAGATGATATTCCTTTTGCGTTAATTTCAGCAGATGGTTAAATAGTAAAGGGAAATCGGAATGGAGGCTAGCAGAGGATTCAGAGAAGTGAATTAGGGAGAGAGAGAGAGAGAGAGAGAGAGAGAATGAGAGAGAGAAAGAGAGAGAGAGAGAGAATAAGAGAGAGAGAAAGAGAGAGAGAGAGAATGACAGAGAGAGAAAGAGAGAGAAATAGAGAAATTGGGTCTTTCTTCCGTAAAATATAGGAAGAAGTTACAACGTCTTCCATGGGGACGTAAACTGTAGCTTTTGAGCTTCTTCATTCATCCATTGCAACTTGACTAAGACATCAGTGGAGAGGATGAAATGGAAAGTCAAAAAAGAGAGAGAGGGAGAGAGAGAGAAAGATAGAGGTGGAGGGAGAGAATGTAGAGGGATAAGGAAAAGAAGCTAAACTTCGGTAATGGCATAAAAAAGAAGGAAGAGATTCGAGAAGGGTTAGTATGCAAACAACAGCGAATGGAGGGAGAATCCACCAAGAAGTGTTCGGCTAGAGGAGTTCTCTGGAAGGCGCATTCTGATAAGCAGGGGAAGGAGAAAAGAGAACGGACGTGGTCTGGATGAGATTGAGGGTGGATACTGTTGTTTTGAAATCACTCTCTTGCCGACCCGTTGAAGAGGATGCAAGTTTTTCCACATCTTCTACATATGAGTGCTTTTCTCGCTCAGTCTCTCTCAGTCTCTCTCTCTTTCTTTCTCTCTCTCTCTCTCTCTCTCTCTCTCTCTCTCTCTCTCTGTGTCTCTCTTTCTCTGTATCCGTCTCACTCTCTCTGTCTCTCACTCTGTCTCTGTCTCTGTTTCTTTGTCTGTTTCTCTGTCTCTGTCTCTGTCTACCTCTCTGTGTCTCTCTGTCTCTCTCTCAATCCTGGATCTTTTCTCTCATCATCAAACTCTCTCGCCTACTTTTCTCTCTCACCAACTCCATTGTTCTATTGCTTCTTTCCACTCTTCCACAACTCCACTGTATTCGTCTTCCGATGCGGATTCAAATAGCAGAGGATGACTCAGCAGAGAACGAAAAAGAGGAAGAGAGTAAGAGTCATAACTGATGAGCAAACTGCGGGGGAAGATATCTTTACTCCGCTGTGATAATAATGTCATACTAATTGCAGCAACGATATGGTAATGGCAGGATTAAGAGAAAGGAGAGGGAGCAGTCGAAGTGAGAGAGTGGTGCGCGAGAAATGGAAAGATACAGAGAGAAAACGACAGAGAGAGCGAGGGAAGGAGAGAGAGAGAGAGAGAGAGAGAGAGAGAGAGAGAACAAAAGGAAATGACTAACTCAGGGTGTCAAGAATCACATTTAACGCGTAAGCCCTGGATACTTCTCAAGTGTTTATCGATGGTATTGCACGACTTCTCGTTAACGCAGGAACATTGTCATAGTCTTTTCACTTCTATTTACCTCTCGCTCTCTCTCTCTCCCTCTCTTACAATATCTCTGTTTCTCTCTCTCTCTCTCTCTCTCTTGCTCTCGCCTTCTAGAATGTCTGGAGATATCTGATGTGTCTGTTTATCTCCATGCTAATGATCTCTTCTGTCTTTCTCTGTATCAATTCTCCTTCTTCTTTTCCATCTTCCTTAGGATATAGAGAGCTGTGATAGCAAGAAAAGCAGAGATGGAGGAAGATTAGAAGAAGAACAAGAGAAGCTGAGGGAGACTAAGAGGAAGAGAGATAGGGAGAGATGGAGAGTGATAGAGCCTGATAGTGAGAGATAGAGAGATATAGAGGTGGGATGGGATGATTTCGAAACGGTTTGTGCCCGCTAGGATATAAGAAAGTGTCCGCTCGGAGAAGCCGGGGTGTGTGGCTCACAGTAAGTATGCACAGGGCACGGGAACGGTTGCATCTTGCTGTTTCTCTCCCTCTCTCTCTTCATCCGAATCTATGATCCTCTCTCATCTCTCTCTCTCTCTCTCTCTCTCTCTCTCTCTCTACCTCTTTCTCCTTTAGCCTCAACAGGATCTCGGATATCTCCGCTGGGATAAACGGTAGCAGTACCGTTGCATCGTGCAGAAGAAGCTGGTAAAAAGTGGCAAGGCGGAGTTTCTCTCCTGGTTCCTCGCTCTTCCCGACGTTTCTCTCCTCCTTCTCATTGGCAAAATGTGAGTGGAAGCGAGATCCGCGCAGCTTTCTGGCTCAGAGAAGCTCCTTTCATTTTCCTCTTTTGCTTTCTATTCTCATTTTACCTTGTTGTTATTGCTATCTTTTCCTCGCAGAAATCATGAGCGTATGCTAAATTATTGAAGACAGTCTCTTCTCCAATGGTAATTTCTCGCCACCCTTGGTACATGCTCTTTCTCTCTCTCTCTCTCTCTCTCTCTCTCTCTCTCTCGCCCTGCCTCTTTTCTCTTTTCTCTGAATTATTCTCTCTCTCTCTCTCTCTCTTTTTTCAGGATGTCTAATCAGAACTATCACCGTCCGCGTCCCTCTGGAATTGGTGGCGCCGTGCTTGACAAGCAGGTCTGTCATTTCCATTTTAATCATTTTTACCTGCAAATAGCAAAAATAAATAAAGAAATAAATTTTTTATCGCACAAGAAGGAAGGATTCTAGGCGAACAAGTTCAATGACGACGAGGCAGCCAATCTTCTGGAGTGGATCAAGGAGATCATGAAGGAAGACATCTCCACCAGCGGAAACCGAGACGACTTCCTTGAGCTACTCAAGGATGGACAAGTCCTTTGCAGGTGACATCTTTCTCTCTTCTGCCTCTCTCTCTCTCTCTGTCTCTCTGTCTCTCTGTCTCACTCTCTCCTCTCGCTTTCCTCTATCTTCTCCCTGTGACATAGATCACTGTACCTACTTATGGTTGGAACAAAAAAAATTTCAATTCACAAGAAAAGTAAGAGCACAACGGAATTCAATGTTTCTACTTTCAGATTCCTGAACGCCTTGAAGCCCGGATCAATCAAGAAAATCATGAAGCCCATCTCCAACTTCAACTGCCTCGAGAACATCAACCAATTCTGCACCGGAGCAAGAGGACTGGGCGTGCCAGATGAGGAGACATTCCAGTTGGTGAAAGAGAGAATCAAAGAAAGAGTGAGCAAGAGGAGAGAGAGAGAGAGTGAGAGAGAGAGAGAGTAAGAGAGCGTGAAAGAGAGGGGAGAGGGATCAAGATATATACATAGAGAGTAAGTTAGTATCAAAATAAGTGCATGTGTAAATATGAACAGGTCCGTGGACCTCTTCGAAGGCCGTGATCTCTTCTCCGTCTGTGTCACTCTGCGCAGTCTTGCCAAGAAGGCTAGCACATTTGCTCCATTATAAATTTACATTTCAGGACTCTGTATTCGTTTGTACATTCTCTCTCTCTCACTCTCTTTCTTCGTTTTTAAATCACCTCAACCATCTCAAGATGTCGTGTATAGAGTACTGTTCAACCAATGAAGCCAATTTTTTCCAGTATATCTTGCCAGAGAGTCTCGTCAATTTCACCCCGTTTCCTACGTAACCTCGTTCTCTTTCTTCCCTCCTTCTCCCTCTCACGTCCTCTCTCTCTCTCTACGTCTTCGTCTCTCCCTCTCTCTCTTTCTCTTTCTTGATAGCTCTCCTTAGCATTTCATCCTCGAAGTTCCAGCTTCGGTTCTCCCGCATTTGCCCCCAAATAAACCGGCGAAACCACTGTTTACTCTTACAATCCGCCGTGACAGTTGGGAGTGAAGAGCGCACTCCTCTGCGTTGAAAAGCGCAAGACGAGATTTGCAGGGAGATTAGCAGAGAAGATTCTAGAAATCCTAGAGAAGTAAATCAATTTTCTCTAACAATGAAGTTATTCTAATCACAAGAAGAAAAGTTGTCGTTTTAGGTGGAGAAGTCGATGGGAATCGCACCACCGAAGCCAATCTCCAAGGACAAGATTCTTAATGCTTGAGAGACAAATATCTCATTCGGAGAGCTTTTTCACACCTTCACAGAATCCATTCTCTGCCATACTGCCCCTATTTCTTTTTTCATTATTCATTGATAACTCTCTCTCTCTCTCTCTTCCTCTCTCTCTCTCTCTCTCTCTCTTCATCTCTTGGTATCGCTCTCCCTACAAGAAGGCTCTATTCTTTGCATGTTCCAGTATCGCTATGTGTACGATCGTCCATGGGTGATAAAGTATTCACAAGTGTATTCAGTGTATTCAGATGATATCACTTGGATCCAGTGCGCCTCTATAAAAAGAAGAGAGAATTCGAGAGCGAGAGAGAGAGAGAGAGAGAGAGAGAGAGAGAGCGAGAGAGAGAGAGAGAAAGAGAGGGGGGGGGAGAGAGAGAGAGGTAGAGAGAGAGGGAAGTTGAAGAAGTAGGGGGAGAGCCAGATGGATATGTGAGTAAAGTCTAAAGGAGTAATTACTATTTCTTTCAAAGGTGTGTGCATAGCATGCACATAGATGCGAACATAAGGAAGATGAAGAAAAAAGACAATATTATTTTTCTTGTCTCTCCAATCTCTGTATATTTCAAGTTTTACCGCAGATACATATTTAGCAACTTCAAAAAAAAAATCAATTTAATCTGTGATTGCTGGCCCGAGGTAATCCAATTTCACTAGTATAGTAGTCCACGTGAACACTACTTCCGATCAATGTCATTTACCTGCCGCGGGAAAGTTTGGCCTTCGAAGAGTAATTTTTTCTTCTTTTTTTTTTGTGCTGTATCTGTTTTTGATGTAAAGCTTACGTTATTTTCCCTGGTACACAGTTTTGTATACTCCCATTCGATATATTTGTTGCTATGTCTTGAAATTGTGATTCAGGAGTGGAGAAGGAAGCGATGGAGCACTTTCTTCCCGAGATCTACTGGCACGACCGCCAAGGCATTCTCGCCCTCGACATCCTCTCCACACGAAACAAAATTAAGATGGCAGACAAAAAGAGTGAAGAGAACGGAAATGCTGCCGTCTCGGGAGGAGAAAAGAATGAAAAGAAAAGAAATGTTGCCATCTCGGAAGAAGACAAGAGTGAAAAGAAAGGAAATGCTGCCGTCTCCTTCATCATTGCTACCGCCAGCATGCAAAAAGAGGTTCGACTACGAAGAGTTCAATAATGATCCAGAATCAATTAGAAATGAATTTGTTGCGTGGAATGTGTTGCTAGTCGTTCTGGTTGAGGTTCGCATTTGGCAGTTATCGTTTGAAGAAGCGAGGGAGAAACAGCATGCTCTTTGCGTGCAATTCGTGGCCAATCTCTTTGGCGCCCACAACTCTTCCATCAACACTCTTCGCTTCGCTCCCGGTGAAGACGGTTTGTTTCTGCTTACGGTACTCTTAAGTCTGTTTATTAGAGGAAGCGGCTGATTAGTACAGTGAGAATGAACTCGTTTAAATGGATGTGGTTGTGAAGGTTAAAAAGATTCTTCAGCAAGAATGTTTGTCTCCGGTGATAGCGACGGGAGAATCGTTTTCTGGGGAATCGGCGATGGCCCTCCTGGCCCTCCAGAAGACCCTGACTTCCCTCCGAATCGCGTCAATTGGGTTCGCCAGAAGGTAAGCAACATTTTCATTTTCATTTCAAGGACTTTTGCTTCTCAAATAATTTTATTTCCCTATTATGAATTTTTGGCTATCTTGAAGAAAATTTCATCTAGATCGTCAAGATTATTTAGATGATTAAGGACAAATCGTCACGAATGGAATTTCTATCAATTAAGGTAGCACACCATGACAGTGATGTGTGCGCCGTAGCCTGGGATCGACTAGGCACGCGAATCGCCTCCGTTTCTAGGGATAATTGTCTCTTGGTTCACGACGCATCTGGTTAAATCTTTCTCATAAAGTGCTTAGACCTCATGCCCGAAAGTATTTCTGCTTTCGAATAGTGTACTTTCGTGTCGTTCTTCATTGTTGCACAGAACAACTATTTTATTTTTAAGATTTTGCCTAGGATTAATTGTAAAGTAAAATCAGTTCCTTTTATACGACCATTCCCGAACATCTTTACAAGATAAACATCAGCACCCATTGTACTTGGTTATGTATTTGCAGGGAAAAGAATGATGTGTGTTCGCAATCTTCGCGAGTTCCCGAACGGAGTTGCATGGGATCCCGCGGGGAAGTTTATCGTCACGATGTCGACTGATAGAAAGGTGGGGGAATATACAAAGAATCATGGATGGATAAATGAGTGGAGGGGAGAAGACTCAGTAAAAGAATTATTCAGATGGAAGTAATCGATGCCGTGAAGGGTACGAAACTACGAGTGATCGGTGTTACTGATCTTCCTAGGAGGAAGTTGAAAGGAGAAAAGATTCTATTGAAGGTAATTGTTCATAATTTTATCTTATTTTTTAGTTATAAGAAGGTGATGCCAATTATAACTTTGTAAACAATGTGATTTGAAGCCGTACAAGCTATTCCACGACGACCAAATGACCTCCTTCAAGCGTTCGCCTTCCTTCTCCCCGTGTGGCCAACTGATGGTTGCGCCCTGTTAGTCATTATCATCCTTTTAATCTTTATCCATATCTGTGACTGTTAATTAGAAGGAGTCTTTGTAGGTGCTCACCTGGAAGTGGGCAAGTCTAATGTATACGGGACTTACGTCTTCAAGCGAAGCGACCTGAACGGGTCCCTTCGTTGTTTCTTGCTACTTAAAAGGAGCTCCTCTATCTCTCACTCTTTCATTTCCCTGCTTTTGTTGTTCGATATTTGTTTTCGAAGTATATAAATTGAAAAGAAAGTCCTCTTCAGACAACGGCCAAGCTGGTTGCTGCCCTCTCCTCGCATAACTTTCTTCATTCAAATGTGCCCGTTGCTCTTCGAACTTGACCCTTCGACCGAGGAGAATTACTCCGGGTATTTTTACTTGTTCACTTGAATCATGTTAAGAGAGCCTGTCAGTACTGTTCGATCAAGGCCTGCCCTAGGAATTTTTTTTTCGAATTTCCTCACCAAAAGTGATTTTAGTAGACAACTTGACGTGGTGAACAAAATAGGCTATATTTCAAAGTTGAAAAAAATTTTCCGCACGAGACCCAGTACAGTAACCTTATAAATTTAATTGGTCATAAGTCGCGTCATACTTATTATTAGACAACCATCGAGCTATCATTGGATAGCTGATTGGACGGGCTTTAATTGTCATGTTGATGATGTTTTCATAAAATTTGATTTTGGCCCTAAAATACGGCCTTATACATTTTTGAAGGCGGTTTTTAGCCAAATTAAGTGTTTTATGCTCATTTCCGCACAACCGCTCATGCATAGGCTTAAAGTACGTGAAATTTGCTATAAGATATGTGTCTTTCAAAAAAATTGAAGGTCCCAGCCCCAGGCTCCGGAGCACGTGAATATGTTCCAGTGTAAACTGTAAAACGGTGCAAGCGCATTCTTCGATCCATAACTGCGCGCAATGTCAATATTACAAAATCGTAAGTATATCATCTAAGAGCACTCACGGAGATCTTCAAATGTTACATACATTATTTTATTGAACAGTTTCAATTTATATGGGAAATTTCGTTATGTACAATTAGAAGGCTTAAAAAACTATTTTAAAAACATTTTCGCCTGTCGAAACATACATCGTAAGAAAGAGGATGAAATTTGGTACAAGATGAACCCCTTTCAATGGAATTCCATGCATACGATCTTTTGTTATAAGCCATAAAATAGTGCCAGTGCCGTCGCTGTCATTTCGCCCAAGAATTCACATTTTAGGTTATTCGAATTAGAATATTCCAATCCTTTTTTTTTCTACAGTTTTTCCATAAGGCCTTGTTATCCTACGCTTATAACAAAAGATCGTATGCATGGAATTCCATTGAAAGGGGTTCATCTTGTACCAAATTTCATCCTCTTTCTTACGATGTATGTTTCGACAGGCGAAAATGTTTTTAAAGTTGTTTTTTAAGCCTTCTAATTGTACATAACGAAATTTCCCATATAAATTGAAACTTTTCAATAAAATAATGTATGTAACATTTGAAGATCTCCGTGAGAGCTCTTAGATGATATACTTACGATTTTGTAATATTGACATTGAGCGCAGTTATGGATCGAAGAATGCGCTTGCACGGTGTTACAGTTTACACTGGAACATGTTCACGTGCTCCGGAGCCTGGGGCTGGGACCTTCAATTTTTTTTTGAAAGACACATATCTTATAGCAAATGTCACGTACTTTAAGCCTATGCAGGAGCGGTTGTGCGGAAACGGGCATAAAATACTTAATTTGGCTAAAAACCGCCTTCAAAAAGGTTTAGGGCCGTATTTTAGGGCCAAAATCAAATTTTATGAAAACATCATCAACATGAAAATTAAAGCCCGTCCAATCAGCTATCGATGGTTGTCTAATAATAAGTTTGAAGCGACTTATGACCAATGTAATTTAAAAGATAACTGTACTGGGTCTCGCGCGGAAATTTTTTTTCAACTTTGAAATATAGCCTATTTTGTTCACGACGTCGAGTTGTATACTGTAATCAATTTTGGTGAAGAAATTCGAAAAAAAATTCCTAGGGCAGGCCATAATATTGCCCTGCTCGAGTCTTACTGACATCCTCTCTTAAAGAGCAGAAACTGAAGAGAGTAATTGAGATTGCCTTACCGCGCGGTGTGGGCTGCGCTAAGTGATTGTGCAGTGTACATCTACGACTCGCAGCACTCCACACCCATCGGCCTTGCTCATTCCATGCACTACAACATTCTCACGGAGGCTTCGTGGAGCGACGATGGCAGACTCATCTCCATTGCTTCCCTCGAGGGATACTGCTCCTTCTTGCTCCTTGACCTCAAGCGACTTGGTGATGAAGTCAGAGTTTTTACTCTGTAGAACTTGTAAAGCTTATCCTTGCGGTCAGTACTAATAAATAGTCAATTAATTTGAGCACATTAACATTCGTTGATTGCCATTCTTCAGGTCAAAGAGTATCCGGCTATGGTGGATATTTCTGAAGAGAAGAGCATAAAGACTCCATCCAGGAAGAGAAAGGCGGGAGAGGAGAAAGAGAAAGGAAAGGAGTTGGAGACACAGACGGCAGCGACTCCCCCCGGCAAGAAGACCCGCAGTTCTTCGTCCTCCCCCCTCATTCCACCCCGACCTTCGGCACCCCCACCTGGAACTCCCACTCTGCACGCCTTCTTCAGCAAAAAGACTACACCAGCCAGGCCACCACCTATTGCTCTGGAAAGCTCACCAGCAACCGCGAAGACAGAACAGGGGTGAGTAATTCCTCGTTTATCTTCAATTAATCTAACTCGCCATCAAAAAGCGAAAAATAATTGTTTTGCAAGAATTTGTCAGTAAATATGCAGGGATGAGTAAATCCAGGGCCGCTGTCCTTGCGGACTCTGCCCAAGCTGCTCTTCCCTGGTTATAAGAAGTCCTATCGGAGCCAACTACTTTCTTTATCCAGGAACGATACACGGGCTCAGCCAAAGAAGCGTATTCAACTGATACATCTCACCGACTAATCCACACCGGCTCGTGATCTCTCCACTTGTAAATCTATTTGTTTTATTAATCTGAAGTTTGTTAGTAATGAAGGAAGAAATATAACTTATATACCTCATCGTTCTTGATATAGACTCTCACTATTATTACATATTGTAATATGCATAAAGAATTTTTCATCCCTTCTCAGCACTTCGAAAGCTTTTGATCATTGAAAGCTTTATCACTGCGGTGTATACCGTATGTTAGAGCAAGCTATCTTCTACCGTACAAGGAAGGGGATGGCTTGGAAGGAGGAGTTGTGAGGTAGCCGAGGAAGAGCTGCTCGCGGAGCACACGCCTGAAATGACAAACGACAATGCTTCAGGCAACGAGGGTGCGAATTTAACTAAGAGACATCAAGTGGATATCAATTTGGGAGCAATTTTTTTCTGCGAATAGGGAAGAACGATGGGAGTTGTTTTTTGAGACACAACTTAGGGCACATGATCGTTATACTCGATTCCTCAATCAGGTTTTCAATAAGTCATACAGAAGTGAATTTAGCAAGGTTCATGGTATTTAGACGTACTACTTAGAAAGGCTTAGGTATGAGCACAAGGTCCCACGCCTGTTTCTGTGTTTGAGCCGTAGAGTGCATAAAACTGACTCGAGATTACGAGCACAAGAATTTGTACGTAACATTCAAAACAGCTGTAGTTTCACTGAAGAAGAAAAATTGAAAAAAAAACCTCATGAGCATAAGACGGCCGCCGCGCGTTTTCGTGCGCGCATCGACGGTTTCCATGCGAAGCTTCTCGTGCATCTTGAAGGGGAAGACGCAGGGGCGGAAGGAATTGCGGTGCCAGGGGCAGTTCCAGCGAACACTCTGCTGCTGTAGCAGGCGACCGGCCAGCGGCAGCAGGCCGCTCCCATTCAGCTCAAACAATACACGTTATGAAAAAGAAAAAGTATTATGAAAAAGCCTTGACAAACGAGAATAAATGGCCATAAACAAACGAAAACTATAAACGTCCAAAAAAGAAGGCAACACAACATGTGCTTGAATGGAGACTGCAATGCGAACGAACCTGCATGGCGAGAAAGTAAAAACAGCGAAGATCGAGCTGCTAAAGCGGATAGCGACACAGACGAGACTGTGTTCTACTGCCTTATCGTGCTTTGTGAGTTTTAATGGTAACATTGGTGCATAGGAATCTATTATGTTTGGTGAATAACAAGAAGAAATTGAATAGTGGAAACTCTTCACGGGAACGTTCCTGAAGTACTGTACAATTTGCACGAGTTTAATTTCCTTTAATTTTGAAATGGCTGGTTTTGAACTTGTCGATGCCACTTTTGTTGAATGAATGCCGTATAATTGTAATTGAATCTGAATTGTAGAATGACGAGGCATCGTCCCTCTAACAAGCGGCCGACCGGTGTCAACAAATCGCTCGGAAACTCGCTCAAAAACGAACGCGACAGAAATAGGAAAGCTCACAAAATCGCTTCCACCGAAGATGACATGGACAACCCGGCGTTCCTTGAAGAGGCAAGTGGGGCGGTGCTATGTTACTTGGGGGGGGGCAGTATACTTTTTTTTTTCCTTTTCGCTCAAATCGTGCACAGGGGGGTTCTCGAGCATGGGGAACACGAATATCACGTTTGTTTTGTACTCCTATGCGTATAAAAAATTTACCGAACATTAGAGGTGTTAGGTAGATCATGTATGTTATACATGTTGTCTGATCTTTTGACTCTGTGAGTCAGTGTGTTGGTAGATAGCAATTCGTGTTGCCTCTCCCTCATAACCGATGGCGTAGATCATCCCGGCAGAGGCCACTCATTTTCTAAGTTACTCATTGCTCTACCACCCATCCCTCGCTAGTAAGAGGTATATAAGCGCCCCGGAAGTGGGACCCGTTCAGTTATTCCGTTTTTACGGCAAATATGAATGCCCAAGCGCATATGCTCTCCCTCCGTGACTTTAATCTCTTCTCGTCATGGCCTGAACTTGCGTTCATGTCGAACGCTGACTTCGACACCTTCATAGCGGAAAGGGCACTTCTTCGGACGAACAGGCCCTGCCCAATTTGTGGCGGGCCGAGGAGTATCACCCCGAGGGATCCCAATGCTCTTCGGTGTGGTGAAAGGGTTGAAGAAGTAATCGAACGTTTCTACTATCAGGAGAAAGTTCGAGGGCAACGTGCGCACGTGTCGTCGTCTGGCTAACCGCAAGGTTGGCATCTACGTCGACACGTTCTTTCAGAGATGCCACGCCGACCGCCAGAAGGTCTTCCTGCTCTCCTATTTGTACATTAACGATATGGGAGGGGTCGCGGAAATGGCCCGGACATGCCAGACTCTTGTCCGGCATGGTCATGGTCTTAACGCGCAAAACACAGTGCAAACACGTGAGAGGCTTTTACTAGTTTGTTAAACTGCATGCAAGCGCAAAACAAACGTGATATTCGTGTTCCCCATGCTCGAGAACCCCCCTGTGCACGATTTGAGCGAAAAGGAAAAAAAAGTATACTGGCCCCCCCAAGTAACATAGCACCAGTGGGGCTTCTTAATTTTGCTTGTTTTATGCCCTTTCGGTTTTCATCTCTATGTTACTTTGTTTCCTTTTAAAGGAGAGTGAAAAAGCCATCGATTCGAAAACGTTCGAGACAAGTGTGGAGGAGTTGCTTGCAAAGGCAGACCTGGCCGGCATGACATTCGAAGCGGAGCGCGGTCAGCTTCAAATCGTTGATAAGTTCGTTGTTAGTGTTTTGCGCATTATTATCTCTTCACTCTTACGAAGGCAGCGATGATTATTGTTTGTTTCTCAGAGAGTCGACTGTTGTTATTCGAACTGCCGCTGATGTCAAGGACTTTAACGAATTGCAAAGGAAGAATGCTCACCTGCTGAAGATTCCTCGCCGACCTGACCGTTCTCTTTTCACGACGCCGGAAGAACTTCACGAAGTCGAGAATCGTCAATTTTTGGATTGGCGAATTGGGCTTGCCGAGTTGGCTGGGGTTTGTGCTTATGTTTTCGACAACTTGTTCTCATTATACTTTTTCAGTTCTAAAGCTCATTTGGTTTATAATTTATGCATATTTTTAGTTGGACGGAGTTGTCTTGACTCCATTCGAGAGGAATCTAGATATTTGGCGTGAGCTTTGGAGAGTAGTTGAGAGAAGTGATATCATCGTGCAGGTAGACTATTAATGATCTTTCCTCTTTTTATTGTAAATTGTTTGCATTAATTATTATGCAAATTGAGTTTTGAACTGCGTATATATAAGTAACTATTTTGGCGCTTTTAGATTGTTGATGCTCGAAATCCGCTGCTATTCCGGAGCGCTGATCTAGAGGATTACGTTACCTCAGTGGATCCCGCAAAGAAGAATCTAATTTTGGTGAACAAGGCTGACCTGTTGCTACCAGAACAGCAAGAAATGTGGGCACAGTACTTTGGTCAGCAGGATATCGACGTCGTTTTCTGGTGATTACCTTTTTGCGATTTTATTTTCAAAAGTTTTTCTGTAATTGTTTGGTTTTCCTTACTATTGTTTTTCTAGGTCTGCTCTTGAAATCGTGGCACGTATCGATGAGCCAAGTTCATCAAAACTCGAATCATCAGAATCTGATGTGGACGAAGATGAAACTTCGTCGGAAGGAGGGGAGGCGGATGCGGAGGAATCGGAAGGGCAGAAGTCTTCTGAGGGAATGGAAGATGAGGAAAGAAGTACACCCAAAGCGAAATTTGTGGCATCCCGCGATGAGTTGTTGCGGGTGCTTCGCGAGAAAGGCGGCCCAGTCTTCGAAGGCGGGCGACCTCTGACAGTTGGCTTTGTCGGCTATCCCAATGTCGGAAAGAGCTCTACAATCAATAAGCTGATTGGGAGCAAGAAGGTCACTGTCTCGGCGACTCCAGGAAAGACGAAGAGGCTGCAGACGATAATACTTGATGACCAGGTTCACGCTTTCTGGCTCACAAATAGTTGAAAACCATTTCATTATTATTCTTGGATTGTTCTATCATATGGCTAAGAGGAAGCTCAGGGCTTTTCTTCAATTGTATCAATTGCAGCTTACTCTGTGCGACTGCCCGGGTCTCGTGATGCCGTCTTTTGCAATGGACAAGAATGAGATGTTCCTGAACGGAATCATGCCGATAGACCAGATGCGAGATCACTTTGGCCCTACGGCTCTCCTTCTCTCGCGAGTGCCCGCTGCCTGGCTGGCCGCCCGTTATTCCCTGACTCTTCCTTCCACAGAAGCCTCCGAGATGACTGCCCACTCCCTTCTCACTGCCATTGCTTTCATGCGTGGGCTCATGAGCTCTTCGGGTGTTCCCGATTGCTCCCGAGCTGCAAGACTCCTTATAAGAGATGTCAGCTGGCTTCTTATTGTCTCTTGATAGGATGCCAACTTCTTGCTATGTTCCTAACCCAGGGGTTTTGAGGCTCCCTCCGCCATGTTTTTTTTGAGTAATATATAGGCAGAAGCAGCAATCCCATCCCGGTTTGCAGGCCCAATACCTCCATCCCCATCCTATTTTTCTGGATCCAGATGGTGGCTCTCCCTGTCCTAAGCGCCATTTCTTGCAGGTGGTGAGTGGAAGCATTCTCTGGGTGGCTGCGCCGCCGACGGAGGATCAAACAGCCTTTGATCAGCTTGTTTACCCGGCAGAGGAGATTGGCAAGCTGCGGGCGAAGGGAGCCGTCCAGTTGGAGCAGATGCAGCGGAGGGGACTTCTCCAAAGTTCGTTTGTATCTTTTCGCGAAAAGTGGAAGTTGTTAGTCATTGTGCCTGATTTAGAAGAATTGTTTCTATTACATTTTCGTTTTTTTTTACTGTTACCGTGACCGCATACGGGGGGAACCAAGCAGCTCATAGACTGCTTCGATTACCGCTTGAACTTTGTAGATGTAAACGCAACGACACGTCGCTTGGATTCTGCCTTCTTTGGCGACGATGACCCGAAGGCACACATCAAGGCACGCGAAGTGGGAAAGGCAGCGGAGGGCGGAGTCGGCGGCAGCAAGAAGCACTTTAAGAAGAAGGACAAGCTGAGAAGAATCTATTCCGGCCCTTATTCATAGACTTTTGGTTGTTATTGTTACTGAACACTTGTTTTGTCTTTGTGTACATAGATAAAGCTTTGATAGTAGACAACACACTAGATTTTGTCGATGCCAGTTGGTATTGATCGCCATCTATCTGCTTTGTCTTTCTTACCTTCGCAATTCAGCGATGCTCTTTGAGCTGTTCGACCTCTACAATCGCTAATCTCTCTTTTAGCAGCAGACATGGGCAAGATTATGAAGCCGGGCAAGGTTGTCCTCGTTCTCCGAGGAAAGTACGCTGGTCGCAAGGTAGGCATCGCATTTGTTTGTCACGGTTTTTGGGGTCTGTTACTTGGGCGTGTTGGCATTTGGTGATTGCTAATGATTTTGTGTTGAGGCTCTTGTGATCCGGCCGTATGACGACGGCAGCAGCGACAAGTCGTATGCTCATGCACTCATCGCCGGCATCGACAAGTACCCGCGCAAGGTGACCAAGCGAATGGGCAAGAAGAAGCAGGCCGACAGGAACAAGCTCAAGCCCTTCGTCAAGGTTTGCTTCTCTACTTCTGACATCTGCAACACTTGTGGATCTCTCGCTGTTGAACAAGAAGCAAAATTTAGTTCCCATGATCTACTCTACTTTTAGGTGATGGCTTACTCTCACCTCCTCCCCACTCGCTATTCGGTCGAGGTCAACTTTGACAAGAACACCATCAACAAGGAAGCCCTGAAGGAGCCGAGCAAGAGAAGAAAGGCCGCCGCTGAGGCCAAGGTCAAGCTGGAGGAGAAGCACAAGGCCGGCAAGAACAAGTGGTTCTTCACCAAGCTCCCCTTCTAAATCTTTCGGCTGCTTGTTTTGTTATCGCGATAAATTGTTATTATTCTCAGAGAAGTGCAAGGCATGTTGTGACCGGTGTTTGAATTGAGAGGGTGAGTCGGTTAAACACGGAAAACTGGGGTAGCAGATGGATTAACAGCAAGATGAGGGGAATACCAGGTTTTGAATTACGAAATCCGACTTAATCTGCGAAATTGTAAGGGAGTTGGTCGCAATTCAGTCAGAAGATTCTAAGCTTTGAATTTCGAAGGAGTGGTTTAAACTTTTGTCCCATCAGCTATCGACTTGAAATAGTTTTTCATTGTTATGTCGCAAAATGAGAATGTAAGACAAAGCCGAGCTAGAGAACTTGAGATTACTTCACCTTTGATAATTAATCTGGCAGAATGTATATCAATATCTTATTGTTAGCAAATTTGCACTGAAAGCCACTCATGAGAGACGGATTTGGTACCGATTCTATCATTTATTCCCTTGTGCGTCCACTTCTCGTTCTCTCTCTCTCTTTCTCTCTCTCTCTTTCCCTCTCTCTCTCTCTCTCTCTCTCTCTACTATGTCTCACCTTCTCCCTTCTCGCTCTCGCCCTCTCGTAATCTCTCATTTCATCTTTTGTCATTTTCGATCTCTCGTTCTCTTATCTCTCTCTCTCTCTCTTTTATCTCTCACTCTCTCTCTCTTCTCTTTCTCGTTCTCTCTCTTATCTCTCACTTTCTCTCCTCTCTCGCTGTCTCTTCTCTCTCACTTTCTCTCTTCACTCGTTCTTTCTTATCTCTCACTTTCTCTCTCTCTCTCTCCAGCTTTTCATTCGTCTTCGCTCTCTTTATCCTCTCTTTCTTCCGGTCTTCTCTTTCTAATTTTTCCTTGACAGTCTGCCTCTGTCCAACTCTGACATTCTTTCTGCATTTCTTCGTTGCACTCGTCGGAAGGTGGGTGAAAGTCCGTAGATTGAGTTATCCCTCGGGATTCATGAAACCCTACCCACATCCCATGTTCCAGGCGTTCCCTACACTCAACGGGCGTCTTCCAAGATGGTCAAGCAAAATGTATTCATCTTGATATTGTGAGTGCAACTTCGTTGAATAATATATATCTAATTTTGAATGTAATGATTGATCTTACAATTTTGGCTAAACTTTATCGCGCTGGACAGTACAAGAAGGGGGAGAACTGAAGGGAGATGGGGATGGCGGTTGCTTCTCTAGTCGGTCTCCTTTTCCTTCTCCCAGTCATAAATGTCGTTGAGAGTTCCGCCGCCAGTCTCAGCTGCCTGCAAAAAGAAATAATAGAGTAAGCTGAGCCATGCAGAAATGAAACCTTGGCGAGCTGCCCGTAGATGTAGCCGTAGTCCAGGTTGATGTCCACGTACTTCAGGCCAGCGAAGTACTCGAGGACGGTGGCCAGCTCAGCGGAGCAAGGCAGCCCCTCGAAGAGCTTCGCCTGAACAACCTTTTTGTCTACTTAGGAAGAAGGAAGAAGAGTGGAAGCAACCTTGCCAGGGTTGGTGCGCATGGCCTCTTTGGCTTTCTGCACGTCTTCCCGGTCGGCACAACGCGCCCATGGCAGGCCTGAGTGGGGAAAGGAAAGATGAAGAGGATGAAAGAGACAACCGGCCAAGGGAAGGAAAGGTTAAGAGGATGAAAGAGACAACCGACCAAGGGAAGGAAAAGCGAAGAGGATGAAAGAGACAACCGACCAAGGGAAGGAAAGGTGAAGAGGATGAAAGAGACAACCGACCACGGCTCTGGATGAGGTCGATTTGGAGGTAGAACCACTGCTCCACGTCATCCTTCGGCGCCTGCTCCTCTCCCTTGTGGCACGCGACCGCTGCGAACTTCATCGTTCCCTGAACTCATTTGTCATCCTCTTTCATTTTCTACCGTATGCCAATTGGTCGTAACCTTGAAGCGCGCCTTCTCCCTCGGTGTCTTCAGCTCGCCCTTCTCGTTTTTAAACTTCCGCGCGATGCCGAAATCGAGGATGTAGACCTGAGACTTCATTAATTAAGCTATGTAAATAAAATACTTAATTTTGTAAATCCTAATTTAAAAAAAAACGAAAATACTAACGACACGCTTCTTGGCTCCGCGGCCGCACGCGAAGTTGGCCGGCTTGATGTCGCGGTGGATGAACTGGGCCTTGTGCAGATCCTCGATCGACTCCAGACACTGCTTGCCAACGGAGCGACCGCAGCACAGAGAGAGCACCTGTAATGGAGAGAGAGAGATGGGAAAGAGAGAGGGAGTGAGAGAAGAGAGTAGAGAAGCGAGAGAGGGGATGTGAAAGAGGGACAGATGGAGAGAGGAGAGGAGCGAGGAGCAAGAGAGGGAGATGGGAAAGAGAGAGGGGGGGGAAAGGGGAGAGAGGGGGAAAAGGGAGAGAGGGAGAACGGGGAGAGAGGGGAGAGAGGGATAGGGGAGGTAGGAAGAGGAGAGAGGGGAAAAGAAAGGGGGAGAGGAGAGAGGGAAAAATAGAGGGGGAGAGGAGAGAGGGAAAAGAGAGGGGGAGAGGAAAGAGGGGATAAGAGAGGGGGAGAGGAGAGAGGGGAAAAGAGAGGGGGAGCGGAGAGAGGGGAAAGAGAGGGGAAAGAGAGGGAAAAGAGAGGGCAGAAGAGGGAAAGAGAGGGGAGGGGGGAGAGAGGGGGGAGAGGGAGGAGGAAGAGAGGAGTGGAGAGAGCGAGAGGGGAGCGAGAGAGCGAGAGTGGAGAGAGAGAGAGAGAAGGCTACTGACTCCAGTCGCCTGTCGCTTCTTGAGGTCGCCGAGGCTGCGGCCGACGAGCTGCATGATGACGAAGAAGAAGTCGGGTTTCTTGCCGCGGTCGACGATGGCCGTGAAGTGGGAGGAGGCGCCTCGCTTCTGGCCCACGTGCACTTTCCATCCCCGGAGTTATCCCAAAGTCCGCAAAGTATTACATCTTCCATCACTATATTTATGAACCTCCTTCAACCCGTGTTCGTTCGGTCTGGTGTTTCCGCATCGCATCTCCTCATGACCTCTGCGGCTGCCCTCGGTCTACCTTCTTGTTCGGATCGAGGAGTGAGGATAAGCAAGGCGGATAGGAAGGGAGTACTGGAAGTGAGAGTGCAGGGAGAGAGTTAGGCGAGAGAGATAAGAGTCCTAGAGGACTCGTAAGAGATACAGCAAAGAGGTTGCTGGCGAGAGCGTCTCGGAGTACGATAACTGGCGATGTGTGAGATGCCACTTGTGAGAGAGAGAAAACCTTCTAATCGTTCCTTTTCTTGCGAGGACACAATCACACCATACACTTGTTTAAATACCGCGCGCTTTTTAATGTAGCGGACCAATCAGCGCACGTGAGAACGGAGAGGGCGGGGCTAAGCGCACTCTCCTAGTTTTACACACTCTCTCGTCGGCAGAGCGTGGGAAAGTGGAGCAGAAACTGATCGGCCGTTCCCAGGCTTCTGAGAGAAGGAAGAGGGACTCGGCCAGTCACGATGCAAGTATCTCCGAATCGGTTGTTCTTCTGCTTCCTCTGCTCTTCGCCCTCTGCCTGTCACAGGGATGGATCCAGTCGATTACAACGTTAGTTGGGGATCGTTCGTTGTGCTGAGTCCGTTGCACTCCTTGCCCTTCCAGGTTTCCTCTCATAACCTGCCGTTCCGCGTCTCTCGACGTCGTTCCTCGGCTCTCCATCTTTCCACTTCTTCGTCGGACTCTCTCCACTCTGAATTCTCTTCCTGCTCTTCTCCCTACCAAATTCCTCCTCTTCGTCCCTCGCGTCGACCTTGGAGATCGGAGAAGTTGGATCGCTTTCCAGCCACCAAGGTTGGATGTTCATTCTGTACCGTCCTGACATTTGGATTGATTGAGTATATAAAAGATATTTCAATTGAAACTGTTCAGACTCTTCTCCAGCTGAAGCCCTCTTACCTTGCCCACCACGCAGCTTTTATTGCTGGCTCGACGGCTTCATTCCCTGTTAGTCGAGCAGGAAACTTTCTTCTTTTTCTCAAACTGAGGCACTCTTCATGACGAGGAATTCCCCCTCTTCAGGAAGTGACGAATCTCTCGCTTCGTCGCTATCGTCCCTTTTATTCTGATCAACCGAAGGAGATTCTCGAATTTCGTCCCAGGTTAAATATATCTTTGAATTGGAAGTCTCATTCATTGAAAACTGGAGCGGAGCAAAGTTTGACTGTTTATGCTTCAGATCGCGTTGCTCCTCTGACTACCATTCTCGCGAGTCTTCCTGCTTTTCGTCTCCCACCGGGCAGAGGAAGGTAATTCTCTTCCACTAATCAAACTCCGAAATGTGCTTATGGAACGTAATTTGCAGGTCCAGCTTCGTGAGAAGAATTCCCAGCACGAGTTTATCTACTGCGATCTCTGCTACAGCGCTGAAGTCCGCTCTGCACAGTCCCTTGGCCTGCCTCTTCCTCGTGTCAGAGATCCTGGACCGTGGAGGGGACACGACCGCTTCAACGAGGAATTCATCACGTTAGCCTGACAAATCTAGCCCTTCACATTCTGGTTCTTTGAAAGGAAGAGGAGAAGCCGTTTTTAATGCAAGATCTCGGTTTTCGTAATTGTGCTACATTTCAGATGCCCACTTCTCCGTTTCCGAGGAACCCAAGTGCCCCGTGGGTTCGAGTGAACCTGGTATACCCGGTTTCATGATTTAACGTTGCCATGGTATTGCTTATTATGTTTAAGATTTATTAACTTTAAGATATCAACGTTAAAAGCTTTCAGTCATTCTTTTTGGTTTCGCTTATGACTTTTTGTGTTTAATCTTGACAAATGCACATTGATTATGTTTTGCCTCTCGGTGTATCTCTACAATGCGATAAACACTTTAAAATAATTCTCCTGTTGAACATGCAAAATGGGATATATTTTTAGCGACCATCTTGATGGAGAGAGTTTCATTAAGGATACAAACATGTTGGGAATATATTTACGCAGAAATGTAGCAACATATTCGAGAGTGAAATTTAATTTGCTGTGCAATTTAAGACTCAATGGTCCAGTCAACTAAGGAATCTCGCAAGCTTAATTGAAATATCTGCTGGAGAAATCTCGTTAATGCGTGTGCAAACCAGTTGACATGGTCTGACTGCAGGAACTACAACGAACTGTCATTGCCATCGGCATGAAATTTGCAACGAAATAAAGGAGGGAGAGATCGGTAGGAAACGTAAGAGCGATCCTCTTGCTTCCTCTTTTCATCCTGCCAGCATCTCTTTTCACACAGGTATATTATAACTATGCTTTCCTGTAATCTCAACCATTGCTGCGCGTTCGTCCACTTGTCCTTGACATATTTTCATTTGATCAGATTTCCCCTTAACGTGTGCAATATTCCGTTAACAAATAAAATACACGTTTATTTACTCTTCACTGAAGGATGTACACTCGTGTGTATTGAGAATATAAATATAACCGTCTACGGCATATAATACAAGCTAGAATTTCTAAAATAGTGATAAGCAGGGAGCACTCCTCGTACTCCCTTTTCAGTGCTTGACGTTCTTGATAGCATCTGCGAAGCGAAGGCTGATCTCCTTCCAGTTGGCAACCTGAGTTGGGTGAAAGAATTAACAAAAAGAATGGAAAAAAAAGTTGGTGAGTAGAACGAGCATTTTGTGGAGAGGATAGCTGAATTTGGCGGAAAAATGCTTCCTCGAAAAATGACTAGTTTCTTTTCAAAAAGGATATGAATGAGAAGAAAAGAACGAGAAAGCAAGTTTACTACAGTAGGCAACACTCAAAAATGTACTCTTCAAGCATTCCCTTCATGACCTGACCTTCCAAACCGCGTTGACGTAATCGGGGCGGACATTCTTGTACTGGAGATAATACGCGTGCTCCCAAACATCGATGCCGAAGAGGGGGACAATGCCAGTAGTCGCCTGCAATTAATCGTTCCTATGCCTCTCACTCTCTCCTCTCTTCTCCCTCACCTGAAGGGGGTCTTGATTCGCGCAGGTCGTCAGCTTCAGCTTGCCAGTCTCGGGGCAAACTCCAAGCCAACCCCACCCGGAGCCCTGTGAAATGAATAATCCTTTCACAGTACGGGTCAACTTCTTGCTCCTCCGCTCCATTTACCTGAACAGCCACAGTCTGAGCGGAGAGCATCTTCTGCATCGCATCCTGGGAGCCAAATTCCCGCTTGATGGCTGCGGCCAACTCGGCGCTCGGCTCGCCACCGTCGCGGGACATAACCTACGGTTTTAGGGTTGTCGAAATGAAATGTGCTGGGAAGTGCGAGTCCGTCCAACATCATTATGAACTTTACTTTTCATATTCTGTATGCAAACCTCTGGTTGGCATCAAATTCCAAAATGGTGGAAAGATCCGACTTAAAAAAAATCTATTGAGGAAATGATGAAGTCTTTTGCAATGCAATGTTACCTGCCAGAGAATGGAATGGTTGATGTGACCACCTGCGTTGAACTTGTACCCAGGTTGGAGGGCGACAACCTCACTGTGGTTGTCTACAAACAAGCACATTAACCTTACAATTAGGACAACAAGATATTCTCGGTACCATGAAGCATGAATAGTTTAAATGTCAGGAAATATGCGGCGTACGCTTGGCAACGGCATCAGCGAGCTTCTCCTCGAGAACGTTCAGATTGGTGACGTAGGCGTTGTGATGCTTCTTAAACAGAGCAACTATGATCACGTACCATTGCTCAATTGGCTACGACAGACCTGGTGATGGATTTGCATGATCTCTGCAGAGATGGCTGGCTCAAGCGCATTGTAGTCGTACGGGAGGTCGGGCAACGTGTGCTTCTGGGCAGTCGTCCTGAAATTGCAGATAATCTAAGCATGCTTACGATATACATATCGGTTGCGAATGATCAGAATCATCTCTTAAAGATATAGAAAACTTCCGGAAAACAAGAACCAGGAGAAAAACAATTCATACCCAAGAACACGTCCCAGTTGCTGAGCTGGGACCAGAAGTTTTCGTGCAGCAAGCGCCATCGTCCCTGCAAAGTAACAGAAACAGCGATGCGATATGCAAAAATGGCGAGAAGAGGCTTCGCGAAACAAATTGTTTATTGCATAAGGGTAAACAATTTAAAGTGCCACAGTAGCACGACGGTTAGTGAAATATTTGACTAATTTTTTCACAGCAAATACACGCGGTCAGTATCGACAAATTTATTATTATATTCTAAGCGTTTTACCGAAAAATGCGATGTGGATCAAACAATTAGTTTAAACATGCTGAAAAACCAAACAATTATTTTGTTTCAGTGTGTGCGGCGTCGGTACTTTTCCATGATTACTGAAGAGGAATCCCATCACGAAGTTGTTGCTGTTTCGTAACATTTTGGGTGACACTGTTTTCCTGACGTAAAGTTTTAAGTGACAAATTTTTGAAAAGACAAATAATTTCCTTGTTGCTCACGGGTTAATGGTTTCCCGCTCTCTTCGTTTGGCGTAAGCTTTTTTGATTTGACTAGGCGATTATATGATGGATGGAACGTGAGCGTGCGTTGTTCCTTTTGGCAGCGCCGCGTGTTCCTCGCTTCATCAGCTCTTCGGGAAATACACACGTTCTTTTGCAGTGATTTCTGCGATGTGTGACGTATCATCCTGTTTGCCATATTGATTAATTTAGTTATTGTTCGCTGTGTTTGGCTAGTCGAGATGACTGCACGTGCCTTCAAATTTCCCATGTAACCTCCCTCCTCCCTTTCCCCGTTCCCGCATGATTTATATTCCTGCTTTCCTTCTCTCGCGTACAGTTGCCTTTATAATCGGGAGCATAACTATCACCACAATCAGTTTTATTTATCTCGCCCGCTTGCAAAGAGTTGTCTCTTCGCGCACTTCTTTAGTAACTATTTGTTCTATGTGGTTGTGTAACATTACTACCGTTCTCTTCCTTACAGTGTCGTATTCAGTGTATATTGTGACGATGGGAGAGAAGCAGCGGGGAGGACGCGGAGGCGCCGTACCAACAGATGACCAGGTCAGAACTGCTTTTGCCTTGTCGGAGACACAAGGAGGGAACATTGTGAAGTTCTCTTTGTTATTGCAGATGCGCTTTGCCAAGCTGACCATCGAGCCCACCACAACTGACGACAACAACTCTCAGGTGCAGAAGCTTATCAAGAAGGTCCGTTCATTTTCTCGTTTTTTTTCGGTATTCTTTTTCACAACAATCAAATTCCGTGCGGTATCGTAGTTTAATGGGAGGGGGGACCAACAATTTTTTTTGCCATTCGAGCCACTCGTTCAATAAAGCTGTTTCCTTGCAGGTAATCGAGACAACGCGATGCACACAGGCACAGGCAGAAGTTGCCCTCTACGACAATGACAACGACGTCGAGCGAGCTGTCCACTTCATCCTTGACAAGGAGGGAGTTGTCGATTCCTGGACGGAGCAGAAGAGCCGCAAGGCTAAGAAGGTAAGGCATTATCTGTCAGGATCAGTTACAGCTCTTGTTTCGGTAGATTTCTGTTACTTTTGTGGATTTGTCACCTCTTGTGAAATGAGTAATGTGATATGACGAATAGGCTGCCGCTGTTACGGAGTCACGCGTTTCTTTGATGATACAGGCCACGGGCATAAAGGAGGGAATGATTGTTGCAGAGGCACGGGGTGACTCATGGTGTGCTCACCGTTTTGGGCCCTTTTGTATGCTCAAAGCGGAAGGAAACAAAGTTCATGATTTGTACAATTTCTCACGTTTATGTATACTGATGAACGCATTTTTCAGACGGATTCGGATCAGGAAGAGACTTCTCGTCGATCGGGAACGAATGGCGGCTTCACCATGCAGGCGCGTCGACCACCGCGTGGCGCCAGTTCGGCTCCGCGCGGCGCCCCCCGCGGCGGAGGAGTGGATGGCGCCAGCAGCACCAGCACTTTCAATGGAGGAGAGCTCTTCGGCGGCCGCCCCCCTCGCGGCCACTCGCTGGGCGGAAGCCGCGGAGGACGCGGTGGTTTTGTGCCGCGCGGCGCCGCAGCAGCCTCCGGCAGAACTCATCCGGGACGCTACTCCGTCAAGCCTTTCCCGAATGAACAGCAACAATCTTCCGCAGCGTCAGATGTTAACGAGGAGACCGAATGGGTACATTTTGTTTTTTGCATTGGGCGGGTGGTGCAACGAGACATTCATGCATGTAAAAAAAAAGTTATGCTGTTGCGATGGATGTCTAGACGATGTAAAATAAAAGAAAAGAAGGAAACCATGAGAACTAAATATGCGCGATGTTTGCAGAAGACGGGGATGGTGTACACGCGAAGTGAGAAGACTGCGTCGTTGGAGAACTCAGCAGTTGAAGAGACGCCTTCTGCCTCGGCAGGCAGCGCCCCTTCCTCTGCTCCGCTCTCGTTTGCCGCAGCCGCCCGCCGGGCCGAGCAGCCGCCGCCCCCGCCTCCGCCAGCGCCGCGTGTTGCCGAGGTCAGGGGAAGAATGGAACTCTGTCTTTATTCCAGAAATACTCAACGTGTAGATGCTTGCTAATTGGGGTTACGGGGTTGCATTTCATCATTGTATTCTCGCAACTGAACATTCCATTTGCAGTATGTCCCTGATGAGAACTTCTCTGCCGAAGAAGAGCAGCCCTGCGCACCCGAGCCTTCTCCACTCTCCAGGACGCCGCAGCCGTTAGTGTTCCCCGCTCCGTTCTGCTTTTTCCATTGAGGATGTAGATTGAAGTGTGATATTAATTACACGGTTTTTTTCTCTCCGTCTTCTGTCGAGTTATTCACATTATGGTATCTCTGTAACAAAGTGTCCAATTTTAGAGAGCCGATCGAGTCTGTGCCACCTCCTTCCGTCTCGCACGGATCCATCGCTGAAACATGGGCGAATGAGCTGAAGGTTCGTCTTTTCTTTTTCTAGAGTTGAAGATATTCCAACTTGAATTAATTGTGTCATCGAGTTTTAGCAAATAAGAGCAGAATTATGAGTGTTCTTATCCTAAACATAAGTAGCACGAAAATTCTCTTGCAGATGAATCTCGGCATTGGCCGGCCAGCCCCGGAAGACGAGACAGCGGCGACGTGTGTTGTTTTGCCAGAGACGGAGTCCCTTGTCTCCGCGGCCACTACCGTCCCAACCACTTCCTCCTCCACGTCCATCGCCCCTCAGCCGCCCTCCTACGGTTCTCACCACGCGCCCTCCTCTCGCCACGCCGTCGAGTTCGTGGCACAGCCCGTGGCAGCGGCGCCCCTCTCCGAGTACCACTTCGGCTTCGCTGACCCTGAGCCGGTGCCTGCACCCACCCCCGTCTCCGTCCCGCAGCCAGCCCAGCCTATGTCCATGCCCCCTCCCCAACAACAGCAGCAGCCAGCACCCGTGCCTGTTAGCAGCTCAGCGAACAGCGCCTTCTCACGTCCGGAGGTTAGCTCGGAAGCTGATGAAATGCTGAATTTCCTGAATGAAGGGGAGAGAGATGAAACATGTGAAGCCAATTCAGGAGAGCCGACAAGGCTCGAGCGACCAGTCGGCGGCTCTGAAGTCATCTCCGCCATCGTACGCGCCAGCCACGGCGATGTCATTGTCGAGTCAGGCGCAGGCCGCCGCGAACCGCAATCTCTCCTACGACACTCCCAACTCGGTGACGTACGAACCGACCAGGCAACACTCGCGAGGAGTTGGTCAGGCTGGGGGTGTACAGCAGTCGCAGCAACAGCAGCAACAACAGCAGCAACAGCAACAACAGGCGGCGGCGGCAGCGCAGCAGCAACAGGTATGAGTTGATTAGGGGTAGAAGTTGTTAAGATGGATGGCTGAGATGAACTGAAGCGGATATCAATAAGACAACTTGGCCTGTTGGTGCAGTTCGTGGATGATTCAATGAAAGTCTTCCTTTTCACTCAAGTACAGGAATGAGAAAGCGACGCATTCCCTATACAGGCAGCAGCGGCGGCAGCAGCAGCAGCGATGTTCAGCGGCCAGCAAATGTACAACAACTACCCGTACATGTACTCGCCAGTCGGGGCCGGCGCCCTCCGCGAGGACTACGCCGCGCTCATGCAGTACAACTTTGGCGGACTCAGCCAGATCGACCTGTCGTCCATTCTGCCTCCCGTCAGTGCTTTGGGCTGGATGCCAATCCAACCCCACATTCCTGTTCAGACAGTACAGCAGCCGAGTCGGGCTGACCACCTGGACATGAACAAGGCGTACGCTGGCTTTGGCGGCGGTGGCTCGGCCACGGGCGCCTCGTCGGCCACCAGTGCGACCGGTCTGGGCGGATCAGTGGGAGCGGGCGCCGGTGCTGGAGCCCTCCAGGGACCGCCAAGGGGAGACTCGGTGGCCCCGCCGCCCGGCTTTGCTCCCGCCAACCAGTTCATGCCGCAGCCATCGCAGCTCACGAACATGCTGCTCCAGCAGCAGCACTATCCTCTCTCTTTCATGATGCCGCCGGTTTCCAGTGGACGGTCGCTGTATGAGCAGGAGGACAGGTGAGGAATGGACGGGGAGGGGGCCTTGGCGCTAGTTCCCACTCTTGCAGACGTGGCGGAGACCAACAGCGACTGAACAACGTCAAGGACCAGCGTGGAGGAACTCATCAGGCGCAGGTTTGGAAGAAGAAGGGAAAGAGAGAAAGGAGGTTGATTATAAGAGTGCACTGTTGAAGGCGACCCCGCCTCCGCAGCAGCATCACTACCAGCAGCACAACGCGTACATGGGCAACGGTGGGCAGGCTTGCTTCTTCATTCTCGACTTCCCGCAAAATTTCTCTTTGCGGGAAGTCGTGATTGTCAGTGTTAGCATGATCTGCTTGCAGGTGGAGGCCGTTTTGGCGGCTGGTGAGCAGACCAGTCTGAGACGAGGGCAGAGAAAGGAGTGACTGAGGCAGCGAGTGAATAACTGCCTCTTCTACTTTCCTCTCCATACTCTCGTTCTCTCCATTCGCTCGTCTGTATGATGAATTCCCCTTTCCGCCCTTCCCTTTTCTCCTTGTTCTTTCCCCTCCCCCTATTTCCTTACCCCCTCCCAACTGTTTCCCTTTCGAAGTACAGCTTTCCCCTTTAATTCATGCTCGAGATCTTTGACCACCCTCTTCTCCGGGGGCCACTTTCCGGGAATCCTTAATTATTATCATGGCATATTACGCCGGCTATCATTTATATTCGCGCCCCTGATGCTGTATTCTCGTCCTCTTCAGCTTTTAGTTAATCTCTGTCTTTAATGTACTGTACTTTATTGTATTTGTCGGTTAATGTTGTCGTCGTTCCCGTGAGAATTGGGCCCATTCCACCAGAAACACTTTCCTTCATTTGAAGTGCATCCTCAGAAACCAATCATCTCAAAGCATTACGCGCATACAAATAGCAAAAAGAGCTTTTCTGTTCGGCTCGCTATCTTTTCTTCTCTTCCCTCTCTTCTCTTTCCCTTCTCTCGTCACTCATTTTCTTCAGACACTCGACATTGTATTGCGGCTGTTAATAAATAATGCAATGTCAGTGCTGTCTTGTAACGTTGAAACAACGACGAGGAATTGTATCGGAGATGTTGGTTGTTGAGAGGTTTGTGGCCAGGGAGTATCTCGAGTGAAGTGGGGTGAGAGTGTTTTCGGGAGTCAGCAATAGAATCTGCCCTTGTAAGGTTGCTGGCCATAAGTCTTTTGTATCTGAGGTTGTGATTACAATTGAAGGGGATGGCCGCGTCAGCCGCGAGTCATGCGGTTGTCTTTGGCGCGTGCGGAGCGGTTGGCCGCGCGGTAGTGCGGCGTCTTGTTGGAGCCGGCCAACGAGTGGCGGCCATTGATGAGTTCGTTCATGGACTGAAAGAGATCGTCAGCGAAGCGAGCAAGGTCAAATTTTAGTTGAGGGACTTTGTCTGTTACTGTAGAGTTATTTCTATTCAGTTTTGATTCTTTTCTGCTACTTCAAACCAGTGCGGGTGGATGGGGGAGCCTTTCGTATACACTACAGGTATCACTACCGCATCTCATTTGAGTTTGGCGGTACCGTATCCTCCGTACCGATTGGCTCGGAGGAGCATCCACGAGACGCGCTGGCCCGCGCTGCGGACGCGTTGCAATTGCCGTCTCGTGAACACCTCAAGGCTCTCGTTGTCATTCCTCCCAAGAATGACATCGTTGGTGATATTGCCACCGCGACAACATCGCAGTTTGACAAGGTTTCTTCGTAGGGAGTCAAGGCGGGGTTGGATCTTACTGGATGGGTTACGGTGTTCGGAAATAGACGATGCTTTCAGGTCTTCAACAATCGACTAACACTTACTTTCCAAGTTGTCAAGGCAGCAGTTCCCATGATGAAGGAAACAAGGCAGGTTACTCTTACAGGATTAAGTGTGCACTTGAATATCGTTGCTAAAGAGATTGTTTTTAGAACGGGCTATGCCCAAGATTCGATGGGTTGTAATTACTTTTTTTTTAAGCTTCAGTTGACAGTGAGTCCATTTCAGCAACGCCTCGATCGTGTTGGTGAATAGCTCCTCTGGTTTTCAACAATGACCCTAATTAGGCTGGAGCGGAGCCTAGGACCCTTCCTGGATTTCCGAAATTTGGTCGACCAAAACCCTAATTAGGGTTCAAGTTTTGCCTTATTAGGCATATGTAGCAAACTTTATACGGCATGCATAGAATGATATATATGAACATTAACCGCCGTTATGCCTCCTTAAGGAGGCATAACGGCGGCGGTGAGTCGTGTGAGAGTTCGCCGCGAGGTACGGCGGCCGCGTGTCGTACGAGACATCGCGAGGCAACTTTTCGCACATGTATCCTTACTGAAAATGAAAACATCGAGTGAAATATGATGAAAATGAAAACTTTAACTTACTTGTGAGGCGTGACACCTGGTCCAAACTGGCACTTGGCCCAACTGGCACTTGGCCCAACTGACACTTGGTCCAATGGCACCTGGCCCAACTGGCACTTGGCCCAACTGGCACTTGGCCCAAACTGGCACTTGGCCCAACTGGCACTTGGCCCAAATGACACTTGGTCCACTTTATCAAAGCATAATCCTTAAAAACAGAAGAAAATAAGACTTTAACGTTAAATTTAGCGTTTAAGTTGTAAGAGGTAAATGTGGTAAAAAAAAAGTGTACATACCCGCTCGGCGCTGTCGATAAACTAGTCGTCGACCCTCTGCGTCCTCATAACGAACGCAGAATCCTCAAACAAAACATGAATTACAAACAGAAACACAAGTAAGCATGTTGTAACGAAACAGCAGTACTTCTGCTTTATTTTCATTTTCAACTCGAGGATGACTATTCCAAATCATAGGCACACCAAAACATGCGGTCTGCGCACCAAAAACGTTCAGGCTAGAAACTGCCTAGACTAGGCAGGCGTTTGCCTAATTAGGCTAGGAATCCCGCTCCAGCCTCACTAGGCACATTGTGAAAAACCAGAGTCAGCAGGACTCTGTCCGTATGTTCTCGGCCTCTTCTCCGCGGCCTCCTCAGGCCTCCTTGCACTCACAAAGGCACTCGTCCAGTCGCCATCAATCAGGCATGGGCCTTTTTCTACTTTCTGTACAGATGAGGAGTACTGTGGAGGCCAGTCATGGCTAATCGATGTCACTTTCAGCCTGCGTATTCGAGTCAACTCCGTCGTCCGTTCTACCGTCCATTCAGACGGCTCTGGTGGTGTCTGGGATGATCCGGAGCAGGGTCCGTCTTTCACCATTTCTCTCTTTTCTCCCCTCCATTATTTTATCCCTCTTCTCTCTCTTTCTCTCTCTCTCTCTCTCTCTCTCCATCACTTTCTCTCTTCAGGTAGCCAGCTCCGTCCGATGATTCCATTGGCTCGACTGGGAACTCCGACAGATACCGCAGCCGCAGTTCACTGGCTGCTGTCGGAGAAGTCGAGTTACGTGACGGGCGAGAACATTCTCCTCTCCGGAGGAGTCAGCCTCAGATTCTAGTTCATTCTGTCTCTTTTGTTGTCTCTTCTGATATTCTGTTTCTTCGAGCACTTTCAGCTCTAGTTCTTTCAAGATATGCGGATAGTGACATTAACATAGAAATAGTTGTAGCATCTAAAGTCTGATTTAGAATCAGTTGCTCCTTCTTGTTATCCATTTCAAGCTCTTAATTTTGAGGGAAACTCGAATAATTTTTTGAAAATGTGCAAGCCCTTCGGATCTGTTGTTATTTCCCCTCGAGAAATTGGATATTGTATTGAATCGACTGATGAAAGAAGGTTTCATAAATGTGGTCGAATTCGTCACCTGTTTTGCCTGCCTATACTAGGTTAAGATCCAGAAAGAGAAATGCTGATTCTGAGAAGAATTGCGCTATATATTTAAACCTGGTCACCATGCAAGGAAAATACAGGGAACACCTCGGTTAGAATGATGTTGCTTTTTTATGTTTTCACTAGTAAATGAAGAATGTGTGGTAGATGAAGGCGGCTCAGCCTTTCTTGGTCTGGTCCCGGCAAGAGTTGACCGCCAGACGATCTGCCCTTATCCGAAGAGTACAGGAGGCAGTCTCTTCGGCATCCTCGCCAACCAGACCCGTCTTCATTCTTCTCAAGGGCGCGGATCCCCTCTACTTCTGCGGTAAGTGTTGGTTTGCTAGCTAGGAGAAAGTCCTCTCGTAGGAACTCAACTTCCCGTCGCGCAGTCCTCTTACCTCCGATATCTCAGTGGCTGTCGCCTCGCGCGATGTCATCTTCTCATTGAAGCGGTTTGTTCTAGAGTGGCTAAGTTCATATGGGATAATCTGTCCGCTCCCATGGGTCTATTTTTCTTCCCATCGAGCTCTAAACCTGTCATTCAACCCAGATGGAGTCGAATAAGAGGCGGAAAATGGGGTGAAACTTGAAAATCAGGACACAGTCAAAAAGTTGATGCCACGTTCAGGATGGCCCCGCGACGTTGTTCTTCGACCGCCGCACGAAATCAGAAGAGACATGGGATGGAGTGCAGCCGAGTGATCTGGACATCTGTAACATGTACGCGGTTGACCAGGTTTGTGGGGAACCTGGAAATTCAGTCTCTCTCGAGATTCGAGGAAGATATTGTTTTTCTTTGTGCTTAGTGATATTTTCTTTAAGCCAGGAGTTATAACAGTTCTAGCCTCCTCTTCAGGTCGCGCCAATTTCCTCGATGGGATCGTACCTTGACAAGCTGACGGCTTCCTCCTCTTCTTCTGGTTCCTCTTCTACAATTGCCTGTGTCGAGCCAAGTGACTATGCAGACTATGCGGATCTCATTAGGAGGTGCAGAGTGGAACCAGCCAACATGCACATTGATCATCTTAGATTGGTCGGTGGAGACAAGAGAGAGAGAAAGAGAGAGAGAGAGAGAGAGAGAGAGAAAGCGAGAGAGAGGGAGAGAGAGAGAGAGGGAGATAGATGGACAAAAGATAGTTTTGAGAGCGTAACATCGGAGTGACGAGAGAAGGAAAAAAAGGTGGAGAAAGAGGTATAAAATTGTGCATATTATTGGACGGCATTACCAAATTGCTGTGTTCCAGATAAAATCGCCTGCAGAGCGTGAGGCGATGCGTGTGGCGGGGAGTGTGGGTGCACGGGCAATGGCAGCTGCCATGAGAGCAGAGGGAGGCAGGGGGGAGGGCGAGCTGGCTGCAAGGATTCTACTAGAGATCAGACGGAGGGGTGGGCATGGATTCGCCTATCCACCTGTTGTAGCTGCTGGTTAGTGAGAGAGAGAGAGAGAAAGAGAGAGAGAGAGAGAAAGAGAGGAGAGAGAGAGACTAGAGAGAAAGAGATGGAGATAGCTGGAAGATAGCGATTGATGTTCATTTTGCTCTTTGCTTGAGGAGATCGCGCGTGCACAATTCATTACTTGGAAGTTGACGGGTCCGCCAATGCAAGCGAGTGCTTTCTGGTAGACGCAGGAGCTGATGTAAGTGCCTTCTCCTTTGCAGCTTCTTACTCTCTCTCTCTCTCTCCCTCTCTCTCTACTCTCTCTTCATCACCCTCTCCCTCCAATCGCATCCCGTTCCCAGGTCGAGGGTTACCTTTCTGACATTACCCGCTGCTGGCCCGCTGACCGCATCTTCACTCCCGCGCAGAGAACTCTCTACGACGCACTCGAGACTGTGCAACTTACATTGATTCAAGAGGCCAAGAAAGGTGAGAGAGAGAGGGAGAGTGAGAGAGGGAGGTAGAAATACATTGAGTTGTTTAGCTTGAAGTGTCATGCACCGGGTGCTTGCAGGAGACGTGGTCCTGAATCATCTCTTCAATGCGATGCTCGAGTTGCTTGGCCAAGCTCTTGAAGAAGTCGGCCTCTTTCTGGGATCGCCTTCAAAGAAAGAACGGGATGCGGCAAGTTCAACCTTTGTTTTAAACGAGAGTTTTTTTCTTCTCCATGTCTCTTATTTTAAAAATATATGCATTATTTTGGATGTTACTTTTACTGATTCTTGATTATTCTTAAGATAGTGAACCGCCTCTGCCCGCACCACGTCAGTCACTACCTCGGCCTGGACGTCCACGACTCTCCCAGTGTTTCCAGGGGCATGCGACTGCCTCCTGGGGTTGGCTCGCTTTGTCTGTAGTTCTTGGGATATCGAAATTGGACTTCTCGTATTTTTATGGCAGGATCTCAGTCTCTTCATCTCTCACTCGCTCTCTTTGTTCTTCTCTCACTCTCTCTCTCTTTCTCTCTCTCTCTCTCTCTCTCTCTCTCTCTCTCTCTTTCTCTCCCCTTCTCTTGCTGTTCAGGTGGTCTTCACGATTGAGCCGGCCGTGTACGTGCATTGTGGTGATCCGGATATTCGCCAGGAGTTCCACGGGATTGGCTTCCGCATTGAAGATGACGTCATGACGAGTGAAGACAACAGCATCGAGGTGTGGTTGCATCTCTTTTTAATCTATCTCTCCATTCTTTATTTTAACCTTAATCTCTTTTCTTATTTATAACGTTCCATTTGCAATAAATACTAGAAGTGAGAATTCAGCTCTATGTTCGGATTAATTTTTGTTGATTCACCTTTGCAAAGTTTAAATAAAACATTCCTTTTGGTGGACCAAAAAGGCTACTCATTCAGGTGCTAACCGATGACTGCCCGCGTAGTGTAGAAGACATAGAATACTTGCGGTCGCATAGTCAGTGAAATATCTGCGAAACGCATCACTGCTTCCGAAGTGCCATCACTAGGATCCTTACAGTCGTATTAATTGTTACTGCTACTATTGTTATATGTTATTTTTACCCTTTACTTTTTTACTTCACGGCCTGGCCATTGTATCTCTGGTCCTGAGGACTGCTTTTACCTTGGCATAAAAGGCCGTGCATATTATTGTACTGCGGGCATCGTGATGCTCCTTCTCTGCTTTTTACAGAATAAGCCCAAGCCTAAATTTGGTACGGTAAAAAACATAACTAGACATGAAAATCGCAGAAATAGGTGACGCTTTTGCCTACATAGGCAAGTGTCAAACAATATCTCTTGGTAATAAACGGCTTTTAGCAATTCAACGGCAATTTACAAACAGATAACGCCTATCTCAATCAACGGCTGTTCTGGTAAGAAACATGTAGTTATTGCACTGAAAGTATGCAAAATTTGGCCATTGTGAGGAGAGATGAATAGTAAATTCTATCGAAGAGATTCTTCAAAGTCTTCGAGATCTGCAGTGGTCGTCATTTCCGAAGGAGCAGAATCTGTAGCAGAATCGACTTCCTCCGGCTTTTCCGTCGTGGTTGTGAGTAACAGTTTCGACCTGGCCACTGCAGCCAGCTCCCGTTCGTAGTCGGCGAAGATCTCCTGTGAGAAAATGGGATTAGCTTCGATTCACATTCGTTCACTGACTTTTAATGATTTGTGCGTCAGAACAAGGTGGCAAATAGAAGAATTAACAAGCAACCTCCGTTTGTGGTCCACAAGCAAAAGTAGACTTATAAAAGATGAGTTCATAGGGAGGACAGCACGCAGGCTGAGGGTAGCCACAGGCACCGATCTTGCAAGGCTCCGAGACACGGAAAGAGCCTCTGAAGAGAGAATGAAGGAGAACGATAGAGTAAGAATGAAAGAGGGAGAGCTAGAGATCGAGAGAACGTGGAAGGTTGTCATAAGTAAGAGAGAGAGAGAGAGAGAGAGAGAGAGAGAGAGTAGCTGTACACATACAAGTGCAATCTCCTTTTCATAAAAACCAAATTTTCTATAGTACAATAAATTACATAAAAAGTGAAAAAGAGGGCAAGCTGACTCGCAGGGGCAGCCAATGTCAAGGGTTAAGCAGGAACGTCGTCGGGATCGCTTCCCACACGCACCGCAGTCTGAGCTGCATCTGGAAGAGAGAATGTTCATGATCACAGAGCAGATCTTCTCCCTCTCTCTTTTCTCTCTCTCTCTCTCTCTATCTCTCTCTATATCTCTCTTTCTCTCTCGATCTCTCTCTCTCTCTATCTCTCTCTCTCTCTTTTCTCTATCTCTCGCTCTCTCTCTCTCTCCCTTTCTCTCTCTCCTTCTCTCTCTCCCTTTATAAATGCAAGAGATCAGAAAATGAATGATAAGGAAAAGGAACTTCATTTCCTCGCTCCACTCGCCCCAGACACCACCGCTGCAGGTAGTTGTGGTGGGCGCAGCCGACGTGCTCACCACCTCGAACTCACCCTCACCCTCCTCAGTCGTCGTCTCTGAAAACAATGACATCACTTTGCATACTCGTCGTGAACATATATGAATATATCTGCAAGATTCGAATGGATTGAAACTCTTCTTTGAAGGAAGGGAGGAAACAGCTGAAGGTAACATAAATACCAGGAGACTGCGAAGAGAACTCGCCACTTTCAGGGTCTTCAGTCGTCTGCTCTCCATCCGGAGCTTCTTCTAATAGGATTGAATTACAAATTGTTTAACAGTTATCTTTGTTTCATTACAAACAGTGTTATTTGAAAGGAATTTGAAGAAAATTTTTGCCTGTCTCTGGCTCCTCTGGATACTCGGTTGTCGCTTCCTCAGGAAGCCCTGCAACAATATCTAATGATTTAAAGTCTAACTCTGAGAGCAGCTCTACAACTTCAAAGATTAGAAACAATATGGAAAATGCACATATAAATATACCCTTAGTAGTCGTAGCGGTGATAGCTGCTTCCGTGGTCGTTACAGTTGTATTGGCGACTTCAACTACTAGGCCTGAGCAAGGGAAGATATACAGTTGGAAGCATTAACAAATATTGCTGTCATCAGAATGTTTCAGAATCGCGGGAACAGAAAAGAGCAGAGATGTTGCTGAGAAATATAGCAGATGTAATCGCGATGGATAATTTTATAACTGCAGAAGATGGCAACAAAGTGGACGACGCGCCATGATTGATGAATGGCCGCGCAATGCGCCGCTTTCCTGGCAGCGGCGGCGGCAGCATTCTTGGCGGCGGCGGCAACGCGGTCAGCGGCGGCGAAGGGGGCAGAGATGGCGGCGAAGGTGTCGGACGCCTTGTTGTGCCTCCGGCTTTGCGACGAAGATGTGACAAGTAGTCGTCGAAGGCATCTTAATTACATATTTTTATAATTGGAAGCAGTGATAAGGAGACAAAGAAAGTATGTAGAAAGAAATAATGATCGTTACCTGCCATGTACAAATCAGGCGCCAGGAGAAGTGCTGAGATCAGCCCGCATAATAAACGCATCATTATTTTAGCCGAATATCTAAGATAAATGGCATGAAGGTGGGTAATTTTGTTTTTCTGAAGTCTAATTAAATGGAAGAAATAAAATGAGAATCGTTGGAGAGAGTCTCTCACTTGCGGCGTCAGCCATGAAGTCGAACGGCTGTTGTTGGTGAAGCAAGCTGCGGTCAAGCGGAGGGGCAAAAAAAGAAGGGGGACTGGAGCGACAGAGAGAGAAATCGAAAGAAAGAGAGAGAAGAGAGAGAGAGAGAGAGAGAGAGAGAGAGAAAGAGAGAGAAGAGAGAGAGAGATTGAGATTGAAGGAGGGGAGACAAAGAGAGACAGCAACTATATGTGCACATCTTCAGCTCCCGTCTGAATGGTAACTCTCGACGAAGAATGCTTTCTCACTCTCTTCTCTCTGCCTCTGGCGCTCTCTCGGATGCTTCGATTCCACTCTGGCAATGGATCGCTCGATCACATCTCTGCCTCTCTTCACTTCATGTATTCTCTTGTCTTGATCGAATGCTCATCGCAAATATGAACTGAGCTTTCACTAGGAGGAGCATTGATATTCGGGAGTCATTGTGAGGGCACAGAGACGAAGAGAGAACAAAGAAATGAGAGGGTAGAGTGAGAAAGAAAGGCGAGAGAGCATGAGTATGAGAGAGTATGAGGGAGAGAGAGGGAGAGTAGCATAATCGGTTCATATTTGATGAGCACACTGGAGGCTGTGAAGTCGTTCTACGCCTCCGGGCACATTCAGCTGCCACACGTTACTCCTGCTTTATGTCACCGTTTATTAGCAGACATTTTCAAAAAGAACAAACAACAACAAATATTGAAGACATTTAATAAAATACTCTAACGATTTGAATATATGTATGTACATAAAAAATATGTATGATGCGAAATTTTTTGAGCACATGCTTAAAGTGCATAAGGAGAAAGGGCGAGAGAATGAGAAAGAGAGTGAAAAAGAGAGGGAGGGATAGATACGGTGGGAGAGAGAGAGAGGATTATAAATTTAGTATGTACCGAATAAGAATGGTAACTAAGGACAGTGAATTCAATTGACAGACAAAGGCAAAGTGGATATCAATCACACTCGTCGTACTTACATACATACATACTACCTCTCTCATTGTCTGGAAATAAATTACAGTACGAGATAAACGTGTTCAAATGTACATATGTATGTATGTATATTGTCAAATAGATGTTTCATGCGATGCGGGTTAGCGAAATTCACTAAATTATCCACAATTTTGACACCCGCATTTAAGAACGCTACTAGTCAAGCAATAGACCATCTGCAACTAAAAAGAAGCCTTGACAATTGCATTTCATAGTAGACTGATGGAGGTGCTCAAGGTCTGTACTGATCAAGTTAGAAGTTGGATGGGCATTGATTACATGAAGAATCCTGTCAGTTACCAGTTCCTTACCAAACAGGAAAGCTGGCAGCGCTCGACTCTGCCGCGATTGGCCCGAGCACTTTCTCACTCTGCGTAGCCCCGCCCACTTCCCCATCCAGGACCCTCTTAGGAGGGGTCTGTGGAAGGGAAGGAGAGGGTCCTCCCCCCCCTAACACATTTCGTGAGATAGTTAGTGATGTTCGTGTGCCACATCATCTGCTCCTCCATACCACTCCTTATCATTATATGCTTCGCTATGGCGTGTTGTACTCCTCTCCCCCCCCCCTCCTCTCTCTCTCTCTCTCTCTCTCTCTCTCTCTCCCTCTCTAAAGAGTGCGTGGTTATGTGTCTGCCTGCTGCGCTGTGACAGTTGCGTGCCTCCCTTGGCCGCTTCACATGAGGATGCACTGCAGCAGCAGCATGAAGATGGTCTCTTGCGTGCTGGAAGACACCACCAAGGAGGCAAGCCACACAGCACACCACCACACTCCTGTCCTCTCTCTCTCTCTCTCTCTCTCTCTCTCTCTCTTTCTTTCTCTCTTTCTCTCTCTCCCTCTCCCTGACCATCTCCCATCGCGTGCATTGTTAGCGTGAGGTTGTCGTCTTTTCGTCCATGGCGTTCCTGTCATGTATGTATGTGTAGTGGATGTCCACTCTGGCATCCGCTCTCGGTAGATCACTTTGGGGGTGGTCGTAGAGCTCACTTGACACAACGTCAAGAGTACAAGGAGATACTGCTCTTCCGGAATGCATAGTTCACGCTGATTGAGAAGCTCAATAGCGACCTCAGTAACAGCAGCAGAAAGAGAGAGTTTCTAAGAACGCGGTCGGGGGTGAGCCAAAAAGAGTTGAACGGCACGATCCTGCAAAAATTGCATTCAGCACTTGGCATGCGAGGGCGCTGGATTCTATGCTCATCATTATGTTTTGGAAGGATCTGAAAAATGGACTTGAGGTTCGCGGTGGAGACGCCGGGAGTGTTCGCGGGCGCGGCAGCCATGTACGCCAGCAAGAGAAGACAACGCAACTTCAAGAGGTTAGAAGAGGGGACTACTGTAGGAATATCTCTCGATCACTTTTTTCCTGGTTATTCATACATTTCCAAAACCAAAGAATAAAAAATTGGAGGCTTCTTTGCTTGTGTAACTTGAAGTTCTCCAATTGGAAGCTTCCGTTTCATCTGCTCTTGCCTCGGGGCATCAATCTACCGTAATTGAAGATCTCATGAGTCCCTCTTCGCAAGCGCTACCACTACCACTCTTCTTCCGTTATCATCTCTCTTTCTCTCTCTTTCTCGCTCGGTATTTCTCCCCATCCCTCTTCCGCTCTGCCATTCAACACTCTGGCACCAGTCGACGACGTATTTGGAAGTCCAAACTGCCCTCTCTCACTTTGCCCACTCTTGTCGCTGTCTCCGTCGCTCGACATGTTGTCGCTTTGCCTCTTCTCGTACATGCTGGCCCATTTGTCTCCTGAGTGAGTCCTGACTCTTCTTCCTCTCTCTCTCTCTCTCTCTCTCTCTCTCTCTCTCTCGCTCTCTCTCTCTCTCCTCTCTCTCCTCTCTCTCTCTCTCTCTCTCTCTCTCTGCGCATTCCATCAACTCCATCTTTCGAAGCAGCCTGCTTTCAAAGGAAGCCCAAGGAAGAGAGGAAGCAAATATCGCGCCGACGACTCTTTCGCCTTCTCGAAAAGAGTGGGGAAGTGAATAAATTCTGGCACAGAGCCAACGGAGCCGGAATAGGACGGAAAGGGGAGGCTCGTTTCCTCGCTAAGCAAACCTCCAGCTCAAATTGCTTTCATTCGAAGCATTTCTTAGCGCGATTACGGTATCACTATTCTCTGGGTGCACACTTTCATTTGGATCTGGCATAAACATGTAAAACACAAACAGAATCTGCGATAGGCGGGAATCGCGATCATTGTGAACTAGTGTATAAAATGAGATAGGAAAAGAAAGAAGAGAGGCGACTTTGGAAGGCCGCCGGAGAAGGTTGCTTCTTGTCGATATGAAATGAGGATGGGCTTGTATAGAGCCGATGGGGAAGGGTGAGAGAGAGAGAGAGAGAGGGACAGGGAAGGGGAGAGAAGAAAGAAAGAGAGAGAGAGAGAGAGAGAAAGGGACAGAGAGAGAGAGAGAGAGAGAGAGATAGGGAGAGAGATAGGGAGAGACAGTGACTAGCGCCCATCAACCGATGGCACGCGACGTCCACCGCACGCTACTTCATGGTATCGTGAGGGGGTGAAAGGGCAAGAGAGCGAGAGAGAGAGAGAGAGAGAGAGGAGGGAGAGACAGAAAGGGGCTAATAGACCATTCTCTTAAAATGGTTTTGAAAAAGTTCTGCAACTTTCGCAAAAAGGTGCATGCTAAAGTGTTCAAACAAGGGAGGTAACAGATACCAATCCCAGCAAATAATTAGTCTGATTGCTAATGTGTGGGAACTACTGATCTCTCATAAAGTCTGCGTTTTCTTTTGGCAGCATTTCCTCTCCCGTGGCTGTCTCGCATTATTATTTCATCTGCTCACCCTCATCATTTGCTTCTTGTTTTATGCGATTTCATCGGCAAATCGAGGGGTAGAGGACAAGAGTGATGGAAGAGAGAGACATAGAGAGACGCAGAGAGAGAGAAAGAGAGAGAAAAGAGAGAGAGAGAAAGAGGAGAAAGAGAGAGAGAGTGGCGAGGAGAGAGCACCTGCATAGTGCATTGAGAAAAGAGGAAGACTGAAAATAAAAGTATAGGAGAGTGAAAACGAGAGAGACGAGTCAAGATGCTTGCCACTAGCGCAACCGTTGTTTCTCCCGCTCCAGTATTTCCCTCTCCTTTTCTTTCTCTGTTCCCTCTCTCTTCCCTGTTCTCTATCGCTCTCTCTCTCTCTCTCCATTTCTGTCGAGCCCTCCCGTAACTACATATGCTACAAGACATTTGATGTGCAGCCGCATTGGCCACAGGGGCCATACGGTCTGATCTCTGCTTCCCTTCGTCTCTTTGTTCAATGAACAGTCTCTCTTTCTCTCTCCCCTCTCTCCCCCTACTCTCTCCCACTCTCTCCCTCTCTCTCTCTCTCTCTCCCTCTCTCCCCCTCTCTCTCCCCCTCCCTCTCCCACTCTTTCCATCTCTCCGTCTGCTGCTTTCTCCAACTGCTGTGCTTCTTAATAATTTAAGGTCAGAATCATGTCAGAGTGGAGAAGAAGACGAATATGGAGGAAGAAGATGAACCTTCAGAGATTTAGCCTCAAGGCTGAAAGAGCAGGAATATTCTTCGGAGAGGGAACCAATATAGACATGTCTTTTCCTCTTGCCCAGGTGGGCTACGGTGGTGGATGGGGAAATGAGGCGTGCTTCTGCAGTAATATGCGCATAAATAACGAGCATATTTGAGGAGGTGTGAGCAACAGCCTTGAAGGGAGAAAGAAAGAGAGAGAGAGTGCGAGAGAAAGAGAGAGTGAGAGAGGAAGAGAGAGATAGTGAGAGAGAGAGAGAAAGAAAGTAGAAGCAACAAACAGCTGTCTGCAATTTGCACCTTGCGAACGCATATGTCCGGGCAATGAGGAGTTTGAGTGGACAGTACTTGCCATCAACAGCGAGAGGAGGTTGAAGAGGATAATTAGCGGTTGTCAATGCAACTCCAGTCATTCTTGAACCAGCAATAATCGTAGTGAGGGAAAACGTTCATTAAAGAATGAGACAGACAGTTCAAACAATTGTGTATATTTAGAAACTCTTCATTACGCCCTCGAAGAATTACAGTGACAAACAAAATATATGGGAATAAATTTCTATAATTTTAATAATTAACAGAAAAACTGATTTGTCTTGACAGAGTGCGCGAGTCATCGAAAGCATCGACGGTTTCGAATCCTTCGAAGCGCCATCGGGAGAGGCTGAACGGCGAGTTGGAGACAGTCGCGCAGCTTCTGCCATACGACCAGACCACGCTCTCCAGGCAACTAGTCACTTCTCACTTTGACTTTCTCAATTAGACACTCCGTGACCCCTGCCAATGCAGACTGGACAAGCTGAGCGTGCTGCGCCTCGCTGTCTCCTTCTTGCAGTGCAAGGCACACTTTGCAGGTCACTCCTTTCTTCTCTTTCATTCATATTTCAAATTCTCGATCACTACGTCTGAATATAATTAGAATGATTCGTTCACTCTTCCTTCCTTGGGATTCTTTTGTCCCCAATCTCCAAATATTAGTGGCATCATCATTTTCCCGGGGGAATAACTTCTTTGTCTCAGTTAGTCATCGGTTTCTCTCTGATCTCGTTGTGTCATAAAGGAAGCTTCTCCCGGCACATTGTATCATTCATTCACACCCCGCGCCGCTATTTGCTCTTTCTCTCCCCTCTCTCTTATTCACGTGTACTATCTGCCTCTTCTCTCTCTCTCGTTCTCTCTTCCCCTATCTCCCTTCTCTCTCTCTCTCTCTCTCTCTCTCTCTCTCTCTCTCTCTCCGCCGTTCCTGTCAATCTCCATGCGTTTTCACCTTTCACCTCGTCTTTGACTCGCTTGCTCAGAACGGAAACGCATAATAATGCAGTCTGGATAAACATGATTCCCATCCCCTTCATGCGTCCATCCTTGAGAGCTAGCAGCCATTGAGATGACCTTTTGTACTCCTTCTATTTTCCTAACACCATAATATTATAATCTTCCTGTCCCTCAGATCGCATGCATTCTCTTTGCTGCTCCTTCTCACCAACTGGTTGCGCATTCTCTCTCTCCTTCCTCTCTCTCTCTCCACCTATCTCTCTCTCTCTCACCCTCTCTTTCTCCTCTCGTTCTCTCCTCTCATCTCGACTTGACTCGGTCATAATAAGTGGCTTCGGACATGATCTCCAGTGGTCATCATACGCCTGCCATCTCTCGTTTCATAACCAGCTGGCCAGACTTCCAGTGGGATACTACGAGAGTAGATAAGTATAAAGAAGTGAGAGAGATAGAGAGAAAGAGATAGATAGAGAAAAGGAGCGAGAGATAGAGAGAAAGACAGTGAGAGGGAATGAAGAACGCAGTGATACGGAGGTGTGGGAAGCGCCCTGAAGAGGTGTGACAACATCTTGATGATGACAAGGATGAGAGTACGCAGAACCATCTATTCTTGTTAGGACTGACGAAAATGGTGAAAGGATGAGAAAAGATAGGCATGCGAGAGGAAGGGAGCGAATTCACAAAGAGAGAGAGAGAGAGAGACAGAGAGAGAGAGAGGGATAGGAGAAAAGGGAGGGAGAAAGGTGAGATGAGAACAAGAGAAGTTAAGACAGAGAAGAAAGGCGTGGAAACGGTAGGTGTCCGCACGCGATGCTGTAACGATGAGACCCGTAAGCTCGGGAAAATGTGCAAAAGTGCAAGGGGGTCAAACAATGTGCAGTTCCATTTGTTTGGTCTGCGCTTCTCTTTTCTGGAAGTGAGACCCATTTGTTCACATGTTTACTGTACTTTTGTTCTTTAAAAAAATAACTTATTTACTTTATTTACCACAAAGGGTTTGGCCTACCTTGTGTTGATAGCAACAGGCCGCTGCTTATCTGTCTTCCTCTCTCCTCCCACTTTCTCTTTCTGTCCTTTGTCTTTCAATATCCCTTTCTCTCGCTACTCTCTATCTCCCCCTTATCTCTTCTCTCTCTCTCTCTGTCTCTCTTGATCTCTCTCTCTCATTCTCTTCTCCCTCTTCCTCAGAAGAGCCTCACGGAGTGCGACATAATTGGCTACCGTAGCTCAGTCTAATTTCTCTAAAAACATGGCCCTCTTCTCTAAGGAGCTCTGGAGATAAGACTTAAGTGGACTGAGCGAGAGAGAATGGGAGTGAAGGAGAGTTTAAAGAAGTAAACAGGAATGCGTCGGAATAGAAGTACTGCATAAGGAGGACAAGATTGCTTCAGGGTTGAGGGAATGAATGATGTGCTACACGACTCTGTATTTCTTCTTTCCCTAGGATGTGGGTGGTTCTTTTACTAGTCTTCAGGAAGAAGAAATATTTATTTGGATGTTCATGGAGAACTTTTTCAAAATGTTAGAGTTATGTTGCGAGTAACTGGAATTAAGATGCCAGTATTGAGAAAGAGAAAAGGGCGTTTACAGCATGATCAAGAGAGAGAAAGAAGATGAGAATATAAGTAATGATCGAGAGAGTTTAGAACATAGTATAGTGATTGAGAGAGAGAAGAGAGAGAGAGAGAGAGAGAGAGAGAGAGAGAGAGAGAGAAAGAGAGAACCAACCCTCGATGTAATTGCTCCATTTGTACGAGAAGACGTCCAGAGAAGTGAATAATTCAGGAGGATGCTGATAGCTCCAGCTTGAATTGGGAGAGTGTTCTGGTTGGTGAGAGAGAGAGAGAGAGAGAGAGAGCGCGAGAGAGAGTGAGAGTAAAGCAGCCCGAGAAAATAAGACGGTAGAGATAGAGGAAGGATGAGAGGTGAGATGAGGCACAGTCTCTTCCAATTTATGCTTCTTCCACTCTTCATCCTTCCTTCCGTTCCCTGCTCTGACTCCGTGCCAATTTATGAATTCGAAACAAGCAACATTTTAAAATGTATGTATATACAAAGGATAGCAAATAAACGAAAAAAAGCAATATGAACGCGTAAAATATAAATGTAATAAAGAGGTTAGCTGAAATGTAAATTCCCCATTAGCATGCCTCGACACGCGTCACCGCGGCCTTCATCCTGCCGGCTACGCCTTCTCGCACTCCTACCAGTTCCCCACTCCCGTCGCGATGCTGCCTCCCCTACCGTATCACCCTGGTAAGGCCGACAATTCATAGCAAACAACACTGAATGAACTTGCGATTCATTAATAAGTAGTAAAAAAATGTGTCAGAAGAATTTGGCATATGAAAGGTGTCATGATAGGGATCCCTTCAATTCTCGACGCGCGAACACGCCATCCTCTTATCGATCCGGTCGAAGCGGATTTTGAGACGCTTTGTCTCAAGGTACGCGGGGTTCTTAGATTATTACAGATTATTGTCGAATAGTTGTCGAATGCAGAATTTAGCGAGAAACGAACAGAGAAAGCTCAGCCTAAAAATATCCCAGGCCCTCGGCGGTTTTATTCTGGTGCTTAACGATAACGGCGAGATCTACTACGCGAGTGAGAACGTGGAGAAGTTCCTTGGATTTCAACAGGTACAACTCTTTGTGCTGTTAGGAATAGAGAGAAATGCGAGTTAGCGAGAGAATGACACAGAGAGAAAGAGTGAGAGAAAGAGTACGATAGAGCGATAAAGGGAGGGAGTAAGAAGGGATGCGAGAGAGATAGCGAGAACGGGAAAAGAGGAAGAGAAGCAGAGAACGAATTCTGTTTAGCACGACCTGTTGCATCTGGCGGTGGACGAGATGATCCACAGCGAGGACCGGGCGGACGTGCGTGCCCAGTTGGCGCCGCCGCCGCCAGACGTGCCCTCGAGCTCGAGAATGGCCGCCGGCGGGGGAGGGGGAGGAGAGTCCTGTCAGTCGACGACTTCTTGGATAAACAACTAGGAAATACACTATTTATATCAATTCGAAGCTATATTTAATATTTTGGCTTGCTGAAATACTGCCAAAGACATAGAAGGTATGCCCTTCAAAATCAAAAGTTTACAGTTTCGTCTGCCTCCTTTGATCGGAACGTCAACGCACGATTTCGCTCTACGCTGGACAACACTTGTGGCTTTCTGGTTAGGAGAGAGAGAGAAAGTGATAGAGAGAGAGAGCGAGAGAGAGAGAGAGAGACCGTGGCTTGAGCGGATGGACGTTCGGGGGAAGCTGATTCCCCTGCTGGGTCTGCCTCAGTCGTATGTGGTGGAGAGGGCGCCGTCCACACACGTCGTCCTCGGCCTTCTCGCCGTGTGCACGTTCGTTCTTTTCTCTCTTCTTTCATCCTGTCACATTGGGATTCGACATCTTAGTTATGAACAAGTATTTGACATGAATTGGAATGTAGGCCCTTCGTGCCCCCAAGCACTGCCGACCTCGCGAACGAAGAGATGATTCTGAAGACCAAGCACCATCTCGACGCCTCCGTCATCTCCATGGACGACAGGTTCGCTTCTTTTTATTTCTATTTCTAGTTAGGTCGCAGAATTCTACTGTAGAATCCCACACCAAACGTGCTTTCATGAAAGCACCCTTGGTACAGAGAGGTTTTCAAATGTGTGTACTGAGTTACTAGCTGATAATGCATACGGTGGCTCCCTCAGAATGTACTCGATGCTGGAGGTGAGCGAGTCCGAATTGCCGCTCTCTTTCTACACTCTCGTGCATCCGGCTGATGCCAGCTGTCTGGCTGAGGCGCACAAGGAAGGTTAGGCCTTCATCTGCTTATCTTTCTCATTTTCTCACTCCCTTTCTCCTCTCCCTCTCTCTCTCACCCTCGCTCTCTCTTTCTCTCTCTCTCTCTCTCTCTCTCTCTTGCTCTCTCTTTCTAACTCTCTTTCAATCTCTCCCTATCTCTCTTCTTCCCCCCTCTCTCTTTCTTTCTCTCTTTCTCTCTCGTTTTAAGTAGTGAAGAGTGGCTCGTCTGGTCTGCTCGTGTATCGTCTGCTGTCTCGCCGTTCTGGCCGAGTCTACTTCGTGCAGAGCAGTGCGCGTGTCTTCTGCAAGAACGGCAAGGCTGACGCCATTGGACTCACACATCGACTGCTCAAGTATCCAAGCCTTTTTTAATTAAATGCGAAATGATATTTTCGTTCAAGTTATTAAATTAAGAAAATTATGTATTAAATTAAAATGTACGCTGTTTTAAATAAAATAAAAAAAGAAATGAACTGTTGCTGCAGTGAAGTGGAAGGGACGCTGCTGCTCGAGAAGCGTGCGACGCTGAAGACGAAGCTTCTCTCCTTCGACGACTCGCTCCTCCAGGCTCCACGCGCCCTCCAGAGTACGGCGGCGCTGCCCGTTCCCGCCGCCGCTTCTGCCGGTTCGGCCGTCGCGGCCGCTGTGGTGGTCGCTGACCAGCAAAAGTCAGCTTCTTCTTCATTCAAATGGGTATGAAACATATGCATGTACATACAAATGTATGTATGTATGTAAATAGCAAGGACATTCAAAATCTAAAATAAGAATCCTCCATCTCATCAGGCCCTGCTTCTCCGGAGGCTCGCTCCCTTTGACAGTCTCAGCAGCTTCGACATCGACGCCGGCGCCGACGCGGAGGCGGAAAGCGCCAAAGCAGTCACCGCCGTCCGCCGCGGCCGCCGCTCCGATCTCTGTGCCACCACCCCAATTGGCGCCAGAGTCAGCGCTGCTTGCCGCCTCGCCAAGGCATCTCGAGGGATTTTGGCACGTGCAACCGGCGAGTTTCCAACAACATTGTCGTCTTGTTTGTTCGAGTTCACGGTTATCATATTAATTGCTTTTCATAATGTACATGTCCACATTTTATATTTAAGTTGTGACTCATGAGTATTTGTTTTCAATGAAAGCCTAGTTCAGGATCTCAACACCTTCGCAATTGGTGCAGCCGCGGCAGAGCTGAATCTGCCGTGGGCGCCGGCGCCCTCTTCTCAACTGCCGCCGTCGCTACTTCCTCTTTCGGCGCCAGCTGAGCCATCTCCGGCCGCGTGGCAACAAACTCACCAGCAGCCGCAGCACTTCTACGTAGACTGCCAGACAAGCTCCATGCATCATGGTCTCCTTTCACTGTCTCTCTCTCTCTCGCTCTCTCTCTCTCTCTCTCTCTCTCTCTCTCTCTCTGTTCACTTCCTCTATTTCTCCCCTTTATGATTTACATATTTCTCTCGTTCTCTTCTAGGCCATCCCCACTTCCCGTACCCACTTCCGCCGTCGTCTGAATCGGCGGCGGCGTCCCTCTACGACTCGTCCCTGGCGCCTCCCCATCTGCAGCCTGGCGACTTCCGCAGTCACCCGCACAGCCACCTCCATCACCAGCAGCAGCATGACTTATGGCATCATGGTCAACATATTTTCGAAGAAGAAAAGGACAACTTGTTGAACTCTAAATATATAAAAAACGAATGCATCAAAAGGTTAAATTATATCTAAATTTAAGCACTGCCGACAGTGCCGCCCGTCTTCTTTCCTCACATGCTCGCAGCAGAAGAGGAGCTTGCCTTTCAACAGGCATTTCAAAAGGTTAGACAACTCATCGAGCCATTGCTAATTGTATTCTATACAAAATATGATATAAATTAAGTCCGCTAATTAGCTGTTGACTGAATTGTTGACCCTTGCAGCCGCTGTCCCACGAGGTTCTACACGGCGGAGTATCCTCTCACCAGAACGGCCTCGGCCTTCTTCCCAACCATCCGCACGTGCCCCCTGCTGGGTCAGCGGGCGCCGGATTCAACTTTATGTCAGAAGTCACGAACACTCTGCTCAGCCAGTAGAGTAAAGTCTCACTCCACTTGTTGCAATTTGCACATGGATTTTGGTTACAAAACGAATGTAATGACCTTTCGAATGAAAATAAGGACAAATAAAATATGGTTAACGTTATAGCTATTATTACGCTATCACTTTACAGAATTGAATATTTTTTTTATTAAGTTAATTAAATCAAATATCGGGTGCTCACAATTCCCTCGCTCTCTTGACGTGTTATTCTCTTTCCGTTCTCATTTATTAACGTTTGCAATAGTTGGATAAAGATTTCAAATGTTGAATCTGTACAAGAATACGTTGGTGCCATGCCATAGTGGGATCAGGGAATATTGAGACAGTTGAGAGAGAGAGGAAGGATTAAAAGATAAGAAAGACAGATTAAATAGAGCGATAAAAGGGAATGCCAATGGCAATCGATTCATGATCTCAAAGTGAGAATGCCCGGGGAGTTGGCTCTCCTTACTTCCATCTTTCCATATTCACCACCCATTCGTTATATCACGACTGTACTCTTCTGCTCCCTTCCTCTCTTCTCTTCCTCAATTCAATGTCTTCATCGTCGTAGACGAGGTGAGACCTCCGCCGATTCTTTGTACAGTGAGTATGCAGTTAGAAGTCACTCTTTTACCCTTCTGAACAAGAGACATCTTGGAGTCAAAAGATATTCAGTGTGGGAAGCAATCGCAAAGGCAACACATGCCAAGTAAAAAAAAATGCAACTTTGATTTATTCGTATTTTATTATGGTTGAAAAAAATTGTTATTCAGTGATGCCTAGACCATATTATTCCTGAGAAACCGATGACAATGGCAGGTGCTAGAAAAAACTGAAAGAAAAGCGAGAATGATTGAATGAGGAAGGAAATTGACATCAAAGCCGCGCACCAGAGAATTGGAAGGACCCGTTGAGAGCAAATGAATATCACCAAGCAAAACTTTCATTTTTATCAGGCAGACCATTCTTCTCTCTGTCATGGGAATTTTAGAGTAGAAAATTACTCCTAAATGAATGATGACAGTAATGAATAGGCATTGAAAGGGGCGATTGCCAACTAAATCAAGAATTATTTTGGCCCAACTTTTGGGTCTCACATCGGGGATCGAATTGTGATGCTAATTCAAATGTCTCATCTGACATGATAGAAGAGTAGGCCGAGCAGCACGATAAGATGGCTGGAGAGGCCCTCGGAACGGGCGGCCGGCGCGCGTAGATCGGGCTCGTAGATCAAGACGCTCTCGATCATGTGCATGTAGCCATTGATGCCGGCGATCTCTCCTCCCTCGATCACTCGAGCCACTCGGTTGCCCCGTGGCCAGTACAGCTCCCAGTCTGAGCATTCCTTTTTTCAGTACCAAAAACCTATTTTTTAAAAACTTTAATTCGTCGGCGCAGTTGATCACGATGAATTTCTTATGAAAATTCATTTTTATTTTTAGTGCAATGAAAAGGTAAAAAGGCAACGTACATCTGCCTCTCCGTCGAATGACGACCTTCTCATCATTCATCATTACATACGTGCGATCTCGCAAATCCGTGTACATTAGAGCTTGACCCTGGCAAAGAGAAATTCAGTTGCAGAAACAAGCATGAAGTTCGAGAGAGGAAAACGGAAAGATACAGCCAGATAGAAGCCGAGAAAGAGTGAATAAGAGAGTGAGGAAGATGGACCTGTATGATATGTCGTTTGAAGACGTACTGGAGTGCCAGCCAGTGGTTGCCGTCTCGCATTCGACTCATCAGCGTTGGCGCTACCTGAGAATCTCTCTTCTGCATCTATGTACATCTAATTAGAATAATTCATTTTAGAAGGGTTGTAACGGGAAAAGGAAAGTGGTAAGTGGATCTTTACGAAGAAATGCAGGTAATTTCTCGCCGACCTTGCTCCAGGCCTCATCGATGGGAACGAAGAAAGTGAGATTCTGCTCGGGAGTCACTACCTGCCAAGGATCGAGTGTCAGATGTACTTGCAAGTTGCGCAGCAGATGGTACGATGTCCTGATACCACAGTTATTTAATGTTCTCTTCGTTTCTTTATGTTAATTTATATGCATTTCGTGATTCACTTGGTTAAATCAACCGTTTGAATAATGAAAGAAAAACGAAGAAATAATAAACCATACTGTAGCCGCGTCTCGTTGCGCAGAATCTCCCAGAGCGATTGATAAGGCACGCCAAGGACACGGTCGATGTAGTGGATGATTCCATTCGTTGCTGCGATGTTCTCCATTTGAATCGCTGTCTTCACTCCGCCTCCGATCACGTAATACGCTCAAGAACTTGGCTTAGGTCTCGAGGTCTTCGCTCACTCTTCTTGCCATTCATTCGTTGGATTTACGATTTCCAGCTAGCGAGTAAAACAGAGGCGGAGAAAGAGATAGTGGAGAGAAAGAGAGAGAGAGAGAGACAAATAGAGAAGGAGAGGGACATAGAGAAAGAGAGTGAAGACAGATACACAGAAAGAGAGAACAGAGAGAGAGAGAGAAGTGCGTGCTGACTAATGTTATTGGCGGGCCATTCTCCCCGTATGAAGTAGAGCTGTCGCATGTTGTCGACGGTGTTGACGATGGTGTCGTTCGTGATCTCGTCGCTCGTCAACTCGAAGGCCGGCACGATGTGCAGCTTCAGGATCTGCAGAGATCAACAAGGTCTACTGCAATCTTCCCCGGTCAGCTCGGATTGAAAGGAAGGCATGAACTGGCCTGCTCTAGCCATATTCTGTCCCTGAGCAGCCTCCTCTCCACCTGCTCAGGAATACGGTCGAATGCTTCATTCCATGGGGCGAAGAATGTCACCTGTAACTCATCTCTTTCTCTCTTAATATTTCTCTCCGCAAAAGTTTTCCTAATTTAATCTATGACAGTAAATAAAGTGCCTTGGTTTTGTTGTTGTTTATATAGAAATTTCCCTGACCAATCCGCCCGTGGCCGAGAAATAGTTCCTGACGATCTGTCCGATCGTGTTGATGTATCGCATCAGAGTCGTGCACTGCGGATTGTCCATCACGTGCTAAAAAGTTAAAATTATTATTTAAAATAACACAATTCAAATAAATAAATATGTACATATACATCGTCAAGCAGGAGTTCGTTTAATCAGAAGCTGATGATCAAATGTTCTCGTTGTCATTTAATGAACGGACCATGTCAATGGTGTTGGTGACGATGCCGAGGACGTTGTCAATGATGTGCACCACTCCATTCTGCACCGGGATGTTGGGCACCAGAATCTATGAGAACTTACTATTTTGAATGCATTACCGCTGTATTATGTATGCAATTACAAACAGTGCATGGAAACCGGTAACATTTGTTTTAATATGGTCAGAAGGTATGAGTGAATAAGCATCAAATAAAAAGATCAAAGAAAAAAGATAATAAATACATATAAAAGAAATAAAGAAGCTACCTTAGCCCAGACGGCTCCTCTGCGGAAATGAGAATAACGCTCGTAGACTTCAGATACCGCGTACACTCAAATGGAAGGAAGTGTTATCATTAAATATTCCAGGGATTTTCGAAGATGTGTGAGAAATAGAGAATGGGAGAGAGCGAGACATGGAGAGAGAAGCAGAGATATCGAGAACGATAAAGAACAGAATGGAAGAAAGAGACAATTGTATCTGCCGGTTCGATGGTCGGTGATGTTCCTCATCGTGAGGCGTAGCTTGAAGTTATCTTCGATGATATTTGCAGAGAACCTGTAACGAACTTTCCTTGCTTTTTTATTTATTGCTTTTTTATGTGTAAATTATTGATCTGAATGATTGTATACTGTAATGAATGGTGACCAACTTGATGGAAGGATAAAAGTGAGTGCCGCCGTCGTAGAGCCACGGCCAAGTGAAGAGAACACGATTCACGCCTGTCACATGCGCCAGAAGAACTTCGCGGTCGAAGCGGTTACGGTCGATAACCTGCTTATTTCATTCTTATTCATCTTCTTTTATTTACTATTCGCATTCATGTATTGATACAAACTATCCATTGAAATAGTTTAATATTGATTAAAGCAGACAGTAACAACCTTGGCGAATGCTCGATTGGTAGGGAGGAAGAAGGTGTGGAATCCATTCCAAGCCGAGCTACCGTAGATCACCAGAGCCACGTCCGGAACACGGTCGAGTATATCACGAATTTCACTTAATTATTTCTTTCTCTCTCACATCCTTTGTGTTCTCTCTCTCTCTCTCTCTCACGTGAGTTCATTGTTGTTGTATTGTCTCTCGCTGAAGACGGTTCTGTCGTTGTCCCTGAGAAGGGAGAGAGCAGTGCCTGGATAGGGTCGGTGGCCGATGGGCGTGCATATCTTGTACAGGTACTGCTCGCCCGAGATGATTCCCCACTGATTCGACGCGTGGTTGCACACCATCCCGGCATTCGCGAAGTACGACTGGGAATGGGGGTTGTGGAATCATGGAGGTGGGAGGGAACGGGTGATCATGGAACAACGAAGGAGAGAGACAGAGAGAGAGAGAGAGAGAGAGAGAGAAAGAGAAAGAGAGAGAGAGAGTGTGAGAGAGAGAGAAAGACCAACAAAGTTTCCAGGATTGTTCTCGAACTGCGTGACGTAGATGTAGCCGCTGTTTATGGTTGCCCTGACGAGAGTCTGCTGCTCCCACTTCTTACCCTGGCCGAGCTCGAGCACTTGGCTGTCCACTTTAAGCATTATCTCTTATTCTAAGAGGGTGAGAGAAAGAAAGTGAGAGCGCGAAATAGAGAGGTAGAAAGAGAGAGAAAGATACATAGAGAGAGAGAATAAGAGTTCTCTTGCCAATATGGGAGAGCGTCTCTTTCTGGTCGAGTGCGCGAATATCCGGGTTGTAAGTGAAGACGTCGTCCACGGGGGCGAAGACGGTGATCCTCGCGTTGGTGTCTTCCATATAAGCGCGTGCCACTTGGTAGCGGCCGCACAGGTCGCGCCACTAAGCAACATCACTTTTTACAATCTTTTCTTTTCAATTCAAATATGTAAATTCTCTTTCCAAAAGCATTACCTCTCTGAGAACTCAAGTCTAAATTTTCCTCTCAAATCGGGCAGCATGCTTCACTCATTCCAATTAATGTAGTTTACATACATAAGCTTGAGATATTTAAACTTTTCTTCTCTAGTTAACTTAGCAGACTGACTTGTTGTAGATCGCTGAGCCGGGCTGTTTCTGCCCAGAGATCTCCTTGAACGAGCGACAAGTGGATGAGCAGCAGTAGAAAGTGCAGCAGGTGAGGGTGAAGAAACATTCTGAGAGGAGCTGGACGAGGAGAGTCACTCGACGGCAGACATTCTTATCTCTCTCTCTCTCTCTCTCTCTCTCTCTCTCTCTCTCTAACTCAGCCAGAAGTTCCAGTGCAGAAAGTCTCAAAAAAAATATATATATATATATTACATTTCCTTGATTCAAATTTCTTATTTATTTTTGAATAAATTAATTCATGAATCAGCAACTATTGAGAAAGTTTAACTGTTAGCGCGGACCTCAAAAGATAAGCATGATGAGTCATAGTTCAAAGACGACAAGTAATCATTGATTAGATTCACATTATAAGGCTTACTAGCTGAGTGCTAAGCATCGCTGATCACAAAAGGTTCGGAGACAGACAGCAAGAGAGAGAGAGAGGGAGAGAGAGAAAGAGAGAGAGGGCGACCAAAATGGTAGAAAATGGCATCGATAGTAGAGAGGAATGCAAAGAGTGGGGGAATACAGATGTGAGACTGAACAGCTTGCCATTTCAAATGAACGAAAATTTGAAGAAGGTGTTATACTAAATTATGATACCTTCAACAGACCAGGAATCAGAAATTAGAAGTACATGTGAATGGAGACGGAGAGAAAGAGATAGAAAGAGCGAGAAAGAGGGAGAGAGAGAGGGAGAGAGGGGGATGGACGCTTGCATTAGTCATCCGAGACGAGGAAGACGGAAAGGGATGAGAGCACCCGGAGGGACTGCCAGAGGGTCAACCGGCAAGGTGTGTGCAAGCAGAGGAGAGAGAAGGAGAATGAATTGATCGGCCCTCAGGAGAGACGGTGCGGTGAACAAGCAAGGAGAAGCGAGAGAGAGAGAGAGAGAGAGAGAGAGAGAGGGGGGGAGAGATAGATAGAGAGAGAGAGAGAAAGTGAGACGGATTGGTGTTAGCAAACAGAAAGCAGATAAGACCAGCGCTATCGAAGACGAACAACAGTGAAGGGAAATGGAGAGAATTGGGCAGGAAGTGAAGCTGAAACTCATAGTAAGTGTGTAGCAGGAGAGCGAGGGAGAAAGAGATAGAGAGAGAGAGAGAAAGAGAGAGAGAGAGGGTGAGAGGGAAAGAGAAAGAGGAAAAAGAGATTGAGAGACAGGGCGAGAAATTCTTTCCAAATATGTTGTCTCTGGTGCTAATCATAAAAGAACACAAAACAGTAGCATCAACCATGTTCTTCACAGATTTCTTGAAGCATGCATCATTTCGTACTGGGCCTTGTGTTTGCAACTGTCTTGTCTGCATCATATCTGACGGCCATTTCTGCTCCTTTTTTCAAACTCTCTCTCTCTCGCTTTATCTCTGTCTCTCTGTCTCTCCTTGTCTCTCAGTTTCTTGTCTGTCTCTCTCTCTCTCCTTGTCTCTCAGTTTCTTGTCTGTCTCTCTCTCTCTCCTTGTCTCTCAGTTTCTTGTCTGTCTCTCTCTCTCTCTCTCTCCCTGTTTGATTCTTTCAGTCATCCCTCCTTGTGGTTCAAGAAAAATGAAAAGCTTTGAGAAGAACTTTTCTTGGGGAAAAATAGTAATTAGGTATCTTAATTGAAGTTTCACATAACTATATAATTTTACCGGATCTATTTTTCTTGTAAATTATCTGAAAAGAATGAAGGCAGCGAAGAAGTCTGCAATTATAGTGTACTATACTGAGCCGTTTGAGAAACGACTTCGGTGTGTGTTGGCACTTGGTAATTTGCAAAGCGAAGCGGTGAAAAAATGTTTCTGATAGAAAAAAAGCTTCACGTGTATTTTGCGAAGTTATAAATTTTTCTACATAGAGGTAGACACTCGAGTGGGAGAGGGAGAGAGACGCAACTGCCTGCACTCGTTGTGTGTTCGCCATGGTCGCCCGGGCTGCCACAAATCGTGGCGGCGGCAGGCGCAGGGTTACTTTATATTTTCCTTCTTCTATTTTTTGTATTTAATATTTCGTACTGATGTTGTCATTCTAAAGATTAATTTTGCAATAGTTTTAGCACTAAGTCTGAGTTTAAAGACTTTGTTGTCTCCGATGAAACATTGTTTGTTGGAGAAAAAAAAATAATGTTAATCTTTGCAGGATATGAGAAAGAAGGCGTTGGAGGAGGCATTGGACCTGCCGAATGACGGCACTCCGTTGACTGCAGAGCAACTCATCCAGTTTTATCGCCTTGACTCTCAACGATGCAGCCTCCATGAGCCACCGAATCCGAAGTCATTTTGTTTATGTATTCTATATTTTTTATTCCATTCTTTTTATAATGTCCTATGCTGTGATGCTGTTTTAATTAGAATTTTCTAAGCTTGTTAATTTTAGGTCCGTGAACTGCAAGGACAACCCGTACTGCCTGAACAGAATTGGTGAAGAAAAACTGCTACGCCTTCTTAAGGAAACGGAATCTGACAAAACTCACAAGGTGAATTTGGAATTTTATGTCTTTATTCTCTTGGCTTTAATGATTCCTGCCTTCTTTGCAGTTGGAAGACAGCAAGTGCAGAGACACTCAGAAGCAGCCGTGCGGCCTTGTGAATGCATCCAACTTTTGCTACGCCAACTCTTTCTTGCAGGTATTTTACTGGGCTTTTAAACAATGTCTTTCAACAGGTAACTGTTCATTTTAAATACCCGGTTACACAAGTTCTGTGAATAATTTTATATATCGCGGGTAGTTCATGGCTCTACTCCGATTAATCATTCAAGCACAAGTTGCTTCTGATTATTATTCTCCTTTTAACTACTGATATTATATTCGATCTTTTCCCAGATCATGTTCGCGGATGTTGCCTTTCGTCAGATTGTATTCGACTGGCGACCAAGCCCCGCCTACATTCCTCCTCCCGAGCCGGGCATGAACATCCAGGCCGTCATGAACACACTCCAAGAGCTCTTCTTCGTTCTGCAGACATCTCCTTATGTTAGATTCCTGATCGGATCTTCTTTTTGAGGCATATTTGTTGTTGATGTGTATTGTTCCTCTACCGTATCCTCTAAATCGCTACGGGATTCGCTTGTTACAGGAAGACGCAGAAGCGCACAAATTCTACTCGAGCCTGAGACTGGGCACAGAACAGCAAGACGCGCAAGAGTTCTGCGTTAAGTTCTTCGAAGCGCTCGAGCGAAATCTACCGAGCCATCCGAATGGAGGGCCGATTAGCAAGCGCATCCAAGAGAGATTGGATGTTAGATATCCTTCTTTATTACCAACGTTTATTTCTAAAGATTATTTTAAAAAGTTAATCTTCCTAAGCCTGCTTATTGAACTAAAAACATTCCAAGAGAAATATTTGGCAAATTGTGCAGGGACGCACGAAGGAGACTCTGAAATGCAAATGCGGCCATGAATCATCGAAGGAGACCAAGTTCACTTCAATCGCTCTCTCTCCTCAGGGCCATGACACTCTTTCTTCCGCCATCGCTGCCTTCTTAGCACCTGAAAAGTTGTTTTTTTTAAAAGTTTCTATGAATTTTTTTCCAAATTATACTTTTTACACCGTTCATCTAGTTCAGTTCATTTATGCATCTGCCAATTCTGATAGGTGTCTGACATTAGCTCCTCAATTTGACGAGTGTAAAGGCATGACCCAGAAATCGTATTTTATTTTACTGAATCATGTATATGTCTTTGTGAATTGAAGAATGAGCGATTACAAGTGCGGCCTCTGCTGCAAAGCGGGCGGATGCGAGAAGTCGACGTCGATCGAGCAGCTTCCTCCCGTACTATTCATCCAACTCAACCGATACATCTTTGACGTGTTAGCTCTGCTTCTTCTTATCTCTCCCATCTAAATCCTTCCTCCGGGATAAGGTTTTTGCAATTTTTCCAGTAAAATTAATTACTATTTTGATTGGATTAATTATTTTCAGGAACAGTGGCCGAACCAAGTTGAAGACGGCTCTGCAATATCCGCGTGAGCTGAGCTCGACCAAATTGGCGCCCCGTCTTTCGCCTTCCTTCAAGTACGACTTGGCTGCTGTGATGGTACACGAGGGGGGCAGCGCCGAGTTCGGCCACTACTTCGATATCATCCGACACTCGGACAGCGGAGGCACTTGGTTCAAGTTCGATGACGCGGTTCGGAGATTTTTGAGAGTCGTTTATGTTTTGATATTGTTTTAAGGTTTCTAAACCATAATGATGGTCTGATAGTGATTGAGATTGCAGAAAGTGAAAGAAACGAAACCACCAGGCGTGCATACCGAGACCAAAACCACCAAGGACTCCAAAGCTTCGCAGGATCTCAAGTTGGAAGCATCTCTTTCTTCATCAAGCAATCTTCTTGCATTTAGTTTAGGAGCAAAAAGTAGATAAAATAATCATGTTGAGGTTTTGCTACTGTCTCGTTTATCGACGCAATGAAAAATTTCACCAGCCAACGCTTCCCCCATCCGAAATTACTTCAAAGTGGCAGAATACGGTCAGTCTTTATGCTAATAGATTCTCCTTGTATTCTGAGATCGTGCATCGCTTGTATAGCAGGTGATGCTTCTAAGTCCAGTTAAGATGTCGTTTTGTTTCAGTTGTCCTGCCGGTTCGAGCGTCAGACGTTGAACGATCTCGAATCCACTGAACTGTGCCTCTCCAAGATCAAAGAACGCTTCCACAATGTCATGGAGACCATCAAGGAGCTGGAGGTTTCATTCAAGATCCTTATTACTTGTAATACCGTAGTTATTACTACTGCCCGATGTTCAGGTTAAGTCTGACAAGACTGTGCAGAAGAAGCCAAAGGACGTAGCTCTGGTCTCTTCCGAGCTACTCTGCGACATTCTACAAAAGGTATCTGATTTGCTTATGAAATCAACGCTTTATCTTCTCTCTCTCTCTCTCTCTCTCTCTCTCTCTTTTCTCTACGAATTTCTTTAACCGGACTGATTATCATTCCTGTATTCGTATGTATATCTGTTCCGTTTGCAGGAGCATGATTGGTCGAAACGAATGCAAAAGTCGGTGACTGCAATAGCGAACGACTCGGGTTGCGTGTCAGATACGAGTCTGCTCGAGGGAGAGGTCAGCTGGAGCCGGAAGAGGTCCCTCTCTCAAGGTACCCTTCTTCTCTTTCAGAACGAAGAGAGTCCGGGGACGTCGTCACCAAGTAAGGCAGGCGAAGAGAAGCAGACAAGCAACGGTAATGGAAAGGGGCTCACTCCTACCAGGTTAGAGAGCATTGATGATGAGAGGTACCAGGCAATGAATGGGAGACCATTCCGATGAGGTGGGAGATATGATTGGTGTGGTCTGATTATAAAACACCGGACCAAAGTATGGATCCTGAGCAGAAATAAGGGTACCGAAAATGACATGGGAAGTATGGGGCACTCAAAGACTCAAAAGTGGGACCTCCACCCTGCAGGAGCTCCTCTCGCAAGTCTGTGTATGCCAGTCGAGTCCGCTCTTTCTTCGCGCGAACTGTCAGCAATGAGGAAGAGAAGATCTCGTCCACCTTGTCGTCACACGAATTCGAACTCTGTCCTCATGGAAAGGTTCCCCTTGAGAAGGTCAGTGTAGGGAGAGAGCAATGACTGCTGCTTTTAGGACTTGCTGAGGTGTATTCTGAAAATGAGCAGACTCCTTTCTTCTTTGTCAAGAAGAGTTGTATGTTTGAGATGTTGAAAGGGGAGCTGAAGGCAGTGGTTCGATCGGCGGCGGAGTATCTGATTGGCCGCTACGGCCTGCAGATCACAACGACGGACGGCAGCCGCGAGCGACTCCGCTCTGCGTTTGCCTTTTTTTGCTGCTTTATTCTTACTGCGTAATTGAATAAATAATTAAAGCGTAGCTACTATATCCTTTTTCTTGTACTTCTTTATCTCTCGTAGAAACCTTTCTCCTGCTATTTGAGAGCGGATCTCTGTGAGGAGTGCGTACGCAATCTCATCCGAGAAGCACACTTTCGGAAGAAGCTCGAGGAGATGACCAAGACGGCTGCAACCATTCAGAAGGACGTCAAGAAGAGGTTCGGCTGGAACAGAAAAGAACATCCTCGTTGCTCAGCAGAGATGGAGAGACTGAAAGAAGAAAGAGAGAGAATGGAAGTAACTCTGGCCGTGTTGTAGGTGTTCAGTGGAGTTGAGTAAGCGGGGTGACTGTCCGCCCTCCGACTTCTTCTTTGTGGCGAAGAATGCCCTGATGACCTTCAAGAAGGACGCGGCCGTGGAATGGGAGAGAAGAGAAGCCTCGACCACCCCCCTCCTCCCTCCGGCTATTCGCATTCTGCATGCCAACTCATTGGAGCAGGTCATCACCATACATATTTAGGAATGCTGCGAGATTCTCCCGAAAACGCAAAGATATCTGGGCATATTGGTGTTAATCTATCCTCCGCTGTTGTTATGATAGATAGAAAGGCAATCTTAAATAGCGGGTTTGCATTCATTTAATATTTAACGAAGAAACTCATTTTAACCTGAGTTGCATTTAGCCGGTTCCACGAAAGAGAGTTCGACGACGGTTGGTAACTGAAGAAACGGAGAATGGAGATGAGAAAGTGAAACCGGGAAATCAAACTGAGAATGGGAAGACGAATCAAGAGGATGGAGGAAAGGAAAAGATGGAAGAGGGCGGAGAGGAAGATGTTATTGTACAGGAGAGCACCAGCCATGATGGGTGAGATCTTATTTTTTTTTATTCCTTCAAGTTTAATCAATTCTTTTTTATTATTTCCTTAGCAAAGCAATGCTTCGGTATAGATGAGCTCTATTGAGTGTTATGACCATTTCAGAACTCCGGATCCGTCTATAGAGAATGGAATGGAAACTGCGGAGAGAGAGAAAAGCGGGTCAGGAGAACAGGAAGGAAGTGAAGATGAAGAGGAAAGTAATCTTGACTCCGATCCAGTTGTATTCAATTCGCAGCTCAAGTGCAAGCATGGTTGGCTCAACGCTCATTTATATACTATATATATTTACATGCTTGTCTTTTTTAGAGATGTATGACATAATGAATTACCCATCAATGTTAACATTGGAATTTGATTATTATTTAATGATTTAGGTGGTATCAATGTGAGTGAATTCCGCCACGCTGTATCTCCAAAAGAATGGCAGCTTCTCTCTGGCTACTTCGAGCATTCTTTCCCCGTCCCTTGCGATGCAGAAATATGTCAGAGCTGCAACAATGACGAAAAGGTGCATTTTCAATTATTGTTCATGTCTAATCTCCAGGGTTGTCGAGATGCGAGAGAGCTCAGGTATTCTTGAACCAGAAGCTATTCTTGTCTCATTAGGAAGCAATCGATGGGAAGGAGAACACGAGGAAGAGGATCAAGGAGCTGCAGACCATCGTCGGCCCGGCAGTCAGGGTAATCTTCTTCATTCTCTCTTTTCTTCCTTCGATTCAGAATGTACCTCACTTCTTTTCTACCAATTCCAGGCATGTGATTCTCGAAGGGAAGTGAATGGCAATGGAAAGAACATGAACAACGGAAGCTCAGCCACTCAGCCCTTCGTGTTTGGCGTTTGCAGCAAGTTCATCAACGACTTCAAGATGGCAGCTAAGTTAGCGCTAGCCTGTTTTTTGTTGTGGTTCAAAATTCGTTCTTTGGATGTAGTATGAAAGATTGTAGAATGTCTTGATGGATATGAATTGAGGAGCAATGCTTCATCAAACTCTTCGGGTATTCTGCCATCCATCTGCCAGGAATGCCTCTTCTGCAAGCACGGGCTCCCCTTCATCGGAAGGACTCCCTTTGGTCTGCCATGCATTCATTTCTCTCACTTCTTCATCTAAGATACATCTTCAGCATCCGGAAGTGGAGTCTGCGTACTTCCCATGACTGAAGAAGAGTGGATAGCACTCTCCACCGGGTGGCTTCATGTCGTGACCGAGGCACAGGCCCCCATGGAGATCGTTCTTGCCGACGGTTAGAGAGAGAGAGAGAGGGAGAGAATGAGATGATTAAAAGAAGATTCAGGGGAACCAGCCGCTCTCTGCGTTGAGTGCAATTCTGCTGCGATCGCAGAAGTGAATGAGCATCGATTCATCTACGAGCGACAAAGCATCTTCATCAAAATGGTTCTCGTTCTTTTTTCTAATTGTTGAAATTTTCAAGGCTCTGATATTTTGATATTTTTTAAAGTCTTTCCTTTATCTTAAATCTTAAATGTTCTAAAATGTCTGAGGTTGTATATTGTGTAGCAAGAGGATGAACCCGACAAATCTTCATCTTCCGCCTCTTCCTCCGCTCCCCCCACCAACGGAGCGGCTGCTCAGAATGGAACTGCCGCCCCTGTCACGACGCGAGTGAGCACGAGAAGGGCTCAGAAGGGACTCATTCAATTGAAGGTTCTCTTATATCATAGATCATGGTATCACCTATTCCATGTGGACACTTTGATTGCTCTCCTATTTTAATGCTTTCTTTTTAAATGAAATAAATATACTTGCTTGTTTAGATGAGCTCGTCGCATACCGTGAAGAATCTCAAGCTGGAATTGTATGCCAAGGTGCGTTTCTTCACATGATACGTACAATTAGATGAATGGAAGTAATGAACTAGACAGGAGATCTTCTGTCCTTGCCATGCATAGCTTAAACTACATCATAGGGGTTGGGTCATCTATAAATGTTGCTGCTCTGAGCAGGCTTAATTATTCAGCTACACCACTCCCCTTGTGACCAGCTGCTCTACTACAATGGCGATCTACTCGAGGATAGAATCACACTGGGAAAAGCGGGGATCCTTCCGAACAATAATAGCAATGTTAGCTTTATGTTATTGGCTACAAAAGTTGTTGTTATTCGAAGTTTTTTTTTTACATTAATTTAACGTTTGGTGATGATTGTGTTTCAGCCAATTATACTGCTGGTGCAGACGCATGCGAAGGACACGGGAGGAACGGTCGCGACCGAAGCGGCAGCACGTGTCCCTGAACGCGGATTCGCAGACACCGCTCTGAACCACTGAGACGGCTAGGCAGACACATCTCAAATCCACACTCATATCCTCTCTTCAGTCAGCTACTGAAAGTAATCTAACCATAGGTGCTAGGCTACTCTTCCTTTCGTAAGTTATTCCCTGCTTTCTGCGCTTCTCTTTTTAATGAGTCTTGATTTGTCGACCCTTAAACCGTGATTATCCTTGATAGAAGGAAACCGAATTCCAAACCAGATCCTACATTCTCGCTAGATGCTCATGCCTTCTTCGTTGACTCATGATTCGCGGTTGAATTATGTCCTCATCACTGCCTGTAGTGCTCGCTGATATCCTCTAATTTAATGATGATTTTTCCTCTGCTCGCTTCATCTTTTTCACTTCTCTTCGCTTCTCCCTCTATATGTCTCTGTCTCTCTCTCTCCCCTTCTCCTTTTCCCTCTCTTTCTCTCTCTTTAACTCTTGTTCACTGTATTCTCGCATCCAATCGTTCTGTCCTACTCACTCCGCTACATGACTCGGCTGCATATTCTGTGTCCATCTAGTTCTTTTTTCGTTTTATAACTTATTTCCATGTTTTCCCATATTGACTCACTTGAAGTATTTTATAGATCTCTTGCCGTCTTGTAGTCGTTCAGCTAGTTCTGGACAGCCTCCGATCTGGAATGGTTATTTCGAGAAGTGGAAAGAATTCTTAAACAGTATCTGATTCAGATTTCTTTGTTTTGAATCTTTCTCCCTTACTCGTTCAAGCCTTAACCTTTCTTATTAAATATTTCATCCCCCAGTATTAGCACGGCTCCTAGCTAGATCTGTCCTGAACGTCATTTGCTTAGTCCGAAATGAACATATTGTAAAAGAAATCCCAAGCTAATCGAAACCAGTGAAGTTAAACTGATAGATAGTTTAAGCTGTCTGGATATATTTGCCGGTCACTTACTTGCGTTTTATTTATCTTTTCACAGTACTTCTTTTATCATGTTATTTATTCGCCCTCTCTGGGTCCTCCCTGATCCTGCCGACCTTCCCCGAATGCCCTACTTGGGTGTTACTGTGGGTACTGGCCGACCGTGCAACGTCACCTTCCTCTGTATCTCATTCGCGGGTTCGTGTCTACACGTAGTAAAGGTGCAAAACTTAGCAAATGGGAGTCGTAACTGGCATGAAATGAAGAAATCTGCTGAAAGGCAATGCCAACCATTAGCTAAGGGCTGAAGTGCCTATATGTTTTTTTTAAGTTCGTCTCTGTAATATAAATGGTTTGTATATCTCGAACGAATAATTGTCACCTCAGCGAATAAAGTTTATCTCGATTTCGACTCGGTCTTTTTTCTTCTTCAGAATTGCCGTATATATTGACGGCAGAAAATGTACTTGGAATGTTTTCAAGACTACTGGGGTCAGGTTCTATGAACAATGTCAATTCTATATTTCTGCGAGTCAACATCATTTCTCTCTCTCTCTCTCTCTCTCTCTCTCTCTCTCTCTCCACTTTGCTAGAACACTTGCACATTTCTCCTTGTATTGCATAACTTCCTCTAGATGACCTTATGCCACTCATAACTTCTACTACTGCTTTCCACTACTATTTTTAAACTATCAAAGTATGAAAAAGAATACTAGAGTTAGAAATAGAGAAAGGACTGCGAGAGAATGTCCTGAGGGTTTGATGGAGAGGAGGGAGGTGTAGGATAGGTGATATGGTTGGTGGCTGCATCTATGATGAAAGCGTGTGTTTCTACAGAGATGATTTGTTGTTCGTCAACTCATCTTGCAGATAGAGTATGGAAATGAAGGAGAATGTAAATGTAGCAAGAGAGAAGAAGCGATGTCGTAGAGTAACGTGAGAGAGTTGCGCTGGTGAGAGGGCGAGAGAGCATGGGAATTGGGAGTGCAGAGGGAGAGAAAGACGGGTGGTGGCGTAAGTAGCCCCCCGCCATCAGCCACCCCTTTCTGCTGCCCCCACCACTCCTCCCTTTGCTCTTCCTTCCACAACCTCGAGTTGTGTATTGGTTGAGAAGAAGAAGAAATGGATAGCCTCAAGGGCAAGCTCTCGCCAGCTTTCCCTTTCGTCGAACGACAGTCAGAATCCCCCCACGTTGAGTGTGCTCACATTCACGGCGACTTTAAAGTCAAGGGTTCGTTCCCATTTAAGAGTTACAATTCAGCGTAATTCCGCTTACTGCTTTTATGAGTACTTTTCTCGTTCTACTACTCTCGTTCTACTTCTCTGCACTCTCACTCACACTCTTCCCTTTAAACTGAGTCTCCTCCTTCGATTGTTTACTCGTTTGGCCGCAAACATCGACTGGGCCCGCGAGGGAATCTTAGTTCTTTGTCCCCTTTCTAACCATATCGACTCAGCTTCCTCATTTATCCTTTTCTGCTCGCATATCGGACTGATTTCCACATTCGGGAATAAAAATCGTAGATTCGACCAGAAGTTCTTCTCCATATTTGGCTGTTCGGGAAAGGGAATTGAAGATGCACATTTGGTAACAGCTGCTTGCATACGAATGGACAGCGCATCACTCTGATTTGCTGGGTGCAATCGGAGTGTTCAGGGCACGCGAATTTCATTTCATTTTTGAATTCTGCCCATTCCTTCACCTACCACTTATTTCGTATTTTTCCTACTCTTCCGTCAGGCTGTCGTTTGTTCCGTCTGGGATGGTTGCTAACTGCTATTTCTCTCTTTCTCTCTCTCTCCACCCTCTCTCACTTTCTCTTTCTCTCCCTATCCTCTCGCCCTTTCTCTACATCTCTCTATCTTTGCCTAGTCTCTCGTCTCTCTATCGCTCTCTCTCTCTCTCTCCATATGATCTCGCCCTTTCTCTGCATCAATCTCAGCCTCGTCTCTCATCTTACTCTATCACGTGTCCATCACAAGGGAGATCTGCTGCCCAATGTCCTGCTCTCTCTTTCTCTCCTCTCCCAGCTTCCCTCTCCCTTGCCGATGAAGTCATCTTCTCACTAGCAGCAAGAAGTGATGAAAAGACCTCTTGAGAATGATTCCCAGCTATTTCTCTTGTCATTCTTACATCATCCTCTCTCATTGCATCCTCATAATATATCATGCTGATTCTCAAAATTGTGCTGCCTTCAAGCCAAAGGATTTGTTGTCTTCTTTTTGATATCAGCTGCCCAAAGTGAGTTCTTTTCTCGTGCAGACCCGGCGTCCTCCATCATGCCCCTCTGGAGTGGAGAAGACACGAGGAATGCCGCTCTGGCCAGTCTGGTGCCTGCCGCGCTGGGCACTGCCGGAGTCTACGTCTACATGAAGGACCACGCGACCACCAAGTGGTGGGAGGTCGGTTGGAGAGCCTTAGATCTATGCACTTTTAGCGTTCATTCGCTTACCAATTGAGTATATTCAAGACGTAGCAACTGTCCTGATTTCTTTAAAAAAAACTGATAATTCCGTGACATTGGTTGTTAACAGACGCTGAAGAAACCTTCGTACCTCTCGCCGCGGAACGTGAAGCTTCTCTCTGCGGTTGACTTGGCCGCGGTTGCTCCGATCGGCTATGCCAGCTATCTCGTGTGGAAGCATGGAGGAGGCCAGCGGGTTTTCTCTTCGAATCAATCATTCTTTGCGCATTCCATTCTCATGGTCACTTTATTTCTGTCAATATTATCACTTATATGTATTATAAAAGAGTGGAATAATGCGTAACAAGTCCAGGCTTCGACTACAACGACACTCGCCTCGCCCTCGGGGTCTACGCTGCGAACATCGTCTTTGTGGGCGCGACGATCCCTCTCATGAAGAAGAAGAATCTCAGCTGTGTCAGTCAAGGGGCCGCTTTCTCTATTACTGCAGTTTCTCCAGAAAATACTCTACTTTTCTTTCAATATCTGTTTAATTTGACTTTGTCTCCTCACTGCACGCTTCTCATTTATAGTGCCCGATGGCCAAAAGCTTTAAAGCGAACTTTCATGATTGTACAACTGCTGAGTGCTTTTCTCAATACTGTACTTGCAGCTGGCCCGGAATACGATCCTGATTCATGCTAGCGCCGTCGCTGCGGCCTTCCTCTTTTACAAGGTTCGATATATATGTATTTTTTATTAGTATAATATATTAACTAAAGTGCCCTTATTTTGAATTGTTTCTTCGTCGTGTGAGATCTGAGAGAAGCGGAAAAGTGTGATAACTGATAACAATCAGATTCACAAGCCGGCCGGCTACTGGCTCGCTCCTTACGCTGTTTGGACTGCATTCTACGCCTTCTTCACTTACGCCATCAAGAAGGAAAACGATCCAGTTCAGGATCTCTAAGAAGTTGTGGTGGATACGGTAGACAAGAGACTGGCTTCCGTATTCACTCTTTAGATTTCATAGAGCGGAAAGTGCTGGTTAATGCTTCCAAAAGGCAGAAACAACTTGTCCATTAAATTTCTTCTTCGGATTTATGAAGCGAATAAATGGCAAGTTGTTTGTGTCTGAATTCTTGTCTTTTTTTATTATGGTTTTAATCGTGCTTAGAACTCCATGATGCCAGTAATGCGCGATTTCTTGCACTGCTGTATATATTTTGGCCTGATTTAACTACTAACCTCTTATTCCGTGGTAGAATCCGTTACTTATATTTGGCCAAGCAGCGAGTTTCGTTTGAATGTCTTCGCTTTGCCAACTCTTAATTTAATTCATGGCATACTTTGAATAAAAAGTCTTGCACAAGTTCTTGTGGATTGCAAACACGAAACCTAGATACGTCGTTTAGCAATTTCGACTGAATGAATACCTGGAGTGAAATAACACCAGAGTGTGCTTTCGATGGAATGGTGATAGTCTTGAATTGAGGAAGTGTAGTGGTTTCTCTAGATTCTCTACGATCAGCTGCTGTCAATGCCAAGGGAGACGCTCTTCAATCGGGTTTCTTAATTTGTTTATTGAGAAGAAAATTTCTTCTCGTACTCGCAAAATGCGCAGGAATATGCATGAATTGTTTATGTTTGAAGGGAATGAAGGAGAGCGAGATGGCGGAGATCTGGGACGACTCTGCTCTCATTCAGATGTATGAAGAATCCATCAGCAGCACTTATGTACGGTCGTTTATTACTTCACTCCTTGTCTTATTCAATGAATACATTTTGAGTGTTAATATTGCCACATCAACTCACAGTCAGCACTTCCTCGACGAATAAGTTCATATTTATAGGAAAATATTGGTGCTTCGAAGTCTGTAAATGGAAGCTCCTCTCAAGGCACTGTTGGCAATGTCGGTTTGCATTTCAAAAATTCTTCTTGATAAGATAAATTCTTTTTATTGGGTAATTTTAACTTCCCATTTCGAAGTGATGTTATCTTCAAGGCGTCATTGTATTTGCAGTGGCGAGTTGGCGATGTGTGCATGGCTCCCTTCGAAGATGGATACTATTACAAGGCTACGATTAAGGTGCCAGCAACATATTATGACATTTTAAGAGATGCGAGAGAGAGAGAGAACCATTGTTCCACGTGGCATACCACACTGAACACTGGCTGAAAGTGGGAAGATTGAACTTCTTTAAATCTTGTTCCCAACTGCTCCTATTAGTGAATGCCCCCCATGGGTTTCTCGAAGTATCCGCTTGTTTCAGAGACTCTTGCTCGCTGAGGGGAAAGCGGAGATCCGCTACGAAGGATACGAAACCGTCGAAATAGTCGAAATAGCCGATTTGACGACGTCTGTTCCTTTTGCTTGATTTTTTTTTGCTAGACATGTTTGTACTATTGACAGGACATGTTTGTTCACTTTAGCTTTTTTTTCTTCTTCTTATTGTAAGTTAATTTGCTATCGATTCTTGTTCTGTGATTCTGGCTCGCTTTTCTCTCTCTCTCTCTCTCTCTCTCTCTATCTATCTATCTCTCTCCCTCTCTCTCTCCCTCTCTATCTCTCTCTCTATCTCTCTCTCTTTATCTCTCTCTTCCTCTTGCAGGGAGGACGCAGCAGAGGAGGGCGAGGTCAGCGAGAGTGTTGAAATGAACGCAGATGTGGCCACGGCCACAGCTTCCTCGTCTTCGACGTTCAATCCCACTGCCTCCTCCGCAAATGCCATTCTCTCCAAGCAAATTACTACTAGAAAGGTAGATCCATTGCTATTCCCCCTTGCAGTCTTACGAGTCATTAATCCTGGATCGCTTTCACTTCCCTCTCTTTCCCTTTCTCTATTTGTTTCTTTCTTTCTCTCTTACTTTTTTTCTTTCTCTCATCGACTGGCCATAGTTAAACTACTCAGTCTAATGCTCTTGACAGAGAAAACGTATTGGTCTAGCTTCAGTCTATGATGAAAGCCACAGATAACACAAGAAGTTGCAGGAAGATCGGAGAAAGCGAATGTCGTCGTTTTCAGGCCAGAGATTCCGAGCACCGGTTAGACTTTTTTTTCCTTTTTCTTATTTCGTTTTCTCACGGCATAGACACCAAGTCAGGTACTATCAAAATGTTGTTTAACCATTTGAGTTTATTCCTCTTTTATTTTGAGATACCTTCTCTGGCTCCGCCCCCTCCTCCATCATTCTCTGGCCTGCAGTGTCCATCAGAGGAAGAAGCTCAAGCGAGCATGCTCATGTCATGGTACATGAATGGATACCATACAGGATACTATCAGGTTTGAGTGGAGAGAGAGAGAGAGAGAGTCAGGGTGGCGTGAAAGAGAGAGACAGAGAGAGAGAGAGTCAGGGTGAGAGTGAGAGAAAGCAAGGATGAGAGAGAGAGAGAGAGAGAGAAAGTGAGATCGAAGAGGGAGATAATGATTGAATAAATTGAGGCGATACGAGACATGAAGCGGCAGCAGCAGATCTCAGACCCCGAGGGTTCCTCCAGATAGCGAAAGAACATTCCAATGTGCCCTTTCTGTATGGCGCCTGCACTCTTCGTTCGCTTGTCCTCTACAATCACATTCTTGTGATTATATTGATCGTTATTCCGTATGATTTCCACGTTCTATTTTGTATGATTTCATTTTTTTTAACGAATGAAATTGTTGAAAAGTGCCTCACGAAGCTCCTGTCCTTGACTAGTAAATTGATTTGCATGATTTCGACTTTTATACAATCATCTATCGATAACTAAGACACGAATCTTTCGGTCAGTCACATTTTAGTCAAAAAACACTTGATCAATGCTTACTGTTATGCTAAAGTTGCCATGAGAAGTCAAAGAACGAAATTGAAATTAAGTTTATCTACAAAAAGGGCGATTGATGGAGAGGGAAGAAGCTCGAAAGAGAAGAGGGAGAGGGAAGCAGAGGAAAGAGCGGGTAGAGAGGAGAGAGCAGAGAGGGGCAGAGACTAGTCAGCGAGGATGAATTGGCGTCCGTTGATGACGACGGAGTGGGTGCGGCCATCCCTGGCATCCATGTCCACTCGGACTCGCGCGCCCTTTCCCAGATTCACGCACACCTGCCAAAGGAATTACAGCGAATTCTTTTTAAATATAAATATTTAATAACAGATTGAAGGAGAGATCTGAGTGGAGAGAGAGCAGGGAGACCTCAGTGGAGATGCCGAAGCAGAGGCTTCCCGGCTGCTTTTCCTTCTTCTCCGACCCGCAAGGCTTCTTCTCCTTCGACGATTTACGCTTCCTCGAAGAGCGACGCTTCTTCTGCTCAGAACCAGAGGATCTGCAATGACTTCTGTAATGAATCATTTGTGTTAACACGGTATCATTTTGATCTCAAATTCTCCTACATCTTCTCTTTTCCGAAGTAACTAACAGCATAATATCTTTGCTGGATCCGCTCTCGCTCGGGAGACTCATGCGATTCTTGCTGAGGCGACGCTCCAACTTCGCGTTCAGCCCTTCGCGTCGACAGCGAGACTCGGGATCTCAAAGGAGAGGAAATAATCTTGGTTTAATTCGAAGAAGAAGCCGAACCGGATCCAATGGTCGGGTCGCAGTTGTCGATCGAGGAAGTGATGACGTCCTTGCTGTTCTCGCGGACCACTGCAAAGAGGAATCATTCCATTTTCTCTTCCCGATTTCGGCTGCCGACTGCAGTCCGAAGACAAACCCTTCGTCTGCCACTGCTCGACCTCGTCCTCCTCCTCCAATTGTCGTCGCTTTTCGTGTTCAAGGTCGCACTCCGTCTTGGCCAGTCGAATGAAAGTCTTCTTTGACATCTGAATTTACACGAATTTGCTTACATCTCGCCATGTTTTTCTTTGAGGAAAAACTATATGTTAATCTGATTCCATTACAATCCCACCTTGCGGCAGAGACGACTGACGTGCAAGAAAGTCGCCGCTGAAGACATCCCCTGCAAGTTTAATTTATTTATTAAATTAACTGAAACTAGATTTCATTACCCTTAGTAATTTATAACTGGAAAAATGGTAATCAAACGCCAACCTTTTCCATTTGATTCGCTTTCTCTGCCATTTCGTGAACAATCTAAAATATATTGAGAAGATTAACAACTCTGGAAAAAAATATCGGGAAATTGAACAGGCAAGAGAAGTAAGAGAACCAACCGTCCGCCGATGGGAATCTGAGAGGATATGAGGTACAATCGGTCATTCTACACAAATCAAAGCTCCCGGGACGTGATAACTTAAAAACAATTCACGTCGAAAAAGTGCAGATAAATAAATGACAGCCTCCTTTGCATATGTAAATATACATAGTTTATTTGACTAGTTGCAACATTAAAAAGAGCAGAACTATAAAAGTACAACAATAATAAAAGAATGTACGTACATATCTCTAGAAATAAAATCTGTCGAGAGAGAGAGAGAGAGAGAGAGAGAGAGAGAGAGAGAGTTAACCCGCGAAACAAATGGTAAAAAAAAGACCCCAGCCGTCGCTGCATGTTGATACGCCCGCTTTCAAGGAGCACGTGAACAAGCCGATTTCTTCTTGCCTTCAGAAGTTCCCATTTGCTTTCGCGAAATTCTGAGCTTTTTTCTCCTGCCAATTCTTCATTTTATTCTTCGCCATGCTCCGTATTCCCGATTTATTTTTACCATGCCATCATTTGATAAGCTCAGTCGTCGATATGCTTCTAACATGCGTTTCTTCTCAATCTCCTTCTCCTTCTCTCTCTTTCCTTCTCTTTCTCTCTCTCTCTCTCTCTCTCTCTCCACTTAGGCTTAGATCAAATTCGGTTTAAAAAGAAGGCTTCGGTAATCGCATCTGATTTAAGAACGAGCAAAAATGAGAGAGGGAGAATAGAGAGGGAGAGAGAGGGAGAGAAGAAGAAGAAGAGGAGAAGGAAGGAAGAGAAATGATATGCTATGAAGTGAGAATCATCGACTATCATCATCTCTCTTTTCTATCTCTGTCACTTTCTCTTTTTTGTTTCTCTCTCTCTCTCTCTCTCTCTCTCTCTCTCTCTCTCTTACTCTGTTCATCGCTCTTTCTCTCTATAGAGATACATATATCGCTCTCTGTTCACTCACCCGCTCTCGCCTCACTCAGAGCGGTCGATCCGTGCTCCGCTCCTCTCAAGAGCCGACCCGACTTCCTTCGCGACGCCCCTCGTGCCTGGGGGCCTAACCCACTTCAACAGGCACCTCAACAGGTTCACCTTCATCTTCCGTGACCATCTTTTTCCTGCCCGTCCTTAGCTCTTCCCCTTGGGCCAAGGGCAAAACCGAATTTGATCTACTGGCCCCTTCTTGGTTAAGTCATCATTCATGACTGAACCCCTTGATCTCTCTGCTGTCTCCTCTTTTCTCCAGTGCAGAAGGCAGAGAAGGAAGCGCGCCGCAGCGGATGACGACGGCTCCCCCTCCGCCACCTTGGAGTTGGACGACGTCATCGACTTCCTCGTAGAAGAGCTGTCCGCGCACAAGTCCACCATCGCCTCTCTCTCCTCCTCCGTCTCTTCGCTCGAGTCCAACGCGGCTATCAAGGACCTGACAATCAGTGAACTCTCCGCGTCCATTCTTGTCCTCACGGACAAAATCGAATCATATAACTCACCACTTACTGTTGTGCCCCCAAAGCCAATTCCTGCTGCCACTAATGCTTCTGCAAATGTTTCTCATGCCCTGTTGACATGACTCCTTCTGATGAAATCCCCCCTCCACCTCTTCGTCCTCCCCCCCTCCCTGGGACTATTCCCGGGAGACGGACGACGAGATTAGAGACAGACACGAGCGGCGCCGAGCTCTCGTCATCTATGGCCTCCCAGTCCAACACGGAAACACCCCCACTCACACTGCTTACTCCTACTTTAACTCTGTCGTTGGCCTTTGGATACCCTTGGTGTCCCATGTCTCCCCATCTCTGTCTACCCGCTGGTAGATCACCCCCGCCCCAATGCTTCTAACCCTTTGAAAGTGATCCTCCCCACATCCAAGTTCCAGGCGCTGGCCATCGCCAGATCCCACAAGCTCCGCCACTCTTCTTCCTATTCCAACTGTTACATCCTCCCCTCGCGCACGTTCGCAGAGCGTGGCATCATCCCCACCCCCGAAGCTCCCAGACTACTCGCGCTTCTTCGCCAAACCCCCCGGCCATCGCACGGCCCCCACCTCTCGCCCCCCTCGCCCCCCTCAATCTCGCATGGCCACCCGCCGGCCCTCCCATACTAACACCATCCCCACTCCCCTCTTCTCTAACCCCTCTTACGCCGCCGCTGTGGGCCGCGTACCCACTCCCCCCCCATCCCAACCACCTCATCGCGCGTCTTATCTCCCCTCTCTTCCACCTCCTTCTCTCTCTCCCAATCACTTCCAGCCGCCACAGCCGCTCTCTCACTTTGTCTCCTCTCCTCCCATCTACACCAACCCGCCGCCTAACTACCATCCCCCTAACCCCGACTTCACCACTAACAACCGCTTCGCCCCTCTCTCTCTCAATCCCACTCCCCCTTTCCACTACTACCACCCCCTCCCCCATTTTTAACTAGTGCCACTCGCAGGCAAACTAATTCTTCAATATACTCTTTTAATGCCCGTTCTATTGTTAACAAGACCCACGAATTATCATCCCTCTTCTCCCGTTCGTTTGCTATCATTGCTATTGTTGAGACATGGCTTACCTCTTCCTTGCCTGACAACTTTCTACTTAACGGTTCTCCCGATTACTCTATTATCCGCCAAGACCGCACCAGACGCAAAGGCGGCGGTGTTGCCCTGATCTTCCGCTCTTCCATCTCCACCACCACCTTATTGTCACTTTCTCGCCCCCACGCATTCGAATTGCTCGCAGTCGACGCTAGCCTCAGTAGCGACCTCATCCGCCTCATCTTAGTTTATCGCGCTCCCGCTTGCCCGTCTGACGCTAACCTTGTCAAGCTTCTCACAGATCTCTCCTCTGCTCCTCACCCTACCATTCTTCTTGGCGACTTTAACTACCCGGACATTCTATGGAACCCTTCCCCACCTGCCACCATTTCTTCTCTCTCCCCTTCATCCAGACTCTTCCATGACTTTACTTCCTCGTGTCAACTTGCTCAACTCGCTCCTTCCCCTACTTGCAACAATCACTTCCTTGACCTCGTCCTATCCAATACTCCCTCCCTTATTACAAATGTCACTCTCTCTCCCCCTTTCTTTAACTCTGATCATTCGGCAATCGAAGCCACCCTCTCTCTGCCTCATTCCGAACCCTCCTTCACCTATGTCAGAGACTATGCTAAAGTTGATTACCATGCTGCTTGTCAATTTCTCTTAGATTATTATTCTTTTAGGCTCCTTTTCATAGACTTACCGATGTCAACATGATGTATGAATCATTCACATCTGCTCTCCGTGTTGTAGAAGATCTTTTTGTTCCCTTTAAGAAAGTTTCTTCCCAAGGTGTCCGTCTTCCCAATCACATCCTCCGCCTCAAACGTAAGCGCTATCAATCTTGGCTCAATATGTTAGCCCTTGACTCTGACTCATCCCGTTCAGCTTATGCTTCAGCCAATGCCCTTTATTGTAAAGCTATGGATAAGTATTCTAGCAACGTAGAGAAACATGTCATTAAATCCAATAACAAGTCCCTCTTCTTCCGATTCATGCGTAACCGTATATCAGCCAAGCCTCGAGGAGTCGACTCCCTCACTTCCCCCTCAGGCTCCTCTTGTTTCACGGATAAGGATAAGGCCCAACTTTTAGCCGACACCTTCGCATCTGCCTATACCATTGACAATGGCTCCCTCCCCTCGTTGCCACCCAATCATCGTGCCCGTCCTCCTTCTGATTTTTCTATAAATTTCCCTCGTCATGAAATCTGTCGTCTCATCCAGTCTTGGAAGAATTCATCTTGCAAAACGCCAGATAACTTTAATTTGCTTTTTATTAAGAACTTAACCATCCCCATCTCTGAGGCCCTTGAATATATCTATGATTATTCCTATGCCACTTCCTCTGTCCCCTCAGCATGGAAATCGTCAATAGTTATCCCTATTAAGAAGAAGCAACCTTACTCTGACCCTTCCAACTATCGCCCCATTTCTATAACCTCGCTATTTTCGCGCTTTTTGAAAGAATGCTTTGTAGGAAACTCTATTCTTTTTGCAACGATGCACATATTATTCCTGATCAACAATATGGCTTTAGGCCGAAACGCTCCATCGATTTCCAAATGTTAAGTTGTCTCGAATTATGGACCTCCGCAATGGCAAACTCTCAGTTCACTGATGTAATTTACTTTGATCACGCCCGTGCTTTTGATCGTGTATCTCACCCCAAGCTTATCCATAAGCTTAGTCTTCTTTCTTTCCCGCCTAAGTGTATTTCTTAATCGCCTCCTTCCTCAGCAATCGCACCTTTTCTGTCCGCGTCGCCTCCTCCCTCTCGCCCCCTCTTCCTGTCACTAGCGGAATCCCGCAAGGAACTGTTCTTGGTCCTCTCCTTTTTATCCTATTTACTAGCGACCTTCCCTCTCTTATCTCTTTACATGATGTACATTCCAGTTGCTTCGCTGACGATCTTAAGATTTTTCGCTCATTTACTAAGTCTTCTTCTAATGCTCCATTTAAGGGGGCCATTGACGAAGTCGCATCCTGGGCCAACAAATGGCAACTCCCTCTCGCCCCCCTCAAGTGTTCCGTTCTCCATTTAGGCAAATTAAACCCCAAGCTACCTTACCACCTTAACGGCGCCCCCCTTACCCCAGTGGACAACATCCGAGATCTCGGCATCATTATAGACTCCACTCTTTCCTTTTGATCCCACTGCGCGCATCTTGCTAACAAGGCTATAACCAAATGTCACCCCATCATCCGCTCCCTCCGTTCCAAAAACAAGGATACCCTTGTTTCCGCTTATACTCTGTACATTCGCCCTTTGCTCGAATCCTCCGCCATTGTCTTTTCTCCCCGACTTAAGAAAGATATCCTTCGTCTGGAACGCATCCAGAACTATTTTACCCGTTTTATTTTCCGCCGTTGTTTTGGTTACAGCAATCGCGCTGATATTCCTAACCCTGCTACCCGTAACAAGGCTCTTTCCCTCCCCTCTCTCTTATCTCGCAGACAACATTCTGATTTTACACTTGCGCGTCGTCTTGTATTTGGCCACAGGTGTATCTCTGACCGCGTTCCCCATTATTTCCATTTTCGTAACTCACGTACCCGCGGCCTTTCCTTCATCCTTGCTTACCCATCCACTCGCTCCTCCGTTCGTAACCATTCGTTTTTCATCAGATCCGCGAAAGCTTTCAACAGCCTGGCCAAGCACTCACCTCCCGCCTCCCTCTCCTCCCCATCTGCGATCCCATTGCAATAGCCCACATATACTGTATTTTCATCATATGTACTGTATCTTCTTATCACGGACCTTCAAACCGCGCGGGATGATGAAGCTCATATAGGGCTGCTACGAAAATCTTAGTGGCCGTTTGAACTCAAAATGGGCGGGAAGCTACATTTTACACATACAACATAGAAAACGCTGCTACGCAGGGCTGCGTATGTGCAATATTCCTTTCGCGAAGTAGTAACCCAGCGAAAATTAGGCAGCCGCAACGCGTGAATTCGGTCACGCGTTGGGACATTCTCAGCATAGGGGTTGACCGAGCTTTTTTTCAAAGGCTGAAGGTCCGTGTTATGTATACCATACCATGCATTGCTTTATCACTTATACACATATCTTCATTAACACGTGGCAGCAGCACGTAAATAAATCAATCAATCAATCAATCTCCTTCTCCTTCTCTCTCTTTCCTTCTCTTTCTCTCTCTCTCTCTCTCTCTCTCTCTCTCTCCACTTAGCTCATCACTCTCACTCTTTCTCATTGTGCCTGACTCTACACAGCTCAGCTCCAGATTGTCCGAAAAAAATAACTTTTTTTATGCTACGCATAGCACTCTGTGATTCTATAATTCCAATTTCTCCTTCCCACTCCGATAATGCAGCCGTCAGTTCGTAGCACGAGAAAAATAATTTTATTCCGTTCTAATCTCAATGAGATAACAAAGCGACCGAACATCAAATTCGGTTTAAAAAGAAGGCTTCGGTAATCGCATCTGATTTAAGAACGAGCAAAAATGAGAGAGGGAGAATAGAGAGGGAGAGAGAGGGAGAGAAGAAGAAGAAGAGGAGAAGGAAGGAAGAGAAATGATATGCTATGAAGTGAGAATCATCGACTATCATCATCTCTCTTTTCTATCTCTGTCACTTTCTCTTTTTTGTCTCTCTCTCTCTCTCTCTCTCTCTCTCTCTCTTTCTCTCTCTCTCTCTCTCTTACTCTGTTCATCGCTCTTTCTCTCTATAGAGATACATATATCGCTCTCTGTTTATCGCCTACTCTCTCTCACCTCAGCTCTATTTATCACTTCTTTGTTGTTCACCATTTTATGCTATTTTAGTTAGGTGTATAAGAAAGAATAATTTTAATCGTGGGCAACAAACAACGAAACGAAATCGCTTTGTTATTTCTCAGCGTGCGAAAAGGTAGCACTCCTGGGCGGCTGGCAGGCTAATTGGTAGACACACGGCCAATCCGATCAGAGAGTCGCAGGTTCGAGTCCCAAAGCCGGCCGCCCCGACCATACAGCCGGCCGCTGGTATCCTACGGGATCGCGAAGGCATAGATCGCCGTAGTCCACACGGACTCTGCCAGAGCTTGGTCACCAACCCAGAATCCGATTATTTCTCGGAGGATTTCTCATTGGGCGGTGCAGTTAGCACCTAATTTTTTTTTAATTCAATTTAAAATTTAATCATTCGCTCTCTTTCCGATACGAAGGATACGAAACCATCGAAACAGTCGACATTGCCGATTTGACGACGTCTGTTCCTATTTTTGCCATTTCGTGAACAATCTAATATATATTGAGAAGATTAACAACTCTGGGAAGAATATCGGGAAATTGAAACAGTGATAACAGATGATTCAGGCAAGAGAAGCAAGAGAACCAACCGTCCGCCGATGGGAATCTGAGAGGATATAGCTACAATCGGTCATTCTCCACAAATCAAAGCTCCTGGGACGTGATAACTTGAAAACAACTCGTCGAAAAAGTGCAGATAAATAAATGACACCCTACTTTGCATATGTAAATATACATAGTTTATTTGACTAGTTGCAACATTAAAAAGAGCAGAACTATAAAAGTACAACAATAATAAAAGAATGTATGTAACACTAGAAATAAAATCTGTCGAGAGAGAGAGAGAGAGAGAGCGAGAGGGAGGGAGAGAGAGTGAGAGAGAGAGTGAGAGAGAGAGAGAGAGTGAGAGAAAGATAGAGCTAACAAGAGAAAGAGAAATGAAACAAATGGTAAAAAAAAAACGAAGAGAGCAAGAAAACAAGTTAGATTTAAAAATGTGCTACGTGTGAATTTTCTATTAAAAATTAGCATGAGCCGAGTGCGTACGTGACAATTAGCTATTTAATATCGAAACATGTTTGTCTCTGTCACGTCTGTCCTCTGTCACGGATTGCAACCTGGCTTTTCACACGCAACACTTTGCCTGATCTGGCAGGCCAGGTCTGTTCTCTCAACTTCAAAGCCGCATCTGGGAGGAACCCGATGGATCTAACCCCCAGGGCAACCCCTGAAGCTGCTTCGTCTTCCCTTCTTGGTTGTGCTTCTCCTTCCTCTCCTCCTCTTCCTTCTTCTCTGCTTCTCTCGTCTTTCTTCGCGTCCAATCCATTTCTTACCGGGTAGGAAACGTTTCATTTTTATATTATGCAGATCTGCTATCCTCAGCAATTTTACATAGAGTGGCAATTGCTTATTTTCTTCGAATTAGCTGAAGAAGAGAATCCGAATACTTTGAGAATTCCTACTCACTCCAGCACGCCATCGCTGCCTGTCGATACGCCCGCTTTCAAGGAGTACGTGAACAAGCCGATTTCTTCTTGCCTTCAGAAGTTCCCAGTTGATTTCGCGAAATTCTGAGCTTTTGCTCCTGCCAATTCTTCATTTTCGTTATCGCCATGCTACGTATTCCTGATTTCTTTTTGCAATGCCATCATTTGATAAGCTCAGTCGTCGATCTGCTTCTAACATCCGTTTCTTCTCTATCTCCTACTCCTTCTCTTCTCTCTCTCTCTCTCTCTCTCTCTCACCTCTTGAGAGAATCCTCTCCTGTGGATGCCTCTCCTCCCCTTCCTGTTCGCCTTCCTCCCAATCGCTCTGCTGCCGCTGATCGAGCTCGTGTCCGCCGTGCCAACGAGACACCCGAAGCACGTGAGAAACGACGGATGATGGTTAGGAGAGAGACAGAAAGGGAGAGAGGGAAGGAGAGAGAGAGAGAGGGAGAGAGAGAGAAAGAGAGAGAGGGAGGGAGAGAAAGAGAGTTGTTGCCACAGGACCGCGAGCGTGCTCGTCTTCGCCGTGCTAGCCAGCGTGCAGAGCGTGGCCGAGGAGGAGACGGGACTGCCGGTTATCTCCTCTCTATCTAGCTGTCATTCGATAGAGCAATCCTTGCAGGTCCCTCTGACCTCTCTGCCCCCCAGTCAATCCAGCACGACGAGGATGGAGACAGCGAAGAATCCAGCAAGGGTTAGCTGATGCTGGCCTATTTATTTTGCATTGTTATGCTAATTTTTAGTCGACACAATTGCAGAGAGACGCGAGCTGGCGAGAGTGTTGGCCGAGCTGGAGGAATCAGAGAGAGACATCGACACGACACGAGTACTCATCGCTGGAGCAGAGATCTATCTCAGCACTCTCTACGCTCATGTTGGGGGCCACTCTCCTCTCTCTCTCTTCTCTTTCTCTGTCTGTCTCTCGTTCTCTCTCTCCTACTCCTCTTCAGGAGCGTAACATCGAGCAGGCTCTCTCGGCTGCGCAGACGAAGCTGGCGGAGACTCGTGCCCGCCGCCGCGCTTGTCTGTCCCGACGCGAAGAGCTCTTGTACAGCCCTCCTACCGTACCCACTTACTGGCACTGCCTGCAAGGAGACATTAAGCACGAGTCCAGCGAATAGACAATGCTCGACAACCTGCTCCCCTCATCCTTTCTTGGATGTCCAAGTCCTCCAGTTCATTCAACTTGCCCGGTGCTTTATCCCTGTACATTCTTCTCAGCACCTTTTTCTTATCATATGTTGTGATAAACGAATGTTTTTAACGCACTCCCCGTGTCACAGCACATTGAAGTTTAAACATAAAGCTTTATATCAGCTCATCTCTAAAACTTCAAAGTAATACAGTAAACGCCGCTAGAATATAATAGGAATTTCACAACATATTTCAGATTTCGTAGCAACAGAAACATACATATGACGCGATTTGCGAGAGTATCAAAAAGGCCGGGGACCCGGCAAAATTAGATTTCGCTTAAAAGCTGTTTATAGGTACTTTTTAACACGGGGAAACGAATGGAATGGGTCCGGGAGTCTAAAAACGCCATTTCGGCGAGCTGTGCGAGATTTTAAATGTGAGTGCCCGGTGAGGCTTGCCGAGATGGCCGCACATTCGCGTTCGCTGTTTCGCGCAAAATAAAGCTATTTTCGTGAAATTTTGGTATTAAATAGACAAGATATTGTTTTAAAAAGCTACTCAATTAGAATTTGAAAATATTCACTTTTAGGACCTCAGCGGCCTCTAGACTTTGAGGAAGCGTCGTTAGCTTAAATGGCATTATGTCATGGGTTTTCTATTTTAAGTTGTAGAGCTGAAAATTCTCTATCGAATGAGCTATCGTGTGCCTGATATTCACGAGGTCTAAGATGTTTCTCAGCCATTTAACTGTTCAGTACCAGCGCATCGGCGCGCACTTCGCATATGCGCTGCCCCCGCTGGAAGTCCAACTCAATCGATATTCCGCCGAAAGGCACTTGAGGAAACTTCTTTCGTGCATCTCCGTTCTTTATTCACTTTTATTTAATAATATGCAAAAATTAAGCGAAAATATAACTTTAATGAAACCGATAGCAACAACCAATAATTAGAAATTAAATACATTAAAAAATTCAGAACGGTAAAACCTTGTTGATTATTCAAATTACTTCTTAATCTTCTTAGCGGGCTCAAGGGATACCTCATCTGTTGCGAAAAGTTCGCCCTTCATGCTCTCAATTTTGCTCACAAGCTCCTCAGGGTCTGGGGTGAATGGTTCTTCATCCTCCTCCTCCTCGTCCACTTCCGGCACTCCCGAATCCTTCACTCCTCGATTTCCCTTCATATCGGGAAATGCTTGCAAGAGCTTCAGTTGTCGCAATACCACTCCGTGAGCCTGCTGCGTTGTTGGTATTTGTCTTGGACGAAATCTGGGGCGCCCGTTTTCCGCAACTGCGCACATCTGCTTCACAATCATGGCCGCATCCGCCCTCTTCTCCGCGGCCCAGCACTGCTCTGTGGCGATCTGAAATATTTAGATTTAACTCTTGATTAAACAGTTTTCTTCGTGCGGTGACCATCCGGTACAGAACAGCAATAGTGTCGCTTCTGTATTCGTTTTCGTTTTATAATAATAATCTGTTATTAGCTGCACCTTAGTCAGTACATGCTTGTAATTCTGATCTTCCCATCCTTCGCCCAACTCATACAAATGGGTCTCACAGACACAAGACTCGAGTACATCATCGGGCTGAAATGTTAAAAACTAGATTTGGTTCAGGTTTGCTTGAAAAGACTTCTGTTAGAAAGTGTTTTAAAAAAACTTTGATTGCATTTAGTCACCAAATCGTCCCAATCGTAATACTCTGCAACACCGCGAATGAAAAGCAAGTCTGCTTTGTTCCTGCACCCATAGAGCTCGCAATCAGCATCATCGAGAAGCGTGGAAATTCTGCATTACTCTTACGTCGAGAAAAGAAAGTACACATAAGCCATTGATAGCTGAATCTTATAATTATGAAACTTAATTATAAGCTGACCGATCGGCATAAAACAGATAACTTTAATTTTAGACAGCAAGGGTCTTCACATTAGCCCTTCCTTGTCATCCCATTATCTAACTGACTGGGTCAGTGTTGCACAGCACTCGGTAAAAGTGGTTCGGCATTCAAAATATCCGCCTTTTTTAGGGCGCCTTTTTACTCAGAGTTGTTTCCTGACATTTTCAAGGAAGAATTCGTAGGCGTTTGGAAGCATGCATAACGAGTCACGCAACCGACACTATCCGGCTTTTTCGATATAGAGAGAGTATGAAGGCAGCGATGACCGAGGGAGGTTCCGACCGAGAGAGCAGTTAAACAGCAAAAGCAAGCTTTACCTGCTTCCTCCCTAATAGTTAAACAGCCCCCCGCCCTTTTTATATTAGCGTTAGTTCCAATGATCCTCTGGAGTCTGGACAGCGCAACAGTGGGAGGGGGCTAGCTTAACCACAACTGAATGGGATAAAGTTCTGTGAGGTTTTTCGTTTTTGCTCGCTTCTTGTGCATGCGTCGGACATCCGTGGTTATAATTTTATGCGCTCATTTGACTGACTGGTTATAAATGGGGAAAAATAACATATTTACAAGTATAATAACAGACTTGATGAACGTTCCATCGCAGGTAGTACGTGGGCGAAAACGAAACGACGCTGACACCGATGGAGCGAATCCACGAGATACAAAACAGCTCATTATAGCTAAATAAGCGAGGAAAGCTGTATTATAACAGAATATACATAACGAAAGATACATAAAACAAACCATCTTATACAAGACATTAAAAGGAAAAAGTGAAAAGATACGTTAATGCACGAAAGAAGTTTCCTCAAGTGCCTTTCGGCGGAATATCGATTGAGTTGGACTTCCAGCGGGGGCAGCGCATATGCGAAGTGCGCGCCGATGCGCTGGTACTGAACAGTTAAATGGCTGAGAAACATCTTAGACCTCGTGAATATCAGGCACACGATAGCTCATTCGATAGAGAATTTTCAGCTCTACAACTTAAAATAGAAAACCCATGACATAATGCCATTTAAGCTAACGACGCTTCCTCAAAGTCTAGAGGCCGCTGAGGTCCTAAAAGTGAATATTTTCAAATTCTAATTGAGTAGCTTTTTAAAACAATATCTTGTCTATTTAATACCAAAATTTCACGAAAATAGCTTTATTTTGCGCGAAACAGCGAACGCGAATGTGCGGCCATCTCGGCAAGCCTCACCGGGCACTCACATTTAAAATCTCGCACAGCTCGCCGAAATGGCGTTTTTAGACTCCCGGACCCATTCCATTCGTTTCCCCGTGTTAAAAAGTACCTATAAACAGCTTTTAAGCGAAATCTAATTTTGCCGGGTCCCCGGCTCTTAAGCGTCCTTACGATTCTCTCGCAAATCGCGTCATATAAGCATAAATTAACAGATAAGCACGTTTTGTCGCCCTAATGATAAATATAGTTTTGTGTATCATTTATATTATGAATATATATATATATATATATATATATATATATATATTTAACACTAAAATTTCCTCTCTTCTTTTAGCAGTGAGCGACTTCTTCGTCTTCTTCACTCTTCTCTTCATTCTCTGGCACGGCGAACTTGACCAGCTCGGAGAATTCATCCTGGAGAAGTCGAGTCAAGCGCTCTTCTCGGTCGTAGTACGAAGATTCGCAGAGGGGAAGCACCTGAATTCAAATCTACTAGTGCCCGGTCATTTAAAGAAGAGGAAAACAACAAGAGGAGTCTGAACCCATTACATGGCGGTAGGAAAATAATAACAAAATAAATGAAATGGGAATAGTTATTTTGACCTGGGTGAGTACAAAGTTGGCAGAGTAAGCATGGCCGGGAGGGGGCGGCGGGTCTGAATCGGCCCCCGCCAGCAGCACGGCCAGGAACTCCCTCCACATCTGCAGCTGCATCGAGTCGCATTGCGCTCCCAGGGGAGAACTGCAAGGTTCGTTGCCTTCTTCCGTTCTCTTTTCGTCCTTTCAACACCGTAGTTGGCACTTTTTGAAGCTGCTTTAGAATGGAGATCAAAGAGAGTAATCAGCTACGTGATTAAAGAAAGCAAGAACCCTCTGAGGGGCGCGAGATCCTGAGCGAGCGAGAGAGCGGCGCGGGACGCGTCGAGAGTATGCGGGGCGATGTGCAGAGAAGTGGGCGATGCTGCGGCCCAGTCCACTCGCAGACCCACGTCTGCCAACTCTTCGCAGAGACGGAGCAGAGAGGACTCGCTCTCGGCTAACGTCCCCCGCCAGCGCTCCTCCTTCAAGCTTGACGATTCACGATTACTCTCAACTATTCAATGAATCATTTAACGATTGACTGACCGCCAAGCGGAGTCTGAACGCGTGGATAATGTGCTTGAAGTTGGAAGAAAGGGCCTCGGACATTGCAGGGCAGAGAAGGCGATGCAACTAGACAAAAAGCAGAATATAGCTGTTATTTGGCCAACTTCTTTCCTAGCTACAATAACACGAGCAACTATAATGAAAGATTTCAAAAGACAGAGAACATCCGAGGAAGGAATATGGAATGGCACCTCAAAGGTCAGCTGTGCTCCGCAGTCAGTCAGCTCATCGCACACTCGCATCAGAATCTTCCAGGTACGGGAGAGCACTGCCATGGTGGGCACGACCTGCAATGATGGGAGGTGTAATCTGCAAGGGCTTGTTATGTCTTCACATCTAATTTTATCTGAAAAATATTTTGAATATAAATGCTTTGGAACCTCGATGACATGTCTCCGAACCATGGCGAGAAGAACGGACATCTCACGCGAGCAGAATTGGAGCACCTGCAGAAACAAGGAATTTTTTCTTTTTCCTTCCATGCCTCTTCTATCTCTACTCTCTCTTCCTCTCTCTCTCTCTCTATTCTCTCTTCCTCTCTCTCTCTCTATTCTCTCTTCCTCTCTCTCTCTCTCTCTCTCTTCCTGTACTCTACCTGACAATAGTGTTCTGGCTGCATCGAGAATTCATTTAGTACATCTGCGACCGCAGTGGAGTAGAGGCCACTCAACTGCCGGACATGGGCCAAGGGCTCTTCAGATACGGCGACATTCTCAAGCAGTTCAACAGTCATATTCGCAGCCGCGAATGTTTTAAGATAGACACAATCATTGAACCGAAGTAAAATTGACCTTGTACGCTGCTCGTAAAAGAGTAGAGCGACGGGTCAGGTACAACTCGACCGCATAGACACCTTCAATTAATCGCCGAATTACATTAACATTAGTTTAATTAACTAGTAATGCACCCACACTCCCTCAATCGTACCCCTTCCAAGATTGGTGAGAAGCGTGCGCGCTCTATGCATTGCCTTCGGCCCGCCATGAGAGCCGGAAGGCCTGCTCACATCTGCACTCAGGGCATTCACCAACTGAAGGAGTAAGATCATCTCTGCCTTCCATCTCTCTCTATCTCTCTATTTTTCTTCTTCTTCTCTCTCCCTCTCTCTTTTTCTCCTCTCTCCTTTCTCTTTCTTCATCGTACCTTCTGTTCCATGAGTGTGATCTGAGCATCGACGGCTGCCTCTTTGCCCCTCTCCTGTCTCCACTCGGCCAGCAACTCCACGGCGTCTTCCCATGCGTGTGCGGAGAGACAATCTTCCAGTTCGGATGGCAGCTCGCGCAGCCAGGAGAGCGTAGCCTCGTCCACGCTTTCTCAAACACAAAGAAATATCTATTATAATATAAGAGGATTAAGTGAAAATTGAATGGGTAAAATAAGATGCCTCTTAAAATGTACGGATGATGAAATTTAGAAAGAGAGCCACGAACCCTGCTTGTTGATGGGATCACTCTCGCCTGCCTGATCATCTCTAATCGTGCCGAGAGACAATGTACTCCCTGCTACCGTAACCTTACGACGACCTCTGATTGTAGCCTGAATCAGGGACAGATTGGCGGAATAAGTCAAGGAATCTGTTGCTTCCTTGCAGCAAGTGTTCCGTCAAACCTGTCTCTGTAGACCACCTTCTCTAAGCTGCGCCCTTTTGGCCGTTTCAATTCCGTCAAGCCATGACTGTTTTGTTCGCGCGCTGTCCAGGCGGTAATATCTGCATTTAATCATTATTAAGCATTATTTGTTCGCCGACCACGAATACAAAAATTTCGACACGGTTCTAGAGCAGCACTGATCTCGTCTACAGTATAACAAGCGAAAACGAATACCGTATACCTCTGATCAGGGAAGATGAGTAGCTTGATGACGAGCCCAGCCGCGTCGCCTCCGCCCGCGTCGCGGTCACGCACATTCACGGCGGCCAGGGAATTCAGCGAAAAGGCGGATTCAAGACTGGAAATGAAGAAGTGTTTGTTAATTAATATTAGGAATGAATAATATAGCAAAATATAAGCTCAAATTTAGCTCAAAAATTGAAGCAAGTTCATCCATTAGAAAGAATAAGATTAAGTAGAAAACATAATTAATAAAAAAAAAAGATAAAAGAGGAAACTCACGAGTATTTGCCTGGCTGCGCTGGCCCGATTGCATTGCCGACCAGAAGTCGATCGGGCACAAGGACAAGCAAGGCCCGGCTCTTCGCCTACACGGATTACATTCAAGAATTGCATGGACATTCAATGATAACGCCAGACCATAATCACAGTTATAAAAGATACAAGAAAAGTTCCGACTTGTTTGGTGTCCGGATCAAGAAGGGTTGCTTCACCATGAAGAAGTACACGCTCGGATGGCTTGAGACTGTTCAGGATAGCCTGAACATAGAATATGTGTCTTCACTTGATGTGTGCACAAGTGTAGAAAGAACTCAAGAACTAAAAGAGAGGAATAAACATGAAAGTCGCTGACCGCTGCGCCGTCCATCTTCTGGATGAGCATTTGTGATGTGTTCGCAGCAGAAGCCGAAGCGAACGTCGAAGTACTGGAGACGGTGTGGATCGAGGACTGCTCAGGGATTAGAATGAACATTCACCATTCAAGAAACATTTTTAAAAAAAATTTACACATTTTAATCCAATAAAAAGTAAATCATGACAGTTAACGACTAGGAAAACAATAATTTGTCGGAAAAATTCTTTGGGCAACCTTATCATCAGCAGACATTGCCATGAGAGAGTCGATGAGGGTTCGTTGTTCACTAAGCAGCGAAGAGAGTTGATAGACTTCCTGCTCAATGTCTGCAAAAGATTCTCAAGTCGAATAATGAACAAGGGGAAAAACCGAAAAAAGAGTAGAATAGAATATAGGGGAGAATAAGCGTGATGAAAGCGAAATATGGTTAATTGATCGAATATATGTACATGAAAGGACAAGATACTAGAGATTTCCTTGGCGGCGTCGATGAACTGCTGGAAGTTCTGGAAGACATTGCTCTTCAGCGCCTCACTTGATGCGCTGTTCAGCACCGCCAAATCGGCGCGCAGCCCCTGTACGATAGAACGGTACATCTGATCAAATAGTAGTTGTCTGCCCATTAAAAAAATATAAGTATCAGCGACAAAGCTTCTCCCCCTTTATCAAATCAAATCCCCCCTCGGCCTCTCGCGGCCAATCGGCAACAAACACTACATTCTTCAGGAACCTGCAATCGACGCGCTTCATCGCCTGTCCTCGCGCCTTTTAGACGCTCGTGGATAACTGAAACAAAGGATTAATAGTGCTTTGAACTCATAAAATGTGTCAAAGGATAGTGCATCAGCGTACAAAATGTCAAAAGCACGGAAGGATATGCAGAAACGAAATGAAAGATGATTCGTGATTGTAAGGATGCGAACTGACAATCGGACGGTTTGAAGTTCTCGGCCTGCAGAGCCTCTTCGGCAGCGTGGTCGAGCACCATCGACACAACCAGTTCATGATGAGACAGGAAACGCAGGGCAAATAGCAATATTCACCCATTCACCCATTCACCCGCATTCACCCGCATTCACCCATGATAATATTCACCCGCCTTATAGTAATATTCACCCAGCCTATGGTAATATTCAACCAATGGTTTCCGCCTATCAATTCTTTCTTTCACACTATATGTTTCTATTTAATTTTTTAATTTTTTGTTAATGGTAATAATTGTTTAGTATTTAATTGCAGTTTCCACCTCAAAAATGGAAGATCTCAGCTTTGATCCCTTAATGTGCTCCAGTGTTGATGTCGAAGAGGAACCTGAAGACTTGTTTCAAAGAAGTCCTTCCCAAGATCATGAACCTGCAGATGTTCTTGCTACTCCCTCTCGAGCCACAAGAATGTACGTGCACTTACGTAGCGAAAATACAAAACGTGAGCTAATATGATTTGCATTCAGTTCGTCGTCGATGCTGTCAGATTTGTCTTTCGAAAACGACCTCTTGGATGATTCAATGGCAGGAAATATAGGCGTTTGGTGCCTCTCTTCCAACATCCAATGAACTTGACAAGGTCTGGGAAGAAGATGAATTCTTCCTAACGCTTCCTTCTGCAGAAATGGAGACTTCAATCAGTGCTCACATCTCTCTTTCTCTTTTTCTGATCTAGCCAACTTATTTTTCAGATGCACGGTATCCATGTCGAGGCTACTCGAAAGGAATGTGCATGATCGACTCGACTTTCAACTTCACAAATGCTCTTGTCATCCCTCTTGTCTACTCTAACTCCAATTTCAAGTAAGTACAGTTTTAATATTTTAATATTCTATTTGAAATATTAAAGTTATATTTAGGAATCAGTCCGACAAATACTGCATGGAAATTGCGGCTACCTTAATTACGGTCGGAAGAACATTCGAGGATTATCAGGTATTTTCAATTTGCTGGGCAACAATATAGCTCATGTTAGTGTTTAGTGTTTCGGTGAAATACTCTCGAGGCATCTTGAGAGGCTCGGGTTTGGAGATAGAAAGATTCGATCCCTGACGACGGACGGAGAAGCTGCCTTCAAAGGATTTCTTAAGGTTATTTTTATTCATGTTATGAGTTTTATCTCATGCGATGATTTCAGAGCAGCGTTGCGAGTATGGCCATTCATATAGGATGTCAGCTGCATGAACGCGAATCCCTTACTCGTCAGATGAACCAGCACGGAAGCGAAATTGCGGATGTCAGTAAATGAGTAGGAAATGTTATGCATATATCTCTTTCTTGTTCATGTAGCTACTCTTCGGAACTGTGAGAGAAAGCGGCACGAAGAGGCGTGGAGTACTGGATTGTGCAGACGAGTCACACGGCGAAGCTGAATGGAATAGGCTTTTACTGAAGTTTCCATTGAACATACGAGAAATGTTAGTTCCAGTTAATTTTTCTGCCAAATGGTGTTTGTTTTCCTATTGTTCAGCGCACTTCCGATGTTCCGCTCACACGTCTCTCGATACGGAATTCGGAATCGAATACTGGCCGGATGGGGAATGGTTCCCCCCACAACCAACTCGGCCGAAACCCATAACAAATGGCTGCGTGAGAAAGTTGGAGACAGGCAGCCGCTTCACGTGTTCGCTCAGCGTCTCTTGGAGTACACCGAAAGTCAGTGCCTTTCTTATTAGTAGAAATATTAAACACCATAACGTTTAGCTCACGTGAAGCTTCTCAAAGCAGCTCTCCATGGTGGCGGAAGCAAGAAGCTTGCTAGTGGTGGCCGATTGCTCACTCTGGCCCAGGTTTGAAGGACATATATGAGTGATGTAATCTACTTTCGTTATTTTAGTTTCAGGAGATGGAGAAGAATAGGCCTGCCGAGCTGGCCAAGTTGTGCCGACGATACGGCCTAAGTATGGAGATACTTAGGCCGTATCGTCGGCACAACTTGGCCTGCCGAGCTGGCCAAGTTGTGCCGACGATACGGCCTAAGTATCTCCTCTTCAAGGAAGCATCCGGGGCATGAAGAGGACTTGCCACCCATCCTCTTCTGCCGTGAGTGTTTACATCTGAATATTACAAATAAATCTGAATATTACGAATAATTTTGCTACAGGTCGTTCGCAACGAGAATCGAAGGAACTCGTGGCTTTAGCTAAGAAATTGGAGGTTGTCCGGATGAAGTCCGGGAACTTTCTTGTTGCAGACGAGGAAAAATCTAATTCGTATGTGTTTTCATTTCATCCAGTAATGTTCAAAGATGTTTGCTCTAGGCAAATTGTGATTGTCTCCTCGAACAATTTGCTTCAATGCGCCAGCTCAATCTGTGGTAACATCACATCTTCTCGTGTCTGCGTACACATGTCAGATATCACGCTTTATTATATCTCTTGTAATTTTTCGTTCAGGCTGGCGGTCGTGTTGTCTGAAGATAAGGATGGTATTTTCAAAATGGCGCTGACGGACCATTTGAATGGCATGGATGATTTGGAATACCACCTCGCTACTTCTACCAACTCGGACTACGCCAAGCCAGGAACACGAGGTCGCAGAGGAGGCACCGCCTCTGCTATCAATTCGAAGAGAACAGTCACATCGGTGGTGACCGGCGCTGTAAGGCGCTCTGATCGTCAGTCATACAATTTAATTTTCTTACAGAGTATAAGTTTTATGACTCGTTTAGGATTTGATGCACTCGGCGGAGTTCCCAAGCTGCAGCAGGATGCCGTTGCTGCACTGGATGCATCTTCTGCTGAAGTGACTGAGGTATCCTATTTATTAGTTGAATTGTCTCTTCACACATTCGTTATACTCAGAAACTGGAGCGATTTCTCATCTTTCTCCCGTCACCTCAGCGGTTGCAAGCATTCGTCGATGGTACAAGTCGAACAAAGAAGCTTTTCTTCTACCAGAATGACAACTCGATGGTGCTGTCGCTCGCTACAGGTTCCTTTAAGCTTCTAGATGTTTCGGTAAGGCTTTGACGACAAGGATAAGAGTTGGTTGTAGAAATTCCGCAAAATCTGCCAAAGAAGTGTGCCGAGTGCTATAGTCCCCTCGAGCGCAAGAGTGACGGACAGCCTTCTGATCTTGTGGTGGCACACTATGAGGCCTTCGAATATGTGAATCAGGAAGGCAAGACATGTCGTGGAATAGGAACGAGGTACATAATAACTGTTTTCTCCACACGCATATTGTAAACATGCCTCATTTGTCTTTCAGATACATACACGCTCGATTTTCCTGTGTTGTCGGTCGTCACTCGCACATCACCCATCACGACTTTGTCTTCTCTTCCAAACTGAAAGCCTCCTTGACTACTTTCTACAAGGAATGGATTCGTAGGTCTTTTGGAATTGTGCACTTCTGAAGAGACTGTGTTGCTCATCTACTTGTTCTTGTTATCATGTTGTTCTTTTTGTGATATCCGATAAAGCTTGTAATAATTGTTTGTCAAATAAAATTTTAATCGATGCTAAAGAAGAATTAACATGCAAAACAGATTGAATAGGTAGGCACAGTGTGAACAAAAAGCATTGGGTGAATATTACCATAGGCTGGGTGAATATTACTATAAATCGGGTGAATATTACCATGGGTGAATGCGGGTGAATGCGGGTGAATGGGTGAATATTGCTATTTGCCGAAACGCAGGGAACAAACCATTATTAACGAAATGTGTGTCCTGAACGGATGGCCCTTAAATCTTGTTGGAATTACGGTAATTAGGCTTGGCGGGAGAAACATCTGGAGGTAGGCTCGCCTCAACTGTTGTAATTAAGTGGAAGTTTTTGTTGTTTTGACGTATGGTGTTCTGATTACAGGGAGAACAGCGATGAGCGGTGCGACTCGACGCCGTGTCATCATCTCTTCCGATGAAGATGATGATCCGGTCGACAGCCACGACTTGGTAGATCATTTTATCTCTTTTTACTTCTTCTTCATTCTGCTTTTGCTTTAAGCTCAGCGACGATGGAGAAGCCGAAGAATCCGTCGTGCAAGATTCTCTTCCTCCAACTCCGACGGTTTGCGTCGTTTTCGATTAATTTAGATGATTCATCCGGTCCTGCGGATGCATGCAAAAGAGCCTTCTTGCAGAGTCGATCTTTTGCCCCCGATTTGCGCATGTCCTCTACGCCGAAATCGACAACCCGAAGTTCCACAATGGACGAAGTAAGAGGACATTTGAATGATCTCTCGTGTTTTTTTATTGTTATCTGTCTGAACTCAGGTGGAGAACTCGCCTGCGAAGTCCCTCGATAGAATGTCCTACCGAGATGGAGATGACCGCTCAATCCGAAGTGAATCTGGTTCGTTTTTCGTCTTGCTTCCCAACATCAAATTCCTTTAATTTCTTCCAGGAAATTCAGTTGATTCCGATCACGAGAGAAGTCGAAGTTTCTTGGGGTCGCCAGGTAAGGAGTATAAGTGATGACAACAATGAATATGAGCTGCTTAAGTTGTCGAGTCGCCAATCTCAGCCCGTCTCGCCGCGAAGGAGGACGTGGCTTCCAAGCAAGCACTGCGAGAGCGACTGCTGAGGAAGCAGCATGTCCGTCCATCTGATACTTCTTTAGGAAAGAGGGCGTTCTTCGCCCTCTCAAACTTGTGCTCCCACTTTCTTGTTAGGTTGCTTAGTTTCAGACGTCCTTTCCCCTTCCTGTAACTCCTGTAAATGAATCCAGAACTGGGTTGTCAACTCCTAAGGACGTGCCCCAATTCATGCCCCAGTTCAATAGGAACGCTCTGTACAAATTCTGTTCGAGTGGAAAGTAATTGCAGTTTGGTGAAGTCTGCTATTATGTTGAGGAGAAACACCGTGCTGTCGAGGGAAAGTCGCAGTCTATGCGAGGTGCTCGTCGTTCACTCAATCAGGTGTCAAGGATGAAAAGGAAAGGGAGAGCTCCCTGACAATGCACTTCTTGCAGCCATTCAAGAATGATCCAATGGACTCGGCCACGGTTGAAGATGAGGACTCTTCGCAATACGAGTGAGTAGCGAGAGGTGGCAGGAAGGAAGAGAGAATGAATACTTCTGCTTCAGTACTCCCGATAGCTCTCCGAATGGCGAAGGGGATAAACCGGATGCCGTGATGAGCAAGGATTCGCCTGCAAAGACGACTGGCATCACCTCTCTTAGCTCTCTTCTCAACCCTTCTTGCTTCAACCCTCGTTTCACCACTCCTCGCAAATCCCTCGCTGCGATTCCTTCGGATGATGAAGATGATTTACAGACCGGAGACCACAATGCTAAGAAGAGACAGGTTATATTTTCATTTCTTTAATCTGAGGCTAACCATTTCTTTGTATTTTTAAGACTGGTTCTGGTGGCGCGGACAGTCCAATAAACATCTCGGACTCTGATTTAGAAGAAGAAGGGAACACGGTTCAGACTGTGGAGATCGAGGACACGGATGAAGAGGAGAAAGAAGATAAGGAGAATGTGGAAGGGGAAGACGGATCGGAGGATGAACATGGCCAGGACGTGGACAGTGAAGGAGAGGCCCTCGTTGCCAGCAATGGCATGCACCCTTCCACTCTCCCCACTCTTACGGATGTTCGTTCTCTTTTCTCTGTTCTTTCGAAGTGGCAATTTTGAAGACGGTCATTTTAGAGGGACGCTGATATTGATAAGAAGGAGAAGGAGCTGGAGCGAGCTCTGGTTGGTCGGCTTCCCTGCTTCGTACAATGACTCTCTCTCTCTCCTCTCTTTCTATCTCTCTCGCTCAATCTCTCTGTCTCTACATTTCAAAATTTTACATAATTTATTTTTGTTCTTGCAGACTCTGCTCAGCAAAACCGGTTCGAAGCTGCCGGATGGTGGGGACAAAATCCGTAAGAAGATCGAGGAACTGACCGACGAGATCGAAACTCTCCGTGCAATTGCTCCAGCCCGGTGAGGAGCGAGAGAAGGGAGAGACTGATCTGAGAAACCATGTCTATCTTAGACGTGTCCCTGTTCCTCCTCTGAAGCCTAAGCTCGCAGTGATTCAACCTCCGCATTTAACAATGAATCAATACAACAATCTGATTTCAAGTTAGCTTCTTCGTTCACTTTCTCTTTATATCTCTCCAGTCTCATTGCTTCAGACAAGACGAAGAATCTGTTCGGAGGAAAGATGACAGGCGAGAGAGTGGACAACATCTCTCGGGTCACTGAAGACCTTCTCGTCGGACTTCACAAGTTTGTTTCATTTCTCTTTTTTCATCTTTGAAAATACTTGACAACTGAATTAAATAATAGGGAAATGACGACGATGCCAGACGGAGAAGAGACCGAGACTCCAAAAGGTGAGAGAGGGAGAGCAGAGGGCCATCATGAGCGAGAACATTCTAACACTCCACTTATTGATTCGTTTTGTTATAGGAATGACAGTCCAACTGATGGGACATCAGAAGAAGGGTCTCACATGGATGCTGTGGCGAGAAGGGCAACGATCTCCAGGAGGCATTCTTGGTTTGTCTCTCTCTCTCCTCTCTCTCTCTCTATCTCTCTCCTCTCTCAGTCTCTCTGTTCTCTCTTCTTCTCCTAGATCTTAATTGATTGCAGCCGATGACATGGGCCTCGGTAAGACGATCTCGCTGATCTCTTTGCTGATGGCAAAGAGGAATGCGAGAAAGGACGGCGAGAAGGCGAAGACAGAGGACGAGGAAGAGAAGAAGCAGGCGGGGGAGTGGGAGAAGAGGAAGACTGCCGCGCTTAATTCAAAGTTCGCGTGTTTTTTTTTAACATACTCTTCATTCTTTCGTATGCTGTAACTAAATGCCATGGAAGTTGGATTCTCTATTCTCATGGCTTTAGTCTGCTTCCGTCCAATGCAACGCTCGTCATTGTTCCGGCCTCGGTTGTCTACCAGTGGAAGAAGGAATTGGAGGACCGGGTCGAGCCTGGCCTGCTCAACATCTTAGTCTTTCATGGACCCAAGAGAGAGAAGCAGGCTAAGAGGTGGGGTTGGCTGTTCGTTCCGCAAAACACGAATAATAACGGTAAATGCTTGAGAGTTGTTCGGCATGACGTTGTGATTACGACGTACGACACCGTCAGAAGCGAGATGACTGTCAAGGTAACATCAGGAATATGAGCTAAGCGGGTCAGTGAACATCTTGATTCAGGTTGAGCTGACGAACGACAGTGACTCGGAAGTGGAAGAGGAAGATGACCAAGCAAGCCGGCGGGGAAAGAAGAAAGAAAGTGCCAAGGTATACTTGTCTCTCTTTCCCCTTTTCTCGCCTTCTTCTTCTGAGCTTTATGAAAATTGATGCTTTGAAAATTATAATTTGATGTTAAAATTAAAAAAAGTGTTGTGAATGTAAGTGAGAGGCTGGTGTTTGCAGGTGAGAAGCGACAAGAAGTCAGTGTTGACTGCCATCGCATGGGAGAGAGTGATCCTGGACGAGGCACACAACATTAAGAACAGGTTCATTGCCACTCTCACTCTCTTCCCTTGTCCACCTTGCCTCTTCTCAGGAATTCGCTTGTCTCTCGCGCGGTCTGCAAGATTCCCGCCACTTACCGCTGGTGCTTGACCGGCACTCCCGTCCACAACAATCTCTATGATCTCTTCTCTCTCATCAGGTTCACTTCTTTCTTCTTATTGCTAGTCTTTATCTCTGCTTATTCCTTCAGATTTCTCCGTGTTCGGCCATTCGATGAAGTCCAGGCATGGATGCAGTATATCATGGCTAACAATCGCGGAGCGGGTAAGACCACTCTTTCGCTCTCTCTCTCTCTCTCTCTCTCTCTCTCTCGCTCTCTCTCGCTCTCGCTCTCTCCTCTTTTTCTCCTCTCTTCCTCTCTATCACGACAAATGTAACTTCCTGACACCTTGCAGCTGACCGCTTGAACACGTTGACGAAGTCGCTTCTTCTTCGCCGTACCAAGGAGATGGTTGATTCGTCGACAGGGAAACCAATCGTTCGTTTCCTTTCCTGTGTTGATGTCTCACTCAATTCGTTACTTCTTTCCCCTTATTTCTTATCCCTTCAATTTGAGGTTGCACTAAAGCAGAAGCTTTTCGAGACGCACGAGCTCGAGTTCACTGGTCTGGAGAAGAGCATCTACGACCATATGATGAAGGTGTCGCGGTAAGTGGAGAGTGAGAGAAGGAGAAGAGAAACCTCGGTTCCCTTCAGGCAGAAAGTACTGAAGCTGATGGCGGACATGGACGGCGCATCCGATGGATTCCTCCGCCGTCGTAAGAAGGAACTCGGCGCAGGGGAGAAGCTGGCGAATCCATTCCTGGGCAAGTCAACTCTCCAAGTGTTCTCTTCGTAAGGAAAGGGATTGCAGGAGGGCCGCGCGAGGTGTCGACTTCAGACAAGTTCCAGGCAATGAGCAGCGTCTTGACTCTGCTGCTCAGACTGCGCCAGGCTGCAGTGCATCTCGCACTCACTCGAGACGCTCTCGACCTCGAGGCCTTCGAGGGACTCGGCACTGGCGACGGCGCTGAGGAGCAAGCACTCGCAGCAGCAGTCGCGGACATCACTCTGGACGAGGATGCTGAGACGGCCGAGGAGGTGGGCGCGTCTGCCGAGGAGGTCGAGAAGGTCTTCGAGAAGAAGTTCAAGTCTGCCAAGGTTTGTATGCGTTCTTCTTTTGGCATTTTGAAAGATTAGAATGGGCTTTAAAGTGGTTGCATCAAAGTATATTTTACGGGAAGATTAATGTGCCCGCTTTGAGATTGTCGCTCTTCTGGATCTTCTCGATGAAGTCCTCAAATCGGGCGACAAATGGTTAGCCTTGAGAGTGAGAGAGAATGGAAAAATGCTTGGAATATTTGAGTGTCATCGTGTCGCAGTGGACATCTCTGCTGGATCTCGTGAAGGACCACATCAACAGACGCCGAGTGGAGTACACCTCCATCGATGGGACGGTCCCGATGACTGACAGGTTCGTGTGGTGATAACTAGCAGAGACAGCTGATCATACCTTGTCCTGTTTTCTTACAGACAGGAGAGAGTCAACTCTTTCAACCGCACCGATGGAGGAACTCAGGTCAGTTGCTGTTGTTGGAAGAAAGAAAGAGGACGGGGAATGAGTAATGACATTGTTGCAGGTCATGCTCCTGTCTCTCCGCGCGGGGGGTGTTGGACTCAACCTCGTTGGAGGTTCGCAGTGGTTAATATGTTGCTTTGGCAGTTTTTATATAGCATTCCTGATTGATTACGCAAGAATAAGAAATGAAAACTTGATGTCGAATTCTCAGGGAATCACCTCTTCCTGCTCGATCTGCACTGGAATCCCGCCTTGGAGCTGCAGGCTTGCGACCGCATTTACCGCATGGGCCAGACCAAAAACGTTTATATTCACAAGTTAGTTTCCACACTTTAAGTCATATTTAACCAACTTGGCTTTGTTTGTTCACCGGAGAACTTTCTGTTGCAGACTGGTCATGAAGGGCACAGTCGAAGCCCAAGTTCTGGCTCTTCAGGAGTCTAAAATGTCTCTGGCCAAGTCGGTGCTGGAAGGGTTCGTTCTTCTCTTCCATCTCTTTTTTTCATTTTTCAACTTGCAGCTATCTCCATTTTCCTGTGGGCTTAGCTCAGATGTTTTTTTTTATGATTCAAAAGTTTTTTGGCGCTGCGAAGAAGCTGAACAAGCTGACGATGAACGACCTGAAGTTCCTGTTCCAACTCGATGACAGGGCAAAGATCGCGGCGGGAGACGCGGACGCCCCTTCCACTTCCTCCGCTCCCCCCGCCAGACGCTGAGATTGTCAAATTATCTGCTTAGTCAATCTCTTCTCCTGTCCTTGCTCGACATGCTAATTATTCATTACGAGTTGAATCTCTTTCTATTTGAATCTCCCATGCATATCACTCCGATTCTTGTCTTTGACACTCTTGATGATTTTCGGGTTGAATGTTGATGATGATGATCCTGTAAATGCAAATAATTCTTTTTCAAGTATTTCATTTAGTATTTAGCGACAACCATTCGCTATTCCACCGCACTTGAATCCTTTCCATTGGTCCAAATCTCCCTGTATTTGCTCACCTTGATGGTTGTTTCCTAGACGTGTAGCTAATTCAAGGTAGTGCGATGCCACCATGACCATAGATATATGTAATTTCCCTAAGTAAGTAGCTTTGTTCTGTATAAGAATGACAAGCCCGAAGAGATGAAGAAACAAATTTGTTAGCACGTTGTGTGACACAGAATGTTGAAACCAATGTGAAGGGGACAGATGGTGTAAGGTGACCGAGGAAGAACGGGAGCTTGCATGGGAGAAAATATATTTGTTTGAGAACCCACTTGTGGACTTGCACCACTGGGACAGACCAATGAAGCTAGAAGGTGCCATTTTGCGGATAGTTATCTATCAAAATCTATTGCATTTCTTCTTTTTATTATTTATTGTCCATTCCCACTTGGGTGTTAAGCATATTCTTGTTTTTCTTTAGTGCAAAATGTTTTAGTCACTGAGCTTTATGCGCGTGAAGAATGAAGCATGCGTAAGATGATGAGAGAAGGAATCGAGGCTTCAGGAATTCTCGCTGCCAAAGCAAGGCGAGACGGAGAGAGAGAGAGAGAGAGAGAGAGGAGAGAGAGAGTAGAATAAGTGCGAGATACGTTGGCGAATGATGCGAAGAGTGAAGAGAGGCAGGCGTGATGGAATGATATACAAAGGGAGCAATGAACAAAAACACAAATTATGCAAGAATCCATCAATAATCTGGCATAAATCCTTGAATGAAGTACACGGTGGACATTGCAAGATTCGAACCGGAGAATCATGAAAGAGGAAGAAGAGAAAGCGGAACGAATACTGTCAAGTCAACGAATTAACGAATGAATATGTAGCAGAGAATGAGGACGATCTTTGGGAGATAAGGCAGCACGAGCATTTCGGAACGAGCACATACGGACGGAGAAAGAAACAGATAAAACGAGCGAACTACTTTTCACGCAATAACAAACTAAAACTATGCAACTTTCAATACAAACAGCTGCATTTTAGTGCATCTTTCTTGGCGTACAGATTTGTTTTCTTAAAGAAGAGAAACAGGTCAAAACTGACTAGAAAACACACTAATGCGAGCACAAGGGAACCGCGTATTCTGGGTAATGGAAGTAGCTTCTCTTCTACTCCAAGCAATCAATACAACAAATCAATATAATATCGAGAAAGAGTGCGTAAGGAACGAATGACTTATTGTACACCTTTCGAAAGGAAGATCTTCGATGCGTGAGGGCAAGAGAGCGGAAGAGAGAGGAGAGAGCGGAAGAGAGAGGAGAGAAGCGATTTCATCGCATCTCAAAGTATGGAAATAGCTTCATTCCGTCGAAATAAAAAAAAAAACACTTTGTAAACGTCGTCCAGATTAATTCTCCCATTTCACTTATATTAAGAAGAAAAAAGAATTAGTCAAAGAAACGAACGAGAGTGCTGCCGTCGTGGTAGGTCTCCGGCTCGGCCAGCGGCGCCTGGGGCAATCGGAGATAGCCGGGCGCCGCAGCAGAATATCTTGGCGCCGGCGCCGAGTCGCGAAGGCCCACCGACGTGTAGTGAACGTCGTCCGCATGTACAGAAGAAGAACCAGCACCTTTTAGGGGTCGAAGGCGAGAGCCGAAAAGTTGCTGAAGAGAGAGAGAGAGAGAGAGAGAGAGAGAGAGAGAGAGCGAGAGAGAGAGAGAGAGAGAAAGAAAGAAAGAAAGAAAGAAAGAAAGAAAGAAAGAAAGAAAGAAAGAGAGAGAGTGAAAGAGAGAGGGAGTGAGATGGCGAGATATGCGGAGGATGAGATCAGGAGTAAGGAGAAATAAAAGATATGGAGAATAAGGAAGACAACCGCACTCATGCCAGATATTTTATTTTTTAATTTATACTAATTAACAGATTTAAAGAATATCGTTGGATAAAATTTGAAAAGCAAGATTGAGAACTCTTGCTTTTCAAATTTTACTGACATGGAAAGTGCCACCCTCGCCACGCTGACCGCAGCAGCACGCACCCATCAGAGTGGCCAGAGCGAACAGCGGAATCGGCACGAGGGGAACGAAGGCAACTGCCGCTGCTGCAGAGACAGAGAGAGAGAGAGAGAGAGAGAGAGAAAGGAGAGAGAGAGAGAGAAAGGAGAGAGAGAGAGAGAGAGAGAGAGAGAGAGAGAGAGAGAAAGTTGGAGAAAGGGAGGAACTCTGAGAGAGTGAGGGGTAACAACCATAAGAAGATTGTTTAGGAATGCATGAATGAGATGGAGAGAGTGTGAGAGAGAGCGGGAGAGAGAGAGAGCGAGAGGGAGGGAGAGTAAGAAAGAGATTAAAAATAGAACGGACCAGTCCACTCCCACCACTGCCAGCTGCGAATCGCCTCACTGAACACGCCTGCAGAATACTCACGGGCATTCACGTATGCTATGGCCTGAAATGTGTACATTACCATGTAAACTATAGAGTGGTTAGAGAAGGAAAGAAAGAATATATAGGAGGGGAGAGAACGGGAGAGAAAGACAGATAATAAGAGGGAGAGAGAGAGAGAGAGAGAGAGAGAGAAGACAGAAGATCTAACAGAAGGAACTGCCGGCAGCAGATAGGTGAGGAAGAGTATGAAGTGGCCGAAACACCAGCAGCAGGCATAGCGGAGCATGCTGTGCAGTTCCATGCCGAGGCGGTGCGCGCCTTCATTACAGAACTTTTTTTAACATTATTTACTGCCTTATGAAAATCTGCTGCCTAATTTACAAAAGAACATAATTTGAAAAACAAGAAGAAAAAAGGAACAAAAAAGGAAGGAAACAGTTACAAGATGACAGTAATGCACTGACAATAGAACCACGCGACAGCGAAGAGTTCGGCCGTCAGAATGACCCAGAGAGTTACGTAGCGAAGAGAACTAACGGCTAGCTCGTACGCATGCTTGCCTGCCTGCAAAAGAAAGCGTTACTGTAATCTCGTCCACTTACAGTAGACGAGATATTTCGTGTCAGAACCTGGGTGGCGAAGATGAGGGAGGCGCCGGCGAGAATGGTGCATAGCAGAAAGGCGAGGAGGAAGCGGGGCAGACAGCGCGAGCTCTTCTCTCCGCACGCGTCCTCCGTTGCCGCCAGCAGCGACAGCGTCAGCACGAACTGTAAAGGAAGCAGCTGTTCTGACAATCCGATCAACACTTTTAAAAGGTTATTTTCAATCTATCAAAAAGGTTTTCTTTTCGCATATCGAAAAAGGTTTGTATGTCACATCGCCATAAACGATATACTTCCAGCAATTCACACTAACAAGAACACAGAAGAGCGCGAGTGCGGAGGACAGAACAATAGCGCCGCTCCACAGAGGAATCCATTGGCTCGACGACGAGTACGAGAAGTACGCGAGGATGTGCCACATCTGGGACGTTCACCATATCCATACAACAATTGGAAATCTATATTTAAAAAAACTACTTGATTCTCTCCACGATCGATGAGTTCGGTCGGCTTCATTCCGGTGCGTTGTGCCACCGTACCCACGAGGGAGACTACGAGCAGCACTTGGAGGAGGGTGAAGAAGGCGTGCGAGAACACGATTGAGAACGTGTCACTAGAAAGAAGGAAACGTCGCTATTACCACTTCCATCACTCCTCTCTCTTTCTCTCTCTCTCTCTCTCTCTCTCTCTCTCTCTTTCTCTATCTCTCTCCTCTCTCTCTCTCCTCTCTCTCTCTCTCTCTCTCTCTCTAGCGAACCGCACAACATTGTTGGATCTCTTGCAGTAGGAAGCCATAGTGATGTAGGCTCCGAAACCGCATCCGGTAGCGAGAAGAGCCTGTTCAGCGGCCACCTTCCATAGCTGGAAGAGTTAATTGGGAATTGTGATATTCTGCTCTCAATTTAAAGAATAACGAATCAACCTCTTCAAATCAAATAATCGGAAAAATCAATTGCCTTGTACTCAAGAAGGCGCTCCCAGTCGGTTCTCGAATAGAAGAACTGAAGACAAGAGATGAAGGCGCCATTCGCAGCAGAGAAGACAAGCACGGCGAAGAAGGCAGAAATGGCGAAGAAGAAGAAGAAGGTCACCATCTGAATGAGGAGAAGAGATAGGGGGACACTAGCGATATCCACGTAACGAGAAGGAACGAATCATACAGTCAGTGAGAGAAACAAAGGAGAGAGAGAGAGAGAGAGAGAGAGAGAGAGAGAAGGGGAGAGAGGGGGAGAGGGAGAATGAGAAAAGAGAGAGAAGGGGGGAGAGCTAGACACATAGCGAGATGGCGAGCGAGGGGGAGAGGGAGAAATAGAGAGAAAGAGAGTGAGAGGGCAAGAGAGAGGGTGAATTGGAGATTGGAGAAGAGGGAGAGAGAGAGAGAGAGAGAGAGAGAGGGGGGGGGAGAGAGAGAGAGAGAGAGAGAGAGAGAGAGAGAGAGAAAGAAAGCGAGAGAGGGGGAGAGGGAGAACTAGAGAGACAGAGAGCAAGGGGGCGAGAGAGACGGGAGAGCTGGAGAGAAAGAGAGCGAGAGAGAGGGAGGGGGAGAGCAAGAGAGACAGAGAGCGAGGGGGCGAGAGAGACGGGGAGAGCTGGAGAGAAAGAGAGCGAGAGAGGGGGAGGGGGAGAGCAAGAGAGACAGAGAGCGAGGGGGCGAGAGAGACGGGGAGAGCTAGAGAGAAAGAGAGCGAGAGATCGAGAGAGGGGGAGAGGGAGAGCTAGAGAGACAGAGAGTGAAAAGGCAAAAGAGGGCGAATTGGAGGAGAGAGAGGGAGAGAGGGCATGAGAATCTTAAAATCGAAAATTAAAAGCGTTATTGAATATACTAAATGCATAAGCCTACAAATACGTAATTCGTTGTCTGATCAGCGATTCGGCCAAAAATGAGAAAAGAGCACCTTGGACAGCCACGAGACGCCGTAGCAAATGGCAGTGAAGACGATGAACCAAATTGCGGCATAGGCAATCACGGGCATCAACTGGAAGGAGGAAGGGGAGAATCAGAAGCGAGCAGGCGAGACTGCATACTGTAGTTCGCAGTTAATGATAAGCGTACAAATGACTAATTGTAAGAGATAATTACGAGACAAAGGACCTGTAACTGGCCGAGGTCGTCAATTGAAGCAGATGGCTTCTCAATTGCACTGAAAAAAAAGAGATTTCGCTACCACTGGCACTGTTGAGAACATTGACAGATTTTCTTCATTTAAAAATTTTATAAAATTCTTTAAAAAATGAAACAAAAACAAAAAGCCAACTTCATGAACTGAATGAGACTGCTCTCGGCTCGGACGGTGCTCATCTTGTTAGAGACATCATCGGTGAAGTTGGCGAGAGAACCCGCCTCCCGACAGGGCTCCGAGATCAGTTCGGGGTAGAACTTGCATGATAGCCAAGGCACGCCTGCAGTTAGTTGTCGCTCAGTTGATATACCTTTTTTTCTCAGCAATAATGCCACATTTAAAAATGTCCATAGAGCGATAAACATATTAGTTGAAAGATAATTAAAGGCTAACTCGGCTTGCCACGGGAGACTGCCCAGAGGACGTGGTAGCCGAAGATGAGCAGCCAGCCGAGGTAGCGGGTCATCAGCACGAGAACCACGGCTGTCAGCAGCAACTGAGACACGCCCACTCCTGAGACAGGCGGGCATTTTGCTAATAGTATTTTAAGATATATTTTACGACTTTTAATATCGCAAAATTTTGATGAAAATGAAATATAAAAAAGTAATGAGTGATTAACCTCTAAAGATGGGCGAGAGATGAAGGAATGCCTGCGGGGGCGCGCGGCCAGTGAGCTGGCCAACCGAGAGTTCGAGCAGAATGACAGGGACACAACATACGAGCAGGGAGACGCCGTACGCGGACACGAAGGCCACTGCAGAGTGGCTGTTCATGAAAGGACATAAAGGAATCGACTGACATCCTCCATAGTCGAGAATGAGTCGCGGTAGATTGAGGAAGTTGGTGGTGGCCCAGACGTATGCGAGGGCGGCCACGATAAAGTCTACCTGGAGAAGATAAATTGGGAATCAGTAGAAGCAGATATTTTTTGTTCAAATGCTAAAATAATTAGTGAAAACAGAAGATATCTCCTGAATAGCTCTATAAGTAATACTTGCCTTCCTGGTCCAGAGGTCACGCCAATCCTCGGTGAGATCTTCGGTGAGCTTGAGATTCGACCAACTCCGCTCTTCAAACCACATGGTGAATGAGAGGATCTCTCGGCTTCGCGAGCCGAGAAGTCTCTTCCTTCTTTGCTCCTTCCTTCTCTCGTTCTCTTCTTATTCCCTTCAATTATTTTTAGTTTTTATTTTAAATTCATGTAAGCATTTTAACCTTCACAAAACTACTCAGCAAATCCAATGGAAAGGAAGACTTTGATGCCAAACATTTAAGGCGCAAAAAATTCCAACATATTCAAAGAAACCGGTCCACAAAATGAGGGAAATTAGTGAATGGCAAGTACGATTAAAGGGCGGAGGGAGATGGGGAAAAGAAGGAAATCTGACAATGGTAGAAAAATTAAACAGAGAAGGAGAGAGAGAGAGAGAGAGAGAGAGAGAGAGAGAGAGAGAAAGAGGGAATATCTTTAACCTATGGGAACTTCCCCCAATCGTCTCAATAATCCTTTTTTAATGTGGTTAGCGGTGAAAGAAAGGTGCGAACGAAATAACGACAGAGTGGAAGAGAAAAAGAGAAAAGGGAGACGAACAAAGATCGAGAGACAAAACGAGTCAAGATTTTTTCGAACTGACATTGGGAGAAATAGCTATCGGGTTTGTTTGGAGACGCTGGAGTAAAAAACATTTCGCAAAGAGTGTTTGCATGTGTGGAGAGAATAAAGAATAAAAGGGGAAGTGATGGGGGGGGGGAATAAAGACACGAGAGAGAGAGAGAGAGAGAGAGAGAGAGAGAGAGAAATTGAGTGAAGCGACGAGAGAGTGAGAGTGAGAGAGATAAAGAGAGAGAAACAGCGAGTGAGTGAAACAAAGAAAGAGAGGTAGAGAGAGAGAGAGAGAGAGTAACAGTGTGTGAGAGAGAGATAGAGAGATAAAGATAGAGAGAGAGAGAGAGTAAGTGAGTGGAACAAAGAGAGCGTTAGAGAGAGAGAGAGAGAGAGAGAGAGAGAGAGGGAGAGAGAGAGAGAAAGAGAGATAAATGAAAGGTGAGAAAAGTAGAACGGAAATATGGCCTAGAATTAATTGGACAAAGAGGGAGAAAGTTTTTCCGTGCAAAAGTTGTTATAAATGACCCTAACCACAATTCAGTAGCCGTTTTCCATCTAAACGCGGCGACTTTCTCGTCCTCTCTCGACACTCGCCACTCAAATACGTGCACGTATAAACAACTAGGGGATGATCAAGGAAGACGAAAAATGTAGAGAGGAAGAGTGAGAGAGAGATGGAGAGGGAGAGAGAGAGATAGAAGAGACAGAGAGGGAGAGAGAGAGAATACAGCGGAATAAGAAAGTAAGGAAAAGAAAGCAGTAGAAAACATTGACCACAAGTGGGAGCACGAATGCATTGCATTGGTTATTTTCAGATAGGTGTAGAGAGAGGGAGGTGATGAGAATTTCAAGGAAGCAAGAGATTGGAAGAAGGGCAGAGAGTACCAGACAAGCAGTGGGAAAAGTAAGCGCGCTGTCTCTGGAAAACACGGCGCGACCGGCACTAACAAAGAATAAATACTGCCAGCGGCGGCTCCTCCTTTACACGATGTCATCCCGCATAGTGAACATCAGGGAGAGGAAGGAGACAAGCTAGTGTCCAAAACAAGTAAAGGTTAGACAGAGAGAGAGAGAGAGAGAGAGAGAGAGAAAAGAGAGAGAGAGAAAGAGAGAGAGAGAGAGAGAGAGAGAGAGAGCGTGGAAAAGAGAGTGAGAAAAGGACAACAGGGATATGAGTAGATAGACAGAAAAAGTGAAATAATTAAATGGAAAAATTTGACACAAGGAAAGACGTTAATTCGGATTGTGTGGTTAAAAAAATGCTTGCCGTAGAGGGACTTACAGGTTCCGAAAAAGCCTTTTGATAGATAGAGGAGAGAAAGAGAGAGAAAGAGAACGAGGGAGAGAGAAAGAGAAAGAGGGGGAGAGTAAGACAGGGAACATGAATTCTGCTCAATCCTTGTGTTATCCAATAACCTAAAGGGCTCCTTGAGAGGGATCTTGAATAGAAGAGGACAAAGAGAACGATGAAAATGAGGCAAGGACAAGAGGATGAAAAGAAATATTCAAATTTTCAATCCTTCAACAAATTCCCGCCTCCAATTCTAGTGAAACGAGCTTCAAATCAAAAGCCTAGGCGGGAAGCAGAAATTACGCAGAAGGGCCTCGAGAGTGAAGGGAGGAAAGAGAGAGAATGGGAGAGGAAAATGTAGCAGACGGAAAGAGTGAGAGAGCAGAAGAGAGTACGATACTTTGGGTAGTGAAAGAGAAGAGGGCAGAGAAAAGAGTACAATAGATAAGAAGATCCTGAAGGAAATGAAAGCTGCATGCAAAGTTTGAATTCGAGATTTGTGGAATTAGTCAGCATTTTTTCTCTTTCTTACTCGTCTTTCTCTTCCTTTTCTCAATTTCTCAGACTTTTTCTTCCTCTCTTTTATTCCCCCGTCTATATCTAGAAGTTGCAAGAGACCCCGTTACTACATTATACCAAATACTCTGACGATGTCCTTGTGTCTGACCTCGCGGGTGAATCATAAGGAGAAAAGGAAGAAGAGAAGGAGAGTGACTCAACGAACTGACCAGCAGAGTCAGTCTTATTCGACACTGATGAAGAAGGAACTCGCGCAGGAGAGCGGGCAAGGAGAAAGAAAGGAGGGACAACAACTTATTCATCAGAACTAACATAAGAAAGGCCTTTTCTGAGTAAATCTAACTGTGTTTCTATCTAGAGGTCAACAATCAGAAGAAACGAGTATGTCCAGGAAATCATTTTTGATTGAAGGAGAGAGAAGACGTTGAGAAAGTGGCATACTAAATCCACCAGATCTTCACCATCAACCTGAAGGATTCGGCTCGAATGCTTCTTCATTACTTCAATCGTTCATTTCTAAATATAGCTGAGAATGCTGAAACGTCAGAAAGTGTGGGTTGGCGACAATAATGGAAGAACAACAGTGCTTATAAGGAAGAAAGAAAAAGAGAGAGTGGTGAGAGAGTGTAGGATTGAGGAAGACGGGAAGAAAGAGAGAGAGAGAGAGAGAGAGAGAGAGAAAGAGGAAAAATTGTGAGAGCTTGTGTTTAGAGGACAGAAGGAACAAGAAGGGCGGCAGTCGGAGAGAATCCGGGGCTTTCTCTTTCTGAATTGGGGGACGGACAGGAGCACGTGTCAAATTGAATCAGTGCCATTGTGCTCTCAGGCGAACGTCTCGGGGAGGAAAAGAGGGAGAGAGAGAGGGAGAGAACGAGAGAGAGAACGAGATGGAGAGAATGATAGTGAGAGTGAGAGAGAGAGAGAGAGAGAATCTGGATGAGAGAAGCGAAAACAGATATGAATATTGAGAGAATATTTGACAGCAAGAGATAGGGAGAGCAGCTAGAGATAGCAAATGTAATTTGGAGAGAGAGTGGCGAGGTTACCGGATAAGTAGAATGAAAAAGGGCTGTAATGCGCGAAGAATGAGTGCGAACTGGCAGATGAAAGGTGGGGAGATGGGAAGGGAGGGCGGAGCAGTTGACAAGTTAGAAAGGAAAGAGATTGTCAATCTTCTCTAACTTTATTGCTTTTGTTTCCGACTGGCCAGTTGTGACGCCAAGAAAAATCATCTCGACACAGAGCACAGTAAAATCTCTTGGGCAAATTATTTTGCTCCCCAAATATTTAAATTAGGGAGAAAAGAATAAGAGAGAACACGCTGATAAATTAATTTGACAATTGTCCATCGCAAACGTCGTAGGAAAGTTAATTTTTTTTTCTGCTACTGCGTCCTAGACATGTCTTTTTCTGTCTACTACAACATGAAGTGGAATGAGAAGTGTCCAGTGCACAAGAGAGTGTGTGATTATGAGAGACACAGAGAAACAGGAAGAAGTCTTAACGACCACGATGAGAAGTCCCTTCTGTGACGAGAGTCACTTCCATTTCAGAGGGAGAAAGTGGGCAAAGATAACCCGAGGGTAACAATAGAGAAGACTACATTCAAACTGATGAGATAAATAGGAAGACACTGGCAGGATGCGAGAGAGAGAGAGAGAGAGAGAGAGTGATTGAGAAAGAGAGAAAGGAATGGAGAGAGAGAAGCAAAAGAGGGAGAACCAGTGAGAAGAGAGAGAGAGCAGATAGTTTGAGAGAGCGAGAGTGAGGTTAAAGAGCTGGAATTGGAGAGAAATAGAGAGCGAGAAAACCCCTGAAAGAATAATGAGGCCGCGGGCTTGATGAGCTTTGCATGGCGCGCAACATTCGATGCGCAACAGATGATGCTTACATTAAGAGGTCAACTACCCTCTTGTCAATCTTGTATAACACTCCCTTTCTCCCTCTTTATGCTCTTTCTGCTTCGCCTCTTAGTCTCTCTTCGTCTCTCTCTCTCGCTCTCTCTCTCTCTCTCTCGCTCTCTCTCTCTCTCTATCTCTCTCTCTCAATCTCTCTCTGCAGAAATCGTCTGTAAATTGAAACAGCCCAGCGAGATCATAGCTATCTCTAGTCTATTACCGCAACTGGCTCTTTATCTCTTTTCTCCAAACAATTCTATGGTCTCAAATGACAATGCAATGAATCTGCTAACCCTTGAAAGAGTACACTCTTCCTTGAAATGTTATGAAAAGTAGATTGAAAAACCATTATTGAAAATTATGGAAGTGCCCTTGTGCAGAATAAAAGGAAAAAGAAAAATAAGGATGTTGAGAAAACACTCAAGAAAACATGGTAAACAAAGATGAGATTGAGAAATGAAAGTGGAGAGTAGAGAACAATTGGAATGAAAATATGAAGCGAGGGGCAGGGGGGGGGGGGAGAAGGGAGAGGTTGTTGAAAGATGCTCTTGCTTCTGCTGGTGGACTCTTCTCAGTCCAGTAGTAGCACCCCCCTTGGCAATCTGTCGCTGCCTCTTCAACTCTCTCTCTCTCTCTCTTTTACTCTCATTCTCCATCGTTCTTCCCTTTCTCTCAGCGTTCTCTTTCTTTCCGCGCACACACGGAATAACTCAATCAGCTGCAATGAGAACGGAAAAGGAGGAAGCGACTAGAAAGAGAGAGAGAGAGAGAGAGAGAGAGAGAGAGAGAAATAAAGAGAGAGCGAAACAAGGAGAGTGAAAGAGAAAAAGCGCGAGAGAGAGAGGGATAAAGAGGAAGAGAAAGTGAACGAGACGTAGTGGTAATAAGAATGGAAAGAGAGCCATCGACGAATGAGACCAGGAAAGGACGGCATTCAGATCGAGATGTCGAGATGATCGTAGACTTAGTAGTGGGGGCTGAGTAGTTAACAAAACAAAAGTGCAGATAAGTAAGAGAAAGCAAAAATTAGACGCTCTTACAACACGTTCACGAAAGCGTATAGGTCGATGCCGCCTGATTAATGGGATTAGTAAGTGGCCATAATCTGGCCAGTTGGACAAACCCGGCTGTAGTAATGAGAGATGGTGAGAGTCGAGGGAAATTAGATATACAGAAACAGTCTTGGAGGGAACTCATCCAAGTCAGATGGTAAGAGAAAGAAATGAGAAGGAGAGAGAGAGAGAGCAGAGAGGGAGAGACACGAGAGATGAGTACACCTGCCACCCCCTCTTACTCCCAATATTCCTGCTGGCAGCTAATGTGATGTTTCCTCTCGTGTATCATCCGTTCTGTCACTTGGAACCACACCCAAAATGAGGAAGGAGACACGGCTACCTGCTCAGTCTCTCAGCTTTCCTCTTCTGCTACAAAGACCGCCGCTCTCCCATCCAAACGAGGTTGGACAGTTGCTCCCCACTGCACTCCAATCTAACCTCTCAACAACGAATCTGATTGGCCCCGAGGAAACGTATAAAGATACTTCTCTATCTCTGGCCTTCTCTCATGTCACAATACACTCGTTCCCTCTTACTATCTCTCTCGCTTTCCCTCTCTCACTTACTATTTCTTCCCCTATCACAGCTGATTACAACCGGGATGTAATTACATTAGTTCTAACCATGATCAATCGGTGCCAAAGGAATAGAAACCAGCGACAGATGAGGAAAAAAGAGGAAGGGTTTTTGTGATAACAGGATGAGTTGAATTGAAAGGAGCAAGCGTTCGCGCGACCCACAAAATGTGACTTATGATGGATGTGGAATGAAGAAGGATAAAGAGGGAGAGAAGAGGAGATACGGAGAGAAGGAGAGAGAGAGAGAGAGAGAGAGAGAGAGAGAGAGAGAGTATGGGGAGACAGCAGAGAGATCGAAGAGCGACAGAAAGCATACACAGAGAGAGATACAGAAGAAAGACATTGAGAGAGAGGAAGAAGTAAAGGAAGAGAGCCGGAGGCGATCAACAAAATAATGGAGGGTGCAAATGGCCAATGGATTAGCGGCATGGAGATGGATTTACTGTTACCCGACAATATTTATGCAGGCCAATCGTATAGAAATGAAGGAAATGAAAGGGTGAGAGAGTGAGAGTGAGAGAGAGAAGAGAGAGAAACAGAAGAAGTGAGAGAAACAAGAAGAGCTCGGTTTTAATTTGTGCAATTTCTTCTCGGTAGCTGGAAATAAAATGATTAGTACCGCGAAGCGAAATCTCAGATAAGATCGGATTGGCCCGAGGGCGCTCTGTGTATCTCTCGTATCTTTCGAGCATAAACTAATTCACTCTCCCTTTCTCCCTTTCTTTCTCTCTCTCTCTCTGCGACTTTCTGTCTTTCACCCTGTCTTCCCACGAGATCTCCAACAAGATTGATGCATTCATGTAGTGTTGGTCTTCCTCGTGTTTCACACCTTTGAAAGAGCTAAAGAGTGCGATGCACTTTCAGAATGAATGAGAGAGAGAGTGAGAGAGAGAGAGAGAGATGGAAAGAGATAAAGAAGGGACGAGAGAAAGACTAGGTAGTAGTGGCGGAAGGCGGAGAATCACAAATTGTTGCTTGCTTTCTGTGTAGTGCCCTTTGGCTTGTTTGTCCATAACACGGTCATCAGAGAAGAGGGCAAGGAGAAGCAGCTCAGATGGGCCCGAACAGTAAGGAAGAGATTGCTTCTCTCTTTAACCTCGCTCGCACTCGCCCCCTCATTCTCTCTCTCTGTCTCTCTCACTCTCTCACCCACTATCTCATTCTCTTCCCATCCCTCTCCTTCTCTGCTCTTTCTCATATTCCTTTACAGTCTGCAGTCTCTCTCAACATCCCCTGTCTCTCCAACCAACTACTGATTCCATCGCTCATCTTACCTGAATGAATGCGCGACAGCACACGCCCATCCGTTTATGCAATACGAGGTTACTTTCGTTTCACTAGCAGAAGGGAAGAGGACAATGAAAGTGGCGGATGACAGAGAGGGAGAGAGAGAGAGAGAGAGATAGGGAGAGAGAGAGATAGGGAGAGAGAGAGATAGGGAGAGAGAGAGAGATAGGGAGAGACAGAGACAGAGAGAGAGAGACAGAGAGAGAGAGAGAGAGAGTCGAAGGTGAAGCTCGTTGATGACAATCTGCAAGCCGCGCCGTAGTGAGTGATTTAGAGTGGTTTCAAATGGAAGGTAATTTAGAGGATGATCGGAAAGAAGGTGGTGGTTAGGAAGAGTAAGAGAGTAGGAGAGAGATAGAGAGAGAGAGAGAGAGAGAGAGAGAGAGAGAGAGAAAGAGAGAGAAAGAGAGAGAGAGGACAGAGAGGGGGGAGAGAAGCTGGTGGGTAGGGAAAAGGTAAAAGAAGAGGAAGGGAGAGAGGGAAATTGATAATGACTGTTACTCACATGCCAGAGGGAGTGTCGCGATAAATGTTGGAAGTTGGCTTTCAGTCAACATGTTCCTATTGGGTATTCCATGGGTGCATGACCTCGTGAAGAAGAAATCAGAAGAAAGAGGGGAAAACAGGGAGAAAGCGATACAGAAACAGACAACCAAAGAAGCAGACGACAAAAACGCCCTCACGATCACAATAGAGGAAAAGAAAAAAAATGGTCTTATCGGTGGATTTCAAACAACTGGTGGTTTAGCTTATCATAACAAATTTTCACCTCTCTCATTATCAGTCTCTCTTACTATTGCTCTCTCTCTCTCTCGCTCTCATTCTCTCTCTCATTCTCTCTTTCATTCTCTCTCTCTCTCTCGCTATCATCCTCTCTCTCTCCCTCTCTCCCGCTCTCATCCTCTCTCTCTCTCTCTCTCTCTCTCTCTCTCTCTCTCTCTCCCTTACATCCCGGGCACGGAAGCCGGCGAGTACTCTTTCGATGGGGCAATTTTGCCAAGATCATTGGAGCGTCCTCTCTAGCCTCCGGTCGGAGGAAATGTGAATGGAAGAAGCTCTGGCTATAGTCAGTACGCGCGGATATAAACAAACAAATTACAGCACAATCACTACGTTAGCAAGGAAGAAAGAATTGTCTCGTATCTTTCTTTTTTATTTTGCAAAAAAAAAGGAAATGACGTGGTAATCTTGCTTTTTTCCCCGAAAGAATGGAAGAGCTTCTATTAATGGAAGGAGAAGACAGAAGAAGCTGGTAATGCATGGACGGGAGGGGCTGTGCGTGTGGTGGATTGGAAAGGAGGTGCAAGATGAGTAGAGGGGGAGAGAGAGAAAGAGAAAGAGAGAGGGGAGAGAGAGAGAGAGAGAGAAAGGAAGTGATAAAAAGAATGGCCAAGGAGAAGGGGAGACGGAGGAAACAAATTGGAAAGGGTCGTGTGTGAGGGTCGAGAAAAGAAGGTTTGTAAAGGAAGCAATAAGACATGTGTCATCACCATCTACGTATGTATCTGGTTTCTTTTAGCATTATAAAAGTATACATTGTGAAATGTTAATTTGTTTTTTAACCGTCAATCTTGTACCTACAGTTCTGTTACAATTACACACTTGAACTGGAAAGATGAGCTATCGCAAAATAATAGTGAAAAATGAATGCTTTTCAGCTTTGAAGGACGGCATCCTGAGAAATGGGCTACTGAAACGGACGGGTTGTTAAGGGAGTTCGTTGAGAGATGAATAGACAGACTGAGAGAGAACGAGTACTAATAGAAAGGAAAGAGAAAACGAGAGAAGAGAGAACATGCGTGACGGAGAGAGTGTGAGAAAAGGACGAGAAAGAAATATGGAATAGCGATGAAAAGGGAGTGTGAAGAGGAAGGAAGAATGACCAGCAGATATAAATGGAGTAGAGAATGGAAGTGCCTCGGGCAGTGTGATGAAAGAAGTTTAATGGTGTTCATCTAGAAAGAGTACGATCAGCCTCTCTTCTCACAACTTCTCATCTTACATTCACTTAAAATACTAGATTTAACAATATATTACAATGGCAAACAATGAGATCATATTCATAATCCCTGGTCTCGTTCTCCCTCTTCTTCCCCATCTCTTGGTCGCCCTCTCTCTCTCTCTCTCTCTCACTTCCTTTCTCATCTCTCCTTCTATTTCCCTATCCAGTAGATTATGAATCTCTTCAATATTTTCCGATTCACTTTCCAGGAACTGCTCGACATTAGATCAATATGCTAATGGCAGAGAAGGAACAGGATGACAGAACGCAGCATATAATTAGCTGGGTCAGCATGGAAAGTGAGTGAATCACGGCTGAAAGGATTGGAGAGTGGGGAGAGAGGGGCGAGAATATGGAGAGAGAGAGAAGAGGGTGAGAGAGAGAGAGAGAGAGAGAGAGTGAAAGAGAGTAGTGTCTGAGAGAGAAAGGTAAACTTTTTTATAATGACTGACAACTTTAACACTCACTGTGAAATGTGTCGCCATGTTAATTTATTTTGAAGTTGATAAACATACAGATCCCTATGACAGGAAAGCACATAGGAAGATGGCAGGGGAAGGATGAACAGGCAGCAGACAGGAAGACGACGGCCAACTCCACACATTTACTGATACGGAGAGACAGACTGCGCAATCACTGCCCCCCCCCCCGTCCCTCATCTACGGGAGCACAACTAAAAAAACATGGCTGGACTGTCACTTTCAATCGTGTCACTGCATCTCTCTCTCTTTTTCGCTCTTTCTTTCTTTCTTTCTTTCTTTCTTTCTTTCTCTCTCTCTCTATCTCTAACTGTCATGGTCAGTCTGTTTATCACTCCCACTTGCCTCTCTCCCTCTTTCTCTCTCTCTCTCTCTCATTCTCTCTTTTTCGCTTTCTCTATCTCTCTCTCTCTCTCTCTCTCTCTCTCTCTCTCTCCCGCCAACGTCCTCTAAGCAGTTGCACCATGAACGAATATACAAAAGCACCATGGTAATATCAATGTGTTGCTCTTGGATGATTTCGGGAGAAGGGAGAGGGTAACCGTTATATATAGAGGGTGTTTATAAAGGGGAGGAGAGTCGGTATGAAGAGAGAAATAGAGGGAGAAAGAGAGAGAGAGAGAGAGAGAGAGAGAGAAGTAAAGGAACAGCGAGTGAATTAGAGATAAAATAGAAAGCCAAAGGGAGAGCACATGAGGAGGAAGCCTTGATGCAAATTGTGTAGATAAGAAGGCAGTCCCGAGGGGAAGGAAAGTTGCCACACTTTTGGGTGGCGTTCGAGTCAAGTAAGCTGCGGCCATAGTACGAAATGATGTTCTCTCTCGATTCACCCATTTCTCTCGCTCTCTTAGTCTAAATCTCTCTTTACCTTACTCTCTCTCTCTCTCACTCTCTCTCACTCACTCTTCATCTCTCTCCACCTCACTCTCTATCACTCTATAGTTCTATGGGGAGATTAAAATGAGCAGAGGAAGAAAACACGTATGGCACAATCGAATGAATCTCCACCTAGAAAAAGGGAAGACCTTTAAAAGAGAGGAAAAAAGGAGAGTCCCAGCACCGTCGCATTCATTTGTTGTTTTGAGAGATATCTGCGAAAACAGCAGCCAGCCTAGCGTGAATGCTTTCATTTCTCTCCTTGCACACATCCTTGTCCCGCAAGTTTGTATTCGCTTCCTCACACATTTGCTCTCTCTCTCTCTCTCTCTCTCTCTCTCCCTCTCTCGTTCTCTCTATATCTTCCTTCAACCTATTTCCCTTAATATTTCAATGTCGCGCATTGCGAAGGCAGCGGGTATCTGGTGGAAATAATAATGAAAATAATTGGCTGCTCTGCAGCTGAAGTGGCTCTTGTGGAGTGAGTGAATCGGGAATTGGACAAAAGATGAGAAGGAAGTGGTTACAAGAAGAGAATAAGAGAGGGGGGAGAGAGAGAGAAGGAAGAGAAGATGGAAAGAGCAGCAGCTACGAGGAGGATTGACAGGCGACACAGGAATGACGACCAAGCAGAGTAACAATTATTGGGAGGAAGACTGGCAACGGAATCTACCATTCATTCTAGAAGATATATCAGGACATAATAATTTGTTTCGACTGAATGCCTTAATATTTTAACAGTTACAAAGATATAGACATGACAAAGAGAAAAGAAAGAAGCATAGGAAGGGAAAACGGTAATGGAGAAGCAGAAGGAACGGAAAGGTGGGGGGAGGGAACGGGAGAAGGAGAAAGGATGAGATTCAGTAAATGGAAGTAATTGCGGAGCCCCTCTAGGACCACTGCGCAGGTGGAAGACCTAACGCGGTAAACAAATGTGAGAAGCGACCACGGCTATGCGTGAATTGAGAGAAAAGGATAACGGGATTTAGAGAAGGGGAGAGAAAGAGAGACGGATAGAGAGAGACAGAGAGAAGAGAGTTGGAGGACGAGGAGAGGGAGAGAGGGAGAATAGAGGTAATCGTCGGTTACGAAGTAGTGCGCCATATTGATAGGCCTGAGGCAGAAAGACAGATGAGAGTCATGAAGAGTGCGCGGTCGAGTAGCAGCCAGATACACATAATCCCGCCGATGACAGATGGTGAGGGAGGGCTGTCACTAGGATGAGAGAGCTAGAAAGAGACAGAGAAAAAGAGAGCGAATGAGAGAAAGAGAGCGAGAGTGAGAGAGATGGTGAAGGAGAGAGAGAGAGAGAGAGAGAGAGAGAGAGAGAGAGAGTGAGAGAGAGAGGGACAAGAGATAACATGAGAGGAGAGAAAATATGAGAGAAGAGATATGGAAGAGAATTACAGAAGGATGAAGCAAGAGTGCAGACGTGACCACCACCACTTACTCTCTGCGAGGATACACAAGTTACAGAATCCGCTTTGAAATAGACCCAATCTTCCAAAAGTAGCACAGACACTTCAGCCACAGTTTAACGACCTCGGAAAAATAGCGTAGCACAGGAAAGGGCATACCAGCTCATACCTTCTATTCAAACCAATGCGATGTGTTGACCGAGAAAAGAAAAGGGCACTTTATGACGGCACCATCGGAGTATTAGCAGAAATGAGTTATGCAAAAGCAAAGTAGTAAAAATATGAATGAAGTTTATTTCAATTGAGATCAATCCTACGCTTCATCAACAAATCACAGAGTAACAATGCAAAAAAGAGAGTACCATTAAACTCATGCTAATTAACATCATCGAGAAGTTTTCGATTGCAAGAACAACCTTTATCTATTTTGGTAAGCTAAAGACTTGTTCGATTTTTACTAATTATCCGGTGGTAATATTGCTTGTACTTTAAATTCTTACTATTAGAATAGAAATTTATGAAAACACTAGGTACTGCTTCGGTGTGAAATAAAGTTTTTAAGAAAGTAACAACTGCTGGTATTTCTTCTACTCCTTCTCGTCTTTTTCTTTTGGACTTAAGCCAGGCGCAATCGAAGTACTCCTGAAGGTAATTAACATTATTTGTTTAAAAAAACCAAACAATCTTTCCCACGAAATGAATACCGATGTGAAATAATTGCTGAATAGAGAAGCTCAGAGGTTCAGCAATTCCGATTGTGTGCGAGAGAGAATGAGAGAGAAAGAGAGGGAGAGAGAATAAGAGAGTGAGAGAGAGAAAAGACATACCCAGCAAAGAGAAGACCAGCTTGGCCGCCCGTGACATACAGTCCACTCTTGCCTACTGCAATGGCATTGAGTGACTCCACTCGCAAATCGAGTGAAGCTGAAGGCAGATCCGGCAGAGTTATCTGCAATCGTCGTATCATTAACAACATTCTTGATCTTCATTTATCAAATATGTAGCCTACTCGCGAACGCCATCAACATTAGGAAGCTTGTTTTCAAATTTGTACAACCTTGCAATATCACGATAAGTCAATCAAGATTTAAAGAGAAACGAAGTAACAGTACAAGCTACAGTACTGCGTCCATGGAAACGTAACAGGTTAATAAAGTCTGACCGAACGAACCTTCTGTGCCCCGTCGACAACGACATCCAGCCACATGTTCTCGCATGCAGATTGATGGGTGAAGTAGACGGGAGGAAGGGGCGGCTCCTCGCCCTCCTTGCCATCTGCGCCCTTTCCACCCTTCTTCGGACTCGAAAAGTCTTCTTCTGGCGTCACTCGATTCCTGTTATTTCATATTTACATTTTGGTTATTATAAAAAGTGATGGAAAGATCACCCGTATTCAGCCTGAAATTTTGTTTCTTACGACGAAATTGCAAAGTAGAAGAAAAGGTTCCTTCACATAAAGGTGCACTCTTGTCAGAAGAATAAAAATCAGTCGAAAACGGCAGAACTGTCTTCTATTACAATTAAATATGCACAAACATGTTTACTTACACAGTAGCTATGACCTTTGAATAGTTACAGTACCCAGTACTAACTTGATGATGAGAAGGGGTTCCCTGACGAGTGCGACATGGAACTTCTTGAGGTATTCAGTGCTGTTCAAGCTGGTTGTCTCGGCAGCCGTGCGAGGGAGTGCGCTGCCATTCACTCCAAGCAGCACCCGGCCATCGCAACCGCACGACGCGACCGCGCCGCGTCTCGCATCCACAGCCACGTCCCAGGACTGCAGCTGATGTCTGCAAATTGCGAGTTTAGATTAAATGTTGAAATATAGCTACTAACCGACAAGTACCACATATCTCTCATTCAAATGCAACCAGTTATATATTCTTATATGTGATAAAGAGCTATGTGTAGTATACTTCTTATTGCTATAAAAGTCTAACTTGTTGGCCAACGGAATGACTGAATAGCAGCGGTGAGAGAGGTCCAAAGCAACGAAGCCAACTGTTGCATCCAGTTGAGTCGTGCCTGCAACAAAATGGCGGGGAAAAACGGAAGGAGATAGACAAAAAAGGAGGAAAGACAGAATGGAGAGGGAGAATATCGCGAAACGATATCGAAAGCTTCAAAATGATCTAGGAATATCAATGACAAATAAAAAAAAGAAGGGATATACCGTACCAATCTGGACGGAATCAGATTGGAAGGTGAAGAATCCACCGAAGACAGATGCACAAGAAGCCACGCAACGACCTAAAACCATTTTCGAGTGAACAGTGTTTGTTATTTAACGAAGTAAATACAAGAAATACACCAGTAGAAAAGTTAACGAACCAACAAGCTTCGCTGTTGTCTCCTCCAAATGGACTTGACAATTCTTCGTGTTTACGATGCGCAGTGACTTGTCATCGAAACCAATCACGACTGCAAAGTGGAATTAGGAGTAAATGAACTTCAGGATGCAGAAAGAGTCAAATCAACAATAAACATATGAAACAGAATACAGAAATGGGAGAGAAAGGTGAACAATAACGAAAGTTAAGGGAAAATACAACTAGATAACAAGATTTCAAAAAAAAAGAATAGTCACCCTGGTCCTCTTCAACCCAGGCGACGCTAACAGCAGGAGCTGCCCATTCTTCTTGATTCAGGATTCGACAGGGAGGCAAGACAAGACGAGACGATTTGCTGCCCGCGCTGCTCTTTAACCCATTCGTAGTGGTTCCTTCGGCACCCCGTTCTCCCTTTTTTTCCACCATCTTTGCCTCGTCCAGTCTCCACACGAATACAAGTCCTGCAAACAAGTAGAACTATGAAGATAGATAAATTGGGAGATCTCAGAAATAACAGTTACAGTACCAGCAGCATCACAAGCAGCGATCTCGGAAGCAGAGAAGGGAGACCAGACGACGCGGACAATGGGAGGGGGAGGCAGTGCGGTCACTGTTTCGCGCTCTCTCACTTCCTCTTCCTTCGCCAGCAGAAATACTGCAATAATTCGTCTAGATAACTCAGTAAGACATTTTTTTAAAAACAATATATGGCATATGCCGTAAGGATATTCTCTTCATAACAAAACATCTCAAACTTGAAAATATAAAACAACAACGAGTAAAAGAACAAAGTAAGCAAACATCTCTTCTTCTCGTTTCTCTGTTCCTTCGCAATCTGCTTATGGGACAGCCGCAGCTCTTGCTTTCTTTTGCGGATGGCTGAAATAAGTCCTGTTGGCTGAGCAACTCGCTTAATTCAATATCGCTGCTCTCTAACCACTTGGATCTTGGGGCAGTCGACTTCTCCTCTTCTTGGCTGGCGGAGATGTCAGTGTGGATGTCTCTCCAGCGATGGTGCTCGTGGATGGCTGTGACGTAGTCTCTTGACTGCTTTCCATTCCATTCTCGGCCTCTTCTCCCTCTTCGTTCGCTCTCTCTGACCCTTCCCCATCCGCTCCTCCCTAAATGAATAGTGAAGAAAAGAGCAAAATAGGTGACTAATCAGATGAATACTTCACTTGTTTTACTTGAGACATAAATTTGACTGATATCCTTTAATGACCTGTGTTGTGTCTTCTTCCGTAAGCTCTTCTTCATCCTCACTCATTCCTCCTCCCATTCTGAAGTGGACAGCAATCTCATCATCAGTCGGTCGAATCAGCTCTAGAAGGGGTTCTGGACAGACAACTGGAGGCATCTCAGCTCTTTCCTCTCGCTCTTCTTTCTTCTCCCTCTTGGCCACCGGAGGCAGGAGATCTTCGCGGATTCTGAACGACATTACACATTAGTTGTCCAAGAATGGACACTAAACACACCCATAGATAAGCAGAGTTCCATTGGCACAGCCGATAACGAGGAAGCCAATCCCCTGGTCTTTCGAGTCGGACTCTTCCAATGGTGGTCTCTGCCAGTCTAGGGAGAGGACTAAACCACGCCCTCTTACGAGAAGAAGACACCATGGAGACAGTTCACATCTAAACTTGAAATTCACTTAAATTGCAATATTTTCTCTGCTTCACTTAAAAATAACATGAATACATCGAAGAGGAAATTCCAATAAGAATGACGAATAAGAGCTATCTAATAAATATAATTAGTATATGACCGTTCGTTGTGCTTGCTAAGTCGCCAAAGCTGCACGTAGGAATCATTCCTCCGCCACTCGTCTTCCGCGGATGTCCCCGTCAGAGATTCCTCATCGGGGAAGACACTCACAGCCACGCACTCGCTGCCTCAAGAATAGGAACTTCTCATGCATGTCTGCTTAAGAAAAAAGGTACAACTGCTCACCGTCCGACATTGAATTGGACGATGCTGAAATGGCACTGATGGGGCCTCCCGTGAAGGCTGTGCATGTCGCCAACTCCTTTCGTAGCTGTAGAGAGAGAGAGAGAGACAGAGAGAGAGAGAGAGAGAGATCGTGAGAAAGAGAGCAGAAATATGTGACCAAGTATGAGCACCCACTTTTTTCCTTTAGAACGAAAACAAGAAATAGGAGAGGCATAAATAATAAAAAATAAAAATAAGAAATAGGAGAAATGATACACGATGAAATAAGTAGGGATTAAGAAGCCACTCAAATGACCACCCCCGAAAGATAATTACAAACAACAGAATTCACTTCAAAAGTCGTGGAATCGAAGCAATGAAGTCTCGTGATATCATCGGGCATCGTGAGGAAGTCGGTGCGGATGGAAGCCTTCTTCTGCAGTGTCAAAGAAGAGAGTATAGCATATCCATCTACAAAGACAGAACCAACCGCGCTCTTCATCCCAGATCCAGCGAGTCCTGCTAGCTTTCGAAATGAATCTGATTCCGTCTTATCCGAAGGCCTCTCTCGAAAACCAATTGACTTCTTCTCCGATAGGTTCGCCAGATATTCACTAAATAAGAACAGAAATATAGAAAGTTAAATGGCCCTTTTCATCGATAGGGCAAAAAAACGTAAATGTTTTGGCTTCCTAACCTTGAATCATCTAGGGCTGACAACTTTTGCAACTTCTTCATCTTCTCTGATAGCAAACAACATACTGCGTTCCTGAATAAACCACCGGAGTACATAGCTTTAAAACTGACTACCTAGACAAATTTTCAGTAAACCTTCCTGGATAAAAAAATAGAAAATTCGAGTGTAAGCGACATATTAACAGTGTCCGCCATCCCATCACTCATCCTTCCTCAGGTATGGGCGGGCCATTTTAAGATACGTCGGAGTACATAATCGTTAATTTAACACTTTTGAAAATCATACTCACTTCCTGTAATTCTCATGAAATTGTTGTAAAGAGGTTGCGAGGGCATCCTGGTAATTCTTGTATTCTCGATCGCTTGTATTGAGGGAGGCTAAAAAGAAAAAAAAGAACCAAGTTTATTCAAACATACTGCAATATATTATTTAAAAAATGACTCGGAACGCACCTGGAGTATCGGCAGCACGAAATTTGATTCTTTGAAAATCAGCAGCACACGGCATTTCGATCGATGTGCTAAAAGGATATATTTGTCATGAACGATCAGTGAGGAGAGCAAAGTAAAAGAAATGTACAGTAAAAAAAGACCAACGTTATCTCCCCGAACGCGCTCCACTTTCGCTGTTTATTCAAGATCTTGAAAACAAAATGGTTTTTTTAAACGAAATTGAAATAGTCAAACTACTTTTTAAGGATATTAAAAACGCCAACAAAACAATTTCAACACACACACCCCATTTACAGCATCGCCATCCTCGCTGCCGGGACTGAAATAGGAATCCTTGCCAAACATACAAAGTACTCAATAAGAAAGACTATATTCCTACTTGGAAACTGGCCTTCCGTTCTCAGTCTGATGGCAGAGATTAAGATGAGACTCCCTCTCTTCATTCGGGCACGTGAACCCACAACGATAGCAGCGCCATGTCAGACTTCTACGCTCCTGGATAAAGATCTCAGGATAGAATGAAAAAAGAGAAAATGGCAACGCAGACAAAAGTAATTCTCAGCTTCAAGATAACATATCTATGTCTTAATCACAAAATGAATTAAACAACTCACTTCATCAGTTAAGCCGCATCTTTCGACATGATAGAGTAAACCGTAGTTGTGGGAAAAGCTCTTCTCACAGATAAGACACCGAGCTTGTCCAACCTAAACAAGAGGAAATACTTTATTAACCATATGCATTAAATGAATAGATTGCATTAGTAAAAGGCGATAAATGGAGCAAGAGAAAACGAACACTCATTGCACGGCGGATGAGCAGAGTTTTATTGGTTTTGGAAAGATTCCGGAAGAGAGGGACGCGGTCCTGAAGATAGAATTGCTGTGGTTAGTGTACAAGACAATGTAATACCAGCCTTGAAGATGTAGTAATTCGGAAAGGTGCATTCATTCAAATGAGCCGATGCTTCTTCCCACGATTCAAGATTTTCTGGACAGTCGTCGCCTCTCCGAGGACAGGGAAAGCTTAATTAAATTGCGAGCACTATTAGTAACTGAGCAGCATACACTAAATTAATCACATTAACAAACAAATAAAAAATTACCTTCCACATTTCTTGACTTGATCATGATAGAGTGACTTTTGTGCTTGATCCTTCGCAAGAGACCATAACCAAGGCTGCTCCTGCAAGAAAAACTTTCTACCGCGGAGCAAATAAAGTATACTACGACAGATTAAAAATCATATCATTTCAAATATATGTAAATGCAAAACATTCTAGTCGAAAGAAAATATTAACCACAAGCTCATTCCAAGACAATTGGGTGAGAGTCCTCTCTAGACCAAGAACATTCGAATCAGGACCCGGGCATCTTAATTAACAAGCTGTTCAAAGTCTAGCCACAAATTAGACACTTTATTCTTTTCATCGTTAGACAAGCATTTACTCAAGCTACAACCACACTTCTCAACTAGGTTGACTGAACTGACCTGGATACGTGATAAATAAATCCAGTCGCAGATCCAAAAGACTTCTGACATCCCGGACAGCACAATTCTCCCTAAGATATCATCGATAGTATAATTTTTTTATTTAAAATTGCTTGCTATAAAGTATTCATAAAAGGGTAAAACATCTTCGAGTAATTTCAAATAGCTCCTCCGAATTTTTTGCTTTAAAAGAAACCTTAGTCGCTCTCATTGCGCGAAGGAGGACCCGACTGAGCTCGATTTCGTTTTCACGCAACTTGACCACTTCTTGCACGGTCTGTAAAAGAAACCCAAGGAGCTAGAACATTTTAAACCTTCTGTGTCCATTAATATGCTCTTATATTGATTTTAGTAAGCGAAAAGAGATATTTCCGCTGTATAAGAAGAAGATTAACTGTGCAAGATCGAAATTCGGCGAGACAGCTGGAGTCGAGAGCATCATTCGGAGGGACGGCTTTGAATTTGCTGCTCTCAGGACTCAAATCGGGACGGCGGCCCTTCTTTGAGGGTACTGTAAGCAAATGCAAATTTATCTTGTATGGTCGCTAGTTAAGAGTAATTCGCTTGATTTCTTCTGACCAAACTTCACCACATTCTTTAAGTCAACCATGCATTTTGCAACACAGGGAGGGAACTGACCAATGGTCACAATTCTTGTTGCTGTCGGAGCAGGCTTCATTCGGCCAGACTTAATCAAAACAACTCTGATAACCAAACAAGGAAACTAACTTTATATAAGAAATAAGAGTGGAAATCTCTGTTCATCCAGTATGGACTGGCTATAAATGGCCTGGCTAAGCTAACCCTCTTCAGACCAGGCATCGGAACTATTGGAGTCTTGCTGTGGACATCCTCGTCAGCCTTCGGCTTTCTCTTACCACGAGAGGAATGAGCAGCATCCAGCGAAGCTTAAAACATGACACCCCAATAATATAAACGTGCCAATGAAGATCATGCGTCTTTACTGCCCAAAAGAAAGCAAGTTCAGCAAGCACACAAACTCGTTGACCTGTCAAGAGTGGAATGGAAGCGAGTTCGTCTGCAGAAGCAGAGGAAGTCGGCCGTTTTCTGGTGGCCCTGGCACTCCTCGGAGAGGCCGTCTCCACCTTGACCTGCTTGGTTGTCGCGGGAGTTGAGGATGACTCGCCGGCCTCTCCGCCTGCAGCTGAACGACTTTGTCGCCGGACCATTAGATGGCCTGTTCCTGAGAGTAAAGGATGGTAAACAACACTGAAGTCCATTTGAACAGAAGGAAAAAGAAGCATTCGACAATAAAGCTCTAGACAAGAATAGACTATTTACGAGTTCAAAAATTTTAGTGTAACAGCTTCGAATAGTAACATTACTGTATTCTAATTCGTAAATGATACGGGAACACTCTTAGAATTTGTACACAAAATTGAGAATAAGAGAATACCTGTTTCCTCCGGGATAAATACCAAATTTCCCTATCTAGTGGACATTATTTCGTTATCGCCGATACACTCTTTCAACTTTCACTTAATCTCTCTCTGTCTCTCTCTTCCTCTCCCTCATTCTTGAAATATCTTTTCTTCTGCTTCTCGTCTTATTTATTCCCTCACGCTTGTCGCCTATCTCATTTATCATGATTCCCATTTTATGTAAGCATCTGCTTATATCCAAGCAAGCCAACTAAAGGATATTTCTGAATTGTTGACATTCCTGTATGCGTTTTTATCCATTCTTTATAAGAATTTATCATAGTGTCAGTGAGATCAGACAGTGGCGGCCCCACTGAAGAGAGTGCCATTCGGGAAGCGACGGAGGGGCAGGGAAGAGGAGGCCGTCTTGTCAACCAGGCAGATGGGCAGAGAGATGCTCAGATCACTCGACAGTACTCCGCTACGAACTCTGCAGAGAAAGGGTGGGGGTAAGAGAGAAAGAGAGAGATGAGAGAGAAAGGGTGGAGGAGAGAGAGAGAAAGGGAAAGAGAGGGGGTGAGAGAGAAAGAGAGGGATGAGAGAGAAAGGGTGGAGGAGAGAGAGAAAGGGAAAGAGAGGGGTGAGAGAGAAAGAGAGGGATGGGAGAGAGAGAAAGGGTGGAGGAGAGAGAGAGAGAGGGAAAGAAAGAGGGAAAGAAAGGAGGTGAGAGAAAAATGAGCGAGAGTGACCTAACCGCAGCTGTATGAAGATACCGAGTGATATTCTAACAATGCCGCAGGCAGCGGCGGAAATTCCCCGAAGCTGAGCCTGTGAAGCAATGGCATTTCCCAAATGGTCTAGAAAGGACTGGATTGACTGTAACCTGTCGCTCTCTCTCCCTGACTGGGATGACGTCACTATCCGGCAGCCAGACATCCACTCCCAGCCAACGACGGTACGCATCCGAAGACTGAAAGGAGTCTTCAAGGAGACAACGTCAAGGCTTTTTCCAAAACAACGCATAATTTACAAAATTTCCCCACCTAATAACACATACCGCTGCGATTTGTAATAGCTTCCACACTAAATCGTACTCGTGATTTCTTTGATCCCCTACCAGCACTAGACATCAATAATCTTAAGAATAATTAACTAGGCATATATTTTCGGACTTTAGCTTTCTAGAAAATGACAATTCGTTGCAGTCCGTCACCATATGGATAGACCACTCCCTTGTAGAAAAGGAAAAGGGTGATGACGATGACAGCTGACCTTGAGCACGCCGATGCAGCGTGCGTAGATGACCTCCTGCTCATGCCTTGTACTATACGGAGCTCCCTTGACGATGCGCAGGAGCTTCTCGATGAGACGCAGCTCAACCTGGCGGGAAATTCAAATTCTTAATATCTCAAAGAATTTAATTTCCATTCGAGCAGTCTTTTGTACCTGTAACCGTCGAAAACAGTTGAGTACTTCAATGTTGCAATAGACGCTGCCGCCAGGGCTGCCCCAGCTCCTCAATTCTATTTATAATTACAAATAAATAAGCATTTCATGCTTTATGTTAAAAATTTCAATCTTAATTTAAAAATTAAAATAATTCCAGACTTGTTCAATTTCATCGTCGCTCCAATCGTGCCGCTGACATCGAGAATGTTTCGAACATAAATGACCTGTCAGTGAGACAAAATTAATTAATAGTTTATTTTCATCGAAATACTCTCCTTTTTCTCTTCGACCTCGTTTCTATTGCTCACTCATCTTCATATCTTATCTCTCTCTTTCTTTTTTTCTCTCTCCCCCTCTCCATCTCTATCCCTCTCTCCATCTCTATCCCTCTCTCCCTCTGACTCTCTCTCTCTCTCGTTCTGACATCTCTGGCGACATTCTTGTTGAGTGAGGGCGCGGCCGACTCATCCGGCCATTCCAGGCAGACTCCTTCCACTCGAATTGACTTCCTCTTCACGTGTTCGAGTCCTCCGCTCTCTATCACTTGCACCTATTTGGGAATCATCCTTCTAAATAAATACTGCTACATGTTCGTCCCACCTCACAGTAGTACTTGAGATAGTTGATGATGGTGCCAGAGTGTGCTGAGGAAGAAGAAGGGGTCGTGGGGTCGACCGTTGAGGGAAGCTCAACAGTGGTGCCTGCCAAAGAGTATGATAAATCAAAGCAACATCAAGATACATAGTACATGCACACATAGTGTGTAGGTTAAAATGAATAATTATGAAACAGAAATAAGAATGGAGATATAAGTATGACTGTATATTGAAAGATATTAACATATAAATAGAAATAACAACATGAAGGAGCGTTGGAATATGACTGAAAGTAAGACTTACCAACCGCAAAGCGATAGTCATAAACACCAGGAGGGAGAAAACACTCCGTCACTCCACGCCACAGATGAGTGGACTTCTGCCAGAGACGGACTGTATGTGGCTGCTGAAGAGAAGAGATACATACGCCGAATTCTAGAGAGAGAGAGAGAGAGAGAGAGAGAGAGAGAGAGAGAGAGCGAGAGCGAGAGAGAGAGAGAGCGAGAGAGCGAGAGAGAGAGAGAGATAGCTCTAGAAAGACAGAGCCAGAGAGACAGAGAGAGAGAGAGGGAGAGAGAGAGAGAGAGAGAGAGAAAGAAAGGGAGAGGGAGAGAGAGGGAGAGAGATGGAGAGAGAGAAAGAGGTAGTAGAGAGATTGAGAAAGAGTGAAATAGAGAGAGAAGAATATAAGATTGCCAGAAGAATACAAAACAGAGAGCACATAAAAGAAATGTGGTGTAAATTAATATTCTTGAGAAAAGTGAGTAAGCAGTACTTCAAGAAGTTGTTTTATTTTTTTTTTGTAAAAAAAAAGAAAAGATTTCCACATCATGGACGTCGAAGAAGCAGCACTCGGCATAGAAGGCGATGCGCATGTTACGGACGTTCAGCTCTCGCGACTGTAAAGCACACTCTCTACATTCCACATATTTCAAGATCATACATCCTTACTCATTGTCAGTGCTGAGCCATTCTATAGTAAGCTTATCATTAGACACAATGTACGCAATCACAGGATGGTCATACCACCTCCTTCTCTCCCCCGTCTCTCTCGTTCTCCCTCTCTCCCTCTCTCTTTCTCTCTCTCTCTCTCTCTCTCTCTCTCTCTCTCTCTCGCTCTCCTCTTTCTTTCTGTCTCTCTCTCTCTCTCTTGTTGTACTGACAACTCGAATGTGCACTCTTCCCTCGATGACATCGCCTGCATGGCATGCCTCGTCATCGTAATGGAGCTCGAAGCTGAATGAGCAGACAACCAAGTTAATCAAAACGCCCTCCCCCCCCCCTCCTTTTCAACTGTCACCTCCATTGAAATAAACTTGTGATTGAGTTAGAAGTGTTAATAATACCATGACATGAGCTTTTTTCCTTCTAGTCCACTTTTGTTCAAGAAAGCGTCAAAGCAGCAGTGCTTGCTTATAATTATTTTACCTATTCATGCTATCACTGCCATACTTTGAATAAGCCATTATCGTCTGCTCTGTTAGTGCTAGAAAGTAATCGGGTTTCCCCTAATCTCTCAGACGCATTTACAAATAATATTATACCGATCGGGATGCAGCTACTTTAATATTTGCAAGTTAGAATAGCTATATCTATATGATATCATAAGAGTGGTGTCCTTTCACTAATATAAGATCCCGAAGAGCAGACTGACCTGCTGATTTTACGCTGCATTTCTACAAGAAGAGGAAGGTTGTGGAGCTCTTCTCAAAACGATCTGTCCCCGCATGTAATGTTGTTGAGTTAGGGAGGTAACCCCGAGTTGGACAGTGGTGCCAACTCAACTGAAAGAGTAAAAGGGTAGAGAGAAAAGAGAGAGAGAGAGAGAGAGAGAGAGAGAACGAGAGATTTATCTAGGTGGAATGAGAGAATGGAAAGAGTGAGGAGACATCTGATCTGCCATACATGAGAGATGTGAGAGTGACTGGAAATCGCGGTAGAGGGGATCTGCTCTTTCTCTGTTTCTCGCTCTCTCTCCCTCTCTCTATCTCTTCTCTCTTTCTCTTCCTCTCACCTCTAAACTTTGTCTCTCTACTCACCAGCGATGCGTAACTCGCAACCTTCAGACCGCTTCAACAGGCTTGGCCTAAAGTCATATGCGAGGGATGCTGAAAGTGGACAGTAGAAAGCATAACTACCTTTCCCTGTCTTTCTCGCTCACTCTCCTAATGACCTCACACTCTCACTTTCTCTCACTCTCTCTTTTTTTCTGCTCTGTCATCACTTTTCTTCATCTCTCCACATTACAACTTGTTTTACTCTCACTCTTTTCACAGTTTGAATAGAGTCTTCGCTCCCATTTCACTCTCATCCTCTCCAAAATACACTGTCGAACCTTACCCATTTCTTTCTTGCAGTTCTTCTTCCAAGTTTTCGCCCCGCGATGGCCTTATGAAATTACCCCGCAGTATAGAAGAAACAAATGTTTTCACACAGCGAAAATCAGAAGAAAAATGAAATGACAACTTCGTTGTGCTCCGTCCATGTGTTCCTACTTTCTGGACTATAAGTATATGTATAGAATACATTTATAATAGAAAACAATAATTCTTCCGAACGCTTATTTCACACCATCAAGATAGAATATAAAGGCGCTAGACAAACGAAGATATTGGCCATCTAGAGTTCACTGATTTACTTGTGAGAAAGAGTACCTCAAAGCTGTTTTGGAGAGCACCTTGACATTCTGGCAGAACTGCATGGGCAGGCATCGAGAAAGCACTTGAGAATTCGTTTATTTATTTTTATTTATTCATAAAACGATATTACTATTGTAATTCAACATCATTTTGAAAGACGTGACTTTTTGATTTTGTCATTCCAAGTTTTTGCTTGATGTCAATTTTTTTGTAACACAACTAAGACACAGAATCGATGTCATAATATCTGACACGAGTAAACGTGTACGTACACAGATAGTCGACGAAGATTGAGTCTACTCCATGGCATACTTCCCTCTTCTGCCAGTATCAATACTTCCACTACTCTCTACGCAAGCGTCGCTTTACCGCAACACAATTGGTTTAGCGCCCACATCGCTCAGAAATCCTTGACTTTTTACTGAAATCACCTCCCGCCTCTTCCCGCCTCCCACAGCTCCTTCACTTCATAAACCTTTTCTTTCGTACTACAGAACCCGGAGGAATATAAAAAGGATGTTTGCGAGGATCAAAGCACCTCAGATTTCATCTATGCCTTCAGCTGCTTGCCTCTTTCTTGTACAATGAGCCTAAGACAACCGCTATTTTCTTTTCTGGCAGTAAACAACTTGCCAAGCAGCACAGCCAAATATACGTATAGTTCAAATGTCAACACGTAAGCCCTCCAGGACAAGTGTTTTCGGTCATCTGCCTGAATTCGTCCCACCAATATTGCCACCGGTCAATTCAAAACGAAATATCACTTCTCTCTCTCTCTCTCTATATCTCTTGTCTCATGTCTTTCTCACTCTTTCTATCTCTCTCTCTCCCCTCATCGCTCTACTTCCCAACATTCATTGAATCGGTTATTTGGAGGACACCCAATCCGTGCCCGGTCCTTGCCTCGCGGCTTCTTCTTTGCTCTCCCTCTCGTTTTTTTCCGGGACTGTACATAGATGCTATGAAAGTGTCTTTCCCACCATGCGTTCAGTCTTCCATATTTCCATTTTCCCCTTCTTATGAAGATACCTATTTTTTAAATACCAACTAAAGTAAGAAAAAAAGATAAAAGCGTTTATTCCATGTATTCATATAATAAATCTCCGCTATCACATGGAAAGGTTATTGAGGGCATCCACGAGGAATGCCTTGTGTACGTCGTCTTTGTCTCGGTCCTATAGGAGCTCTGATTCGCTCTCACCTCTCGCTTTCTTTCCTTCTTTCTACCTCTCTCTTGTCTCTCTTATCTCTCTTTCTTTCTCTCTCTCTCTCTCTCTCTCTCTCTCTCTCTCTCTCTTTCGCCCTTTGTCTTGTCGTCATTTCGATGGACTCCATTTTCTTTTTGGGTGATATGTATATCGGAGGGTGCATCCGAATACGCATCCTTCATCGCCTTCCACGCCTTCCATTCCATCCGTTCTCACATTTCCGGAGAGGCAGCTCCTCTCGGGGGTGTTAGCTCTACCTTGGAAAGAGTGAAATTGAGAAAAGGCAAAGGTGATTTGAAAAAGAGTGTGAAAGGGAGAAAGGGAAACGAGAGAAAGAGAAGAAAAAAAAGAACGGATGGAAATGTTGCCAAAGGGAAGCAGTCTGTACTTTTCGTTTTCAGTACTTTTCAGACAACAACGAGTGTTGGCAGCTTTCTATCTCACTCAGATTAATTCCATAATAATGTAAAAATAATAATCTTCTCATTTAAAAGAACCAAGTACCAAACCATTTTACTGTAAATCTTTGGTTTCGATGCCCTCTCTCCCTCTCACCCCCTCTCTCTTGCTCTCTCACTCTCTCACACACTTCCTCTCTCTTGCTCTTTCTCTCACTGTAATTTCATAAGTGAGCCATCGACGTCATTCGAGTGATAGATGAATAAGTAAACGGTTATATTTCCTTGCTTAGGAAGTAACCAGGGATAACACGCGAGATTGAAGAGGAATCGGGTGTGGAGAGGGGGTGAGGACTCTGCTTAGTATGACCCATTTCAGTATAGCTTATTAGTTATGCCCCTCTCATAATATTGACAAACGTGATAGAGTCAAGAGATACAGAAAGAATGATCGTGTGTTCACTTCTAACCGGTTCTCTTGCCATGCATATCTTGCTAATCATATGCATACAAACATGACAGAGTTCAGGTCTCTAACCTCCAATTACAAATATGGACGCACATGCATCTATGAGAGCAGTTTTGTAGTGTTTTCTAAAAGTACGTCAAAATGTTCCCCCTCCGCAAGGCTCTCTAAAATAAAAATAAAAGAAATATTAGTTTTCACTTCATTTTTCTTGTAGTGCGATCACATGTTCCACTTGTTATGTTTTTCGCATTCAACTCCGTCTGCCATCTCTAGGCTGCTTCTTGAGCCATAATTCAATTCATCGGCTCGAGATCACCAATTTCCATCAAATGACAATCTCCATTTCTCATTTGCGTACACTCCTCAACACGAGTATCAGGAAACATTTCGAATGTTCCCTACATATGCTTAATAATCTATTGGAAGTCATGTATACATTCTTCGAACAAAGCTTAGTCTTATTCTGACAAGACCCGCATGCGCTGTTTGCCATATTTTGTTCGAGTGAAGAGCGGTTTCTTCAGGTACTATCTGAAAAATACGCTAAGAAAGAGAGAAAGTTGTATTTGTTTGGGTGCAGCGATGCTCTGTTCTTGGAAGTCGATGTCTGCGAGTAACATCCTTCTGATCTCCTCATCACTTCTACTTCTACTCAGCACAACTACGGCCCGTCCACAGGTATCTCTTCAAATTATGGAAATGGAATAGAATCGGCATTTGTCTGGAATTGTCAGACGAATAGAACTTTCCTAATTTTTATTTGTATTAAATTTAGAAACCGTATATAATCACTACTGCAATTATACTCCTTGTCAGACGCATAACATAGTGGTGCGGTTCAGCGGGCCACTGAGCAACGGTAAAGTGATGAAGCTGCTCGACTCAGAAAGTAGGTACGAAGTCTTCAATGACGCACCCGTCGAGGCGCCGGCTAGGGAAAGGTACCCACTTATCTTGTAATGATTGTCATAACGTTATTCAGCGATAGCATGTATAAAGATCCAATGGGTCTTTTTCTATGAATAAAATGATGTATCTTCCGGTTGACCTGGAAACGCTCGGATATGGACGGCCCCTTCCGCAAGGTGCAGCTCCTCCAGAAAAATCGCTGCTTCTTCTCGCCCGTCAGCTGCCGTTGACGACTCCTTCTTTTTCACGGCTATTCAGATTTATAATAACGTTTCCAGCCTTTCCCGTCACTACTTCTGCCAATACACAATCTTGGACTTCTCTCCGCATGCATTGGATCTCTCAATTCGCCTTGTGCTTTTCTCTCAATTCCATCTCTCTTTCTTGCTAGCTCTCTCTCTCTCTCTCTCTCTCTCTCTCTCGCTTTGAAAATGTAAGAGGAAGTATCTTTATATAAAAAATACCAAATACAATCAATAGATATATAACTGTATTAGCACATATATTGACCGAGGTGCATCCGTTGTAGATCCTTTGTCATGTTAATCTGCTGCATGCCATGCTCCAGAATGAAGACACAAAGGCGTTGTTAAACGCAAATGAAAGCTGTGTTTCTTGTTTGATCTCGACTATCTTCTCTGTTTCTCTCTCTCCCTCTCTGATTCCCTCTCTGTCCCTTTCTCTCTTCGTCTCCTTCGCCCTCCATCTCCATCGCGTTAAGAAATGTTTTATCTGCTTCGATCACAGAGTATAACAACACCGTTAAAGTCAGACTGAACTGAGATGAATGCAGCTTCTTATCTTTGCCTATTATCAACGTACCGAGCCAGGAATCAACAATCTTCTCATAAGTTATCGCAGAGGCAGGAAAAGGAGTCATGATATTAAAATAAACAGTATAGCTTTGTCAATATGCTCAAACTGCATGAGAAGTATCAGCAAAGAAAGTTCTGCAGATGGGAAAAGATGCAAGTGACCTCGTCTCTTGCCTCCGTCTCTCCGCTGGAACGATGAGCGTAACCTCGACTGACCCAATTGGTTCAAACAGATGAGTAGTACATGCTGTTCCGTTTAAGAGCTGCATTCCGCAGACGAGAATGACCTAACGGAAGATAGAGAGAGAGAGAGAGAGAGAGAGAGAGAGAGCGAGGGAAAGAAAGAGAGAGCGAGAAAGAGTGAGCGAGCGAGCGAGAGAGAGAGAGAGAGAGAGAGAGAGAGAGAGGGAGAGAGAGGAAGAGAGAGAGAGAGAGAGAGCGAGGGAGAGAGAGAGCGAGGAAGAGAGAGAGAGAGAGAGAGAGCGAGGGAGAGAGAGAGAGCGAGGAGGAGGAGGAGGAGGAGAGAGAGAGAGAGAGAGAGAGCTTGCGGCATTCCTGCATCTCCCTGAACTCTCGGCCGTACCAGTCACTCCGTCCTCGTTCGCACACTCTCCGGTAGGATAAAAGCCGAGAGTCCCAGCCGTTTCCAGCATCGGAGACATCCGAGCACTACTTCGACTGACATTCATTTTCCTTTACTCTCTCTCACTCTCTCCCTCTCTAGATGGGCCCTACGAATACCACGACGACCCTGATAGTGCTGGGCGCGGCGGGTGCCGTGATAGCCGTGACTACATGTCTCTTCTCCATCGCCTCGATCGTCGCAGACATCAACCGCCTCCACGCCGATATCACTACTGGCGTTAGCGACTTCCAGGTTAACATTCACGTGTTATTTAATCTTACGGATTGTTGTTATTTTTATTATTACTATTTTATCACATAAATAACTTTTCTTTAATACAAAAATGAATTATCGTTTTTTAAAATAAAAGGCTACATAAAAAATTGAAGATGGTATCGAACGACGCATGGACACGAATGATGGCGATGCAGCACAAGCAGAGTGCTTCGTCCGACTCCGCCCCCCTGCCCTCCTTCTCCGGCATCTTCGGCTCCCGCACCAAGAGACAGGCGAACAACCAGTGCAACTGTGGCGTGGCGGCAACCAGCTGCCCGGCCGGACCCCCTGGTCCCAAGGGCGCGGACGGCGAGCGGGGCCGCGACGGCCAAGATGGAGTGGACGGTCAGCCAGGCCAGTCCGGCTACTCCATCGCACTCGCCGCCACCGTTCCCGATGGATGCATCAAGTGCCCGGCTGGTCCGCCCGGCCCCGATGGACCTCCCGGCAACGCGGGCCAACCAGGCCGAGACGGCCAGCCAGGACAGATCGGACTCCAGGGTGAGCCCGGACCCGACGGACCGCAGGGACCTCCCGGCGAGCCTGGCCAGCCCGGCACCGAGGGAAGAGCCGGCTCGAATGGACAACCCGGCCGTGATGGCCTCACTTATCTGCCCGGCCCGCCGGGAGAGGCCGGCCGCGACGGCCAGCCCGGTCTCCAGGGGGCTGCCGGCGCCCCCGGCACGCCCGGAACCGACGGGAAGCAGGGAGCACGCGGAGAGCAAGGACCGCCTGGATTCCCGGTTAGGGCTATCTTCATTCATATTTACATCCTAAGGCCTAAATGTGCAGGGACGTGGAGGCGCTCCAGGAGCACCTGGCGAGCTTGGCTCGGACGGCAACCCGGGCGAGGACGCCGCCTACTGCCCCTGCCCAGATCGCAACTCGTATGCTGGCAGTCTTTGAGCAGCTGCAACTCACACTCATTCATTGCTTCTTCACAACAATCATAAAGATTATTCTCTTCTCCGATTATTGAAGCATCAAATGCGAGTAGAGGGAGGGAGGGGATAGAAAGAGAAGACGAATGATCGCGAGAGAGAGAGAGAGAGAGAGAGAGAAGGGGAGGGAGAGAGAGAGAGGGAGAGGAAAGAAAAGGGTAGAGAGAGAGAGGAGTGAAAGAGATAGTAGAAAGAGCTTAACAAAGAGACTGAGATTCAAAAAAGATCCAACAGCTATCTGACAATGGATGACGAGACATCGTTGCGAGTGATTATTCTCGCCAAGATCCTCCCACCTCTGCTCCGCTCTCTCTGTCTTTCTCTCTCTCTCTCTCTCTCTCTCTCTCTCTCTCGCTTACTCTCACTTCTAGTATGTCAATGAGTTCCGTTCCGAGTGAGAGCTGACCACCAACTGGATGCTCTGCTAACCATCTTATACATTCATTCGAACAATCCAGAGAATGATATTTTTATTCTCTGGATCAGGACAAGTACGGAGAAGGTGCGGTGAGGGACAAGGACGAAAGGAGAGGCGAGGCGAGACGAGACATCATGAGAACATCGGTTCTCTCGGAGTGGGCTTTCTTGAATCGAAGAATGGCCGAGTCGTATTCCTTGACCACGTCGAGGATCGCGGAGTCGGCGGGACCAGATGGGGCCGATCCCTTTTCGACGGCAGTGTTGAGAAGCTGTAAGAGAGCAGAGATCGAAAGACAAAAAGAGAGAAAGAGGGAGAGAGAGAGAGAAAGAGCAGAACGTAGTGAAAGAGAGAAAGAGTAGAAGAAAGAGAGAGAGAGAAAGAAAGAGTGAAAGAGAGAGAGAGAAGAAGTAGGGAGAAGAAGGGTCCCACCGTGTTCAGTGTGCACTTAGCGTCATGGAACTGGCAATATGCAGTGTCCATCTCTTTTCCATGCATCAGCGCCTTCGCCATCTTGGCGTCGCTGGCAGCGTCTCGTCCAATCGCGAGGTACCCGATGTGCAGCTTGAGCAGCCGTTCAAAGTGGGGCTAAGCAGTGCTCTATTTTACTAAATGCAAACACTCCTAACCAGCCTCTTCCGGTAGATCCTGTAACTGGTCGTCGTACTCTTCCCGTAGGTCTTCAGAGAGAATTGTCCGGCCGGCAGCTTCACGGTAGGTCGGCGGTTGTAGATGAAGCGAGGTTTGCGGAGACGCAAGCTGGGGGGCTTTTCGGTGGGCACGACGAAAAGAGGCCTTAGAGAGGCAATCCTCAAAGAAAGCAAACAATAGTATACTGTTGTCTCTCTCCTCTCTCTCTCTCTCTCTCTCTCACTCTCACTCCACTCTTACATCACTAACAAGTCTTGAGCTCCTTGAAGCTCGCGCTGCGTCGCCGAGGCACTCATGGGCACCCTTCGTCCAGTCAGGGGAGAAAAAAAAACTAATAGATGATACTTCGATCCACTTCCAAAGCTTTTATACTCTCCAATATGCACTTTCAATGCACTTCCCCCCTATTTTAACAATTCCGACAAGTCCTCTGCTGACCTTAAAGTTGTCTTGACCTTTCATTTTTACACGGATTCGTTACCTTTTTTTTAATTCGATTTGTCTAGAAACATATACGATTTCTTATAGTGCACATTTTCGGAAACTGTTTATGATAATCTGTTTTGTTCAATATTATTAATAAAACCATTATTTGCATATAGTCTCACATTTGCACGTTTTAGGCAGCTAAAAATTAGTCTAATATTGCTATTCTCCATTCTACTCGGGTGAAAAGCTAATGGCCAATAAATGGTTCAGTAACTACACATAAATACCGCAAATAATAGCAATTTACCGATGGGCATTCAAACAATTTTCGAACGGTTCTGCACGTGGATCCAACCAATACACAATTTTTTCAGCGGTAACTTGCACATAACAGGCAGATAACCTGCGCATAACTGACAATAATTAGCCATTATACTGTGTACTGTAACACTAAAAATCAGAGTACTGTGGCACTAAAATTATTATTTTTGTTTCGTACTAAGTTCCGAACCAACTACCTCTTTACAATTAGCTCGGCCCCCATGAGGGTGCCAAACAAACAAAAATTCCGCTCCTTGGAAGTAGGAGCGGAAACGTAGCCCCTTCATATATGACGATGCCAACTAAAAAAACCGTCGTTTTTGCGTTTTCGAGAAATTTGTGACATGTGTGGGTGTACTAAACTGCACATTTTTCTGAGCATCTTTATTCACGTACAAAAGTGTGCAAAAACATTTGCACATAAAAATACATGTACTAACATGCGCATATATCATTTTGGAAAATGAGCATGAAAGTACGCGTATAAATGTGTACAGGAATCAGACTGAAAAATGAGCAGAAAAGTACATGAACTAAAGTGCTCAAAATTCATCATAAAAAATGAGCACGAATATACGCGTACAATATGGCGCAAGAAAATGTGCGCAAGAAAATACGCGAACAAAATTGCTCAAAATTTTTGCGCAAGAAAATGCGCGTACAAAATTGCTCAAAATTTTTGCGCAAGAAAATACGCGTACAAAATTGCTAAAAATTTTTGCGCAAGAAAATACGCGTACAAAATTGCTCAGAATTTTTGCGCAAGAAAATACGCGTACAAGCATGCTCATTTTTTTTTCTTCGAAAAATTGCAACAGAAGAAACTATTTCACAGGATGAATGAAGTCTGGTATTGAAAAAAAGTTTAAAACACACTGTATCATAAGCATGACAGAGAAAATTGCTCGAATAAAATATCACGAATTTACAGAAAAAAAAGAAAAATTTCCAACCCCAACCATTTTTAGTTCCCATGAAGAGTGGGAGTCGAAGGTGCCTGATTCTCGTTGTCGGAACAACTGCCTTCCAATTCCAGAGCATCGACCTCTTCAATGTCAGCATCGTCATCTTCAATGTCGTCAATAACAGCATGGTCAAACTGCTTGGCATATACGTCTTTGAATGGAGAGACTTCCCTTCCCACAATCGCGATTGCATCAGCAACAGCAACCAATGGCAGACATCCTAAAGTTTTATAAGAATGGAAAATGATCTCCAGGAAGGGAACAGCATCGCTGGATCTATGTTTCGCGTAGTCATAAGCCCAGTAAGATTGAAACTTACTCTTGAAAATCTCCAAGGAGCCGGAAAATGCGATGTCGGCGGGACCAATCGCTGTTCCCTCCGATTGTCTCGTGTGTTCTCGCAGACATCGCAGGGCCCCGACCATTCTGTCCTAGAATACGGTAAACAGTGCTAATAATATTTATTTTAAAAATTAAACCAAAACACGGCGCAACGCACTATAGTGTTGAACTGAGAACAAACACCCTTAAATATTTTCGGAAGCCTACTGAAAGATTTACGAAAAAAAGACCGTAGAAAAAGAGAACCAACAGTGGGCACAATGTCTTCCACGATGCCCGAGATTCGAGAGAGATCGCTGAGGCTCAGCTGATCTCCGGCCGCCTTCACAAGCAGTTGAACGTCGAGAACTACCGACTCGAAAGAAGAACCTAGAGAGATAAATATTACTTCTCAAATTTAAAAAAAAATATGATCTATTTCAATTATTGGAGAGTCAGGAAGAAAAAAAAAGGACTCACCATCAGTTCTACGCGGCAGCTGAACAATGAAGCGATGAGGAGGACTCATGCGCAGTTTAGTCTCGATCAGCTTTCGGAAGCTTTTCTCCGGCTGCCCAACGAAGATGGCCACGTAAGATCGACGTTTGAGAAAGCTTTCCAGATATACATTGTCGCTCTGAAATGAAATACTGATGGGAAATGAAATACCGATGGAATGAGGCTTAAAAAAGATGTACTATATTCTAGCCAACTCTGGTCCTCTCTGTAAGATTTGTTAATGGGTATGTTTCTCTGCTATGTAATAACTTGTGAGTAAAAACGAACCGGGTCAGCAACCAGTACCATTGTTGGCGCCTTTTCGAACGAGCAGATGGTGCTGAACTTCGCAGAGGTCCGGGAGAGTCTTTTCATGAGACGCTGTCTTATTTCTTCAGGCTTCAGTGGATTCTTTCTCGGGACTCGGAGTATTTTCCTGGATGAACAGGCACAATCTTAAATTGCATTGCCTCGAAAACTATAAACTTTACTTTATGCAGGAAGGAAATTGTTCAAACTTGTAATTCTGTAAAAAAAAGTGCTCACTGTAGCGATTTATACAAGGCGAGCTTCTTCGGTAGACCATTAAGGATATGTTCCGCTTCTTTTCGGCAAATACCCCGCTCGAGAAGAACTTGCAAAGCGGAGGGCACAACTTCCAATAGCTGCTGAAATGATTGAAGAATGGTCAGGTCAAAAACAATTATGTTCTAAAAATTATTTTAAAAACGTGGGATCGCATCCGCAACGCTTTTTAACCAAAACAATTTAGAAAAGTTTATCTCAACAAGGAATCATCATCAAACCTTCTGAAACTGTCCAGGGTTCAGTTGGGCAGAGCCGAGAGCTGATAGAAGAGTATTGACACCCTCCTTATTCTTCGAATACTTGTCCAAGACCAGTTTCCAAAGCCGGGCGGTGTTTACTTCATCCTTCCATTTCACCTAAATTTAATTGTGTATTATTTTGTCTATAATATTTTTTTATTATTTTCAGATATTACATGTAGCACTGATAAAAACACACGCTGGTAAACGCAGGACACTTGCATATTTAGGTTACAATATCCAATAATGGAATCAGTAATGCTTTAAAAAAAATTTGCTAAAAAATAAACAACTTACAGCTACTTCTCGAACATTCGACCACGCGTCATCGTCAAGGGTCGCCAGACAGACGATTGGTGTAGTCGGGTAGGTCTCTTCGCAAAGAAGCTTGTGCACCTAAAAGAGTTATTTTCTTGGGAAAAAGATACCTACAGTGTTTTATTCTGCATGATAAGGTAAGAATAATGGGAAAAACCTAGAGAAGAATATTTGCTGACCACATCGCCAACCCGCTTCTTCGACATCTGGACACGACTGCTTTCACCCAGTCCCAGCAGGTCGATCAGGCGTCGAGCATGTGTCGCCTAAATGTAAAGGATTTCTCTTAAAATTTAAAAAAAAAATCAGGTATGCTTGCATACCGTTTTCGAAAACTACACAATGGTAAGAAATAGCGTTAAAGAAAAGTTTATTTTTTATAAAATATTTACCTTCTCAATCACCGTGTACGGTAGACGCGTGTCTTCAGATGCCACTGTTACGAGCGCCGCGGCTTGCCGTGGCAGCTGTTCACACTGGCATTTCAGCTTAATGAATCTTATAGTACTCAGGACGGAGTAATGCAGGCGAAAGATAAGAAAAGCTTTTCTCATACTGTAAACTATTCAAGTATCAGGATACTGTAGGAAACGTCAAGAATCCCAGAAAATTGGCTTCTAAAGCTGCTTTAAATGTAATAACGCAAAGCGAAGTTATAAAAAAACTACAACTGAATGCTAACTTTGCCCGCGAAGAATGGTCCTTTGTTTTCCAGCGCCCGTTCTTCATTGAGTTGGAGCAGCGCGCGAATTCGATGCTGCCCGTTCAGTACGATGTACCTAAATATACCTTTTTCGTCGTCATTCTAGCACATAAGTCTTAAAAATCCAATTTGTAAACAGTAAGTGCGTATTTCCCAGTTATACAGGAACAGCTAGTATTTTATAACTTAAATCATTCTCGCAGTAATAAATTGGGCTCACCTTCCACTTTCTAGCGTTACGGTAGGCCGGCATGAACATGTTAACATGCAGCCGGACAGGAAGAGTTCCTTCATCTTGTGAACGTGTGCCTCGTTAACCTCGCGTAGGACTCCCACGATGTCAAGATCCTCCAGTGGTAACTGAATTTATAACACTAAAATGGACAATGTGGTAGAAATGCGACATTCTGATTAATTCATTTAAAATCCCCTTTAAAACATCATTTCAAGGTCCTAGGAAGTTGAGTATTTAAATAAAAATAAATTCTAATGCCCACTTCCAGCTTTAAATTTTAACCAATCCGAAAATAAAGTCGACAAAACATTAATTTTTTATGCAATGGATCATATCAAATATAAACTCCATTATCATGCATAATTCAGCATTTCCTTTGCTTGATTTTAATAAAACTCTCTAACCTCTACTATTTCCTTCGACGTTGTTCGCCATTCTGCAATCTTAGACATGGCATCATCCTCTTGTAGAGCCAAGTTTGCAGCATGCTCTGTTAGAGGGCGTTTCCGCCGATGATAATGGACCTTCTGAAGTAAAATTGTATTGTACAGGTGTGGAAAAGAAGAAGGTCAACATTATAAAACATAATTAGGCTTATGAAGAAGGAAACATCTTGCCTTGGAAATCTGGCCAGAATTGGGGTTGGTAAGGGTAGAAGATTCCTGTCGTATTGGTGGCGGGCGATTATCCGGGCTTCCATTATTAGAAGAACACTAAACATCACACCTGACATCTCATGGAAATTTGCAACCTATTTATTACGAATTAGCACAAACCGTGAATAATTACAAAATTTCAAAGAAGAAACTTTCAGCAAAATGTTTATTAAGCAGGGAAAAACCTGTTCAATGGTGTCTTCGGCAACGCGAGCCATCTTAGAAGGTGGCGACCCAGACATCGATGACGGTTGCGAATCCGCTACCACATCTGAGCCATTCATATTCCTTAAGAAACAAGCATATTATAATCTCACTGAAGTAAAAACAAAATATCAAAAAAGTCGAATAGCGATAACGAGTGGAAAACCAATTTATAGTGAGGCAAATGGTTACTGTCAGAAGTTTCTGGAAGTTGACAATTAGTATAGATCGCCAACTTAAATTACGGCTGATAATGATAAATCATGATTTCTTCTCTTCGAACGATGGTGATTTTTTTTTGCTGCGTTTTTCAATCGTGTTTTCAATTCAAACTGATTTAGAGTCTGCATGGATATTTCGGCTCTTACAACCATCTTGGACAAAGGCCGTGCTTATCAAGAAAGCTTTACGGATTATGCTGACTCCGATCTTGCACTGCTTCAAGACCGGTGCTGTCTTCAGCACTGCTCCGCCTACTTGTCCAGGTTAGCATGCCGTGATATCAAACCATTTAAAATATGATATTAGTTCACTAACATTCTAGAAGTTATGACCCTGAGTGTCAGTCTTGAAAATTGGCCAATATTCGTTGTTCAATTGAAATTTTTTTAAAGTTATTATCGATGAATTAGCTGTGCATTTTGAGGACTGTTGCTATTAGCTGAACGTGAAAGGAGATAATGGCACGTGCGATGTATTCTTTCAGAGCAGACGTTAACGTGTTGCGAGCATTGTTGTACGACAACACGCTCGGCAAGGCAGGTCGAGCGAAAAGTGAAGCGATCCGTCTCATTGTTAGTCCACTTTTTAAATGGTTGAGTCCAAGCAGAATAACTTAAACCCGACTTTCTTATATATTGTATCGTGCCTTACACTGGAAATTGAATGAATTCTGAATGATATGTTTTCCATTTAAATAGGCTGTTTTCGCTGAAAATCATAAAAATTATAGCTTATTTAATGAGTAAATTTAGGTGCTAAGTTTCGCCGTCATGCAGAACAATGACATTCTCCTGCAACCGACAGTTAATGGAAGGAATGTCTGCCATCTTTTTCTCTGCAGGCTCGTCAACATAACTCAGCGAAGGTGAGTATTTCTTCACCCGTTCTAGTTTGTTCTTTGAAATAAATTACTATTGCATGCAATTCATTACGAGACAGCACGTCTACTATCGTATTTAATGTTTCTAGACTTGCGAAATGGCTTGAAGAGATGAAGACCGGTTCATCTAGCACCATGCATGCAGCAGAGGGCTCGACAAGGCCAACTACGTCAACTCTACATGGTTGTGCTCACGTCTTGACTGCTGTCCACGATAATGGCCAAGATCATCCTTGCAGCGGGACGATGCTACCTGCTGGAGTCACGAAAAGGTAGCCGATGAAGTTTCACTGTTCCTAGTGTAACCAGTTTTTAACATGTTTCAATTTTTCAATTGACCCTCCCAAAAATAGCACTGGAAAAGTTATGTAAATGCTGTCAAAACCATCCGATTTTTATGGTTTTTTTCGATTCATAGCCCCTGCGATTTTTTTCTTTCTTTATCAACGACAAGGAAGTCAATAGAAAATAACTTCTTCATTTTTTCTTGTTTGAGTGCTATTCTTGTGGTTAACAGCAACATGAAAATGTTGTACTGTGTTTTTCGTCGCTTATAAATGCCCGCCATGACAAGAAGAATTACATTTCGAACTCAAAATGTGCCATCTCTTGGGGCCACCCTTACTTATAATTAAGGTCTTTTTTTCCACATTCGTTAAGTTGACGGGTCGTAAGCTTCACTTTCGAAAGGTGCAATCACTTAACTTATCATGACGACAGATTTATTTTATAGAAATTTTGACTATCTGAAATGAACTATTTACAGACGGACAACCACCTAAGATGCCAGGTGTGTTTGTCGCTCTCCGACATGATCAGAAGGAAAACTGGAACAACGAGGGAAGAGGCATGTCGCCTGCGTAAATGCCACTTTGCTTCTGTCCTGTACGTTACTTTGATGTTTGAGGTCTTTCGCATTACTTGAAGTATCTAGTTCCCATACGATTTATATCGTTTAATTTAGAAAGGAGCGCTTAGCAATCTCGACAGCTGACTTGCTTTCTCGAGCTGCTTCCGACGAGATGTTGGTTATGCGAATCGATGGTATGGGAAAGCATTCGACTAAGGTTCGACAAATTGTTCACCTTGAATGTTATGACTTACTTCAGAAAGAGAAAATAATTGCTCATGATAGAAATAACTTCTTCAGTTGCCTGCTCTAATTCAACGACCAAAGAGCGTTGATGACGTTTCTAGGCAGAACGTTGACGTGTACGGAGTGCAACTTTCAAGGCTCGGTATGACATTTTGTCTATCAATTATGATATTGATGAATTTACGATTAACTTTGCTTTAATTTTATTACATTACTGTTGTTCTAGGAGAGGACGGTCATCAGTTTTTCAACCTTGCCATGCTGAACATTTTCGAAGCGTATGGCGGTGGCTCTCATCAAGCATGCTCGTATATATTACACAGCTTAAACGAGGTTGTTTTTTTAACGACATTAAGAAAAAAAATTACAGATCATAGAACAATTGAATTGTTAAGCGAAAATAGACATATAAATAAACTCACCGTGAATAAGAATAATTTTAGCCTGTTGTGTAGATTGATCTGATTCCGAGACGACTACTCATTCTAGCGGACAACGCTGCGTTGATGAAGTCGAAGATCATGCATGCCTTCTACGGGTGGATTCTGCTAAACCTGCCAATTGATGAGGTATTCCATTCTGTTTATTTGGGTGATATTTTTATATGGTGCTTGTTTTACTCCTTAAAAGTTATTTACTTGATAGTGACCCACTTCAAAACTTGCACTTACAGCAATATTTTTCAGATTACTGCAGTTCACTTCTCGGTCGGGCACACTCATTGCGAAGTTGACGCTTTTTTTGGCTCCATTGTGAAGCGCCTTCGGCAGCACAATGCTTATACACCAGAAGGTATGCGTTGTTTCATCAATACCTCTTTGCGCATCATCTAGCCAAGTTTGGTGTAGCCTATTTTTCTTTGAAACCTTATTTTCCGAACGAGAATATTAAAGCAATTTTTCTTATTTGCTAACAATATGCAATTCAAATTATCGTTTGATTTTTTTTCTACAGTATACTTTCAAATGCTTCGTTTTTTTTAGAACTTGCGAAAGTTATCGGTATGGTGGGAAACACGCGAGTGTTAGCCATGCCGACCCAGTATAACTTCTCCGTCTTGGGACAATGCGTAAACGAATACTCGAACAGAAGTCGGCAAAGATACTTTCGTTTCTTCAAAACAGATGGAGGTACCCTATTGGTTTCTTTTAGGCATTCTTATCGCAGAATAAGAATAGTTTTTTTAATGTAAAGGATAAAAGCGTATAGGATATACACATGGTAGAACGAAGTATATTCTTTGACAGTTGTTCGATTCACGTTTGGCGGCGAACTTCCCAAGGACTTGATAACGCTGACGGAAGACGCTGATGTTTCTGCTGCGTTTCCATTATTCAAGGTTAGTATTCCGCTATGACTTCTGCAATTTTTTTTTTTTTTTTATGGAACTTTCGTTAATAATAATTAGTTTATCTTTATAGGCAGATTCTGTGGCGGCCCTTCGCAACTTGCTTCCACCTCAGCTGTTTCCTGATTTCGGCAAGTCCCAAGTTGCAGCCGACACTCTCTTGAAAGTCTGTAATGCGTTTCTCGATGACGAACAGCGCAAAGAGATCACGCAGATCCCATTGAAGCTGCGCGATACTCCAATTGGTCAGTTTAAAGTAAATGTTTTCTGAAAGATTAGATGGGATATTCCAGAAGCTCATTAACGGACCTGTAATATCTTTCTTATTCCTTTCACTAATTGAAATCGAAAACTTTAAGAATTTTCTGTGCTAGCCTATACCGCTTGATTGCACTTTCTTCAGTGCCATTGTGTGATCTGCTCGATGAGTTGTCAGCAAAATGCTGCCAACGACCTGACAATGACCCCGCCTCTGAGGCTGATGACGTGTACGCCTTCCTAAAGAGCATGGGTTACAAGGCCAGCGCTCCGTATGCGAAGATGGCTCCCCTTCGTAGTGAGAACGAGAGAGAGTAGGCTTAGTTAATGAACTTATTAACAGGAGATTTTTTTTCTTTGAATTATAGGATATTTAGTTGTCTTTGAAATAATACAAGCTTTAATTTACTAGGAATAACTAACAGGCATTTTTAAAATAATTTTTGTTTTTTTTTTATTTCAAAGCCGGTATGTGCATGTATATTCCTGCTAATTTTTTTGAGATTTTTGTACGTGTTTTTTTCGTTCTCAATTTTTTGATCATTTTTGTACGTGTTTTTTCTTGCACATTTTTTTGAGCACTTTCGTACATGCATTTTTGTGCGCGATTTTTTGAGCACTTTTGTACATGTATTTTTGTGCGCAATTTTTTGAGCACTTTTGTACGCGTACTTTCTTGCGCAAACATTTTGAGCACTTTTGTACGCGTACTTTCTGGCCTAGATTTTCTGCACACTTTTGTACGCGTATGTTCGTGCTCACTTTCTTCTATAGTTTTTGAGCACTTTAGTACATGTACTTTTCTGCTCATTTTTCACCCCGTTTTATGAGCACGTTTGTACGCGTATATTTTTGCTCACTTTTTAAAATTATTTTGAGCAGTTTAATACATGTACATTTGTGCTCATTTTTCAGCCCGATTTCTGCACACTTTTGTACGTGAATAAAGATGCTCAAAAAAATATGCAGTTTAGTACACCCACACATGTCACAATTCTCTCGAAAACGCGAAAACGACCGTTTTTTTAGTTGGCATCGTCATATATGGGGCGCGGATAAAAACCGCTGATTTACAGAAGAATAAAGACTGCAACTCTTGTGCTGACCGCGCACCCTATACTTGCCGGCTTTAAAAAACAATGGTTTACCCCTTAAAAAGAATTTCCCGCCATTTCCCATGTTCAAATTTTTTAATGGCCAATAAATGTTACGTTAGTTGCCAGTTGAAGGTACAACAATACTAATTTACCGATTAGTAACTGGCGAATTCTGAACCATTATTTCGCCAGTCTGCAGGTTTTGTGCCAATCTATCATTTTTGCGCACGGAATTTGCCATTAGCTTTTCACCCGAGTAGTATCAGCTTCTTGCATGGTGTGTTCCCATTAAGACTCGGTTTGTCGACGTGCGAATTGCTGCTGATTCTGTATATATTCGGATGATTTCATTAGATTGCGCATACACCGAGATATTCAATGCGGTCTGATTGGCACGCCGCGCCCATTTCTGCCATTGTTGGGGCACATCGCTGTAGATCATTTATTGGGCAGTTCTTAGCATCTCGCGCTCTTCCTTTTGGTGCAAGAACAGCGCTGCCCGTTATTCTTCGCAGATCATTTAGCTAGCGTGCACGAACATGCTTGCCACTTCCACTTCGCTTCTTTCATTTGATCCCTCGCGTTTTTTTTCCGTTGTGGATAATATATGGAGAGAGTTGACGTGGTATGGCTGTATTTCGATCATATGTTCTCTTTCTTCCTCACCATTTATTTTGTGTTTAATGTAATCATATTTTTATTCCAACTTCTGCTGATATTTTCGTTGTAAATGAGCAGCGTGACGAGCTGATCATTTTCTTTTTTTCTTATGGAGCGCGTCTCCCATGGACGACCAATGGGACGCGTTCCGGTCGCAGAAGAGAGCATCCGTGGCCGCCAGGCATGGCCCGCCCCTTCTCGCCTGGATGATCAAGTCACTTCAAGTTGTCAAGGTCAGCTATCTCTCTCTCTTTCTCTCTATCACTGAACGGAATCCTCTTTGCCTATCCTCATTTTCCCTCCTTGCCAGCTGCTTCTATTCCTGGCCACTCACTCTCTCTTGATTGGCGGCACCCTCTTCTCTCGTCTCGCTGCAGTCCTTCTTGCCGGGAATGTCCTTCCTGCCAGTCATCAGCACCATGCCAACTATGAACGGCAGTGCCATCTCGAAGGTAGTATTCCCGTTGTGTTGATGGGAAGATGGTAAGGTATTAGTGTGGAGGAGAGAGAATCAGAGAGGAGAGATAAAGAGTCATTCCAGTTCCCCGCTCTCCTCGAGTTCGCACAGCAGCGCTGCTTGCTCTCTTCATGATCCAAGCAGCCCCGGATGTCCTGGCCATGGCTCGTTCCTTCTTCCGAGTCCTGTCCCATTCTCGCCGTCCCGGGCGAGTTCGCTTTACGGTTCGTTTAGGGTTCGATCAAAAGACTCCAGCCTTTGTTCAACTGAAGTCTTCAATCTCTCACCAATCTTGTCAATCTCTACTAAATGAAGTGCTTCTTACTATCCATGCTAAATTAGTCGTGGTTGAGGTGGTTGCCGTTGAATTGTTCCGTTCCTGCGGTGTCCTCCTTCTCTTTCTCTGCGTGCTCCCTTCCCTCGACATCAAACACGCCCTCTTCACACTTTGCGCTGTTCAACTCGTGCCCATGTTCCAGGTAGCCTTTGCTGGTTATTACACCACTTTCTTGTAAAATGAAGAAGAAGGGATGTTAAGGACCTTGTCGGCTACCTGTCGCGGACTCAGAATCCGGAGATTGCTCTTGGGAGAAGGCTTCGTCTCCTCTTGGCGTCGGCCCCTCACTTCATTCTCTGCTTGCTTCTGTTGTCGGCAACATATCTTTGGTTTCTTCTCTTCCTTTATCTGTGTCGTATTATGGTAATAACACGGTCATCTGGCTTAAGAATGGTGTTATAAATAAAGCAATAAAGGGAGGGGACGATTATAGAATTGTAATTGTTTTGTTCGCTTCAGGTCTATCCTCGACACTTCCTTCAGCCACTTCATAGTGTTGCCTATCGCCATCTTCCTACTTTCCGTTGGTTTCTGGGAGGCTTGGATCACACCCGCCCATGCTGGCTCTTACTTCCATCATCTCTACCAGGTTAGATTAAGACTTCTTTTTTGTTGTTGTTCGAGAATGCATTTGTCCTCTGCTTAGATCAAGTACGGAGTGCGTAAAGTGAATGATGCGACTCGTCTGGTGCTCTCCTCCACTCGACTGATCGCCGGCATGGCCATCCTTGAACACGCCCTTCTCTCCACTCCGGACTCGACTTGGCATGATGTGGGGAAAGTCATCACCACTTTCAGCATGCGGCACCATCATTCGTTCGTTATTTCTTTGCTAATTTAAACATGTGTTTATATAACAATAATTACGACTACAGTATTATTTTGAAAAGTTGTTTGAATGAACCCCTTTAAAAAGGAGATGTACCACCTTGTCCATTCTGCCAGTCGCGTTCTCCTCCTCGGCCTTGGCGTGGCAGTGTTGAATGGTGTACTCCGCTCGGCCACCCGCTTCCTAGGCGCGATGAGACTGCGAGTGCCGGCCGGTCTCCATCCTCTCACCCTCGTGCAACCCGTGGCCATCCTCGCAGTCCATGCTTGGTGCCACTTGTTCAGTCTCTGCTCCATTGGCAAGGATCTCGCTGGAATTGGACTTGCTGTGAGGTATGAGTTGAATGTCGATTTTCGAGGAAATTGCCGCTTTTGGCTAATAGAGCTTCCTATGGGGAGGATTTGAAGGGATATTTGACTGATGGTGAGATACAAGAGGTTGCGTAACCTGAATAGACCCTCCTTTTGTTTCTGAAGTGTCCCTGTTAATAGATGCACTGTCCGAGCTGACATCATCCCTGACGACACTTACATCTGCTTCATCTGGCTCGTCATCTCCGTCTATCGAGCCTACCAGAGCGCGGTTCGGCCGGAGTTTGAGCAGTGTGATGAAGTGTGAGTAGTGAGAATAGGTGGTTACGGTAACACCGGAAGAGGAACTCTCATTTGCAGTCTCGAGTCGATGCCCGCTGTCTGCAATGGCCTCTGCATTGAGCAGTCTCTCGTCATCTTTGAGCACTCGCTCTACAAGAATGTCCGTTTTATTCTCCTTTCTCCGCGGCCTTTCCTACCGCTGGCTTCAAGATGGCAAGACTCATTTCTCGCCGTTATGGGTGTCCTTTATTTCAGGAAACAAGAATCGATGAAGGCGATGAGGACCATGAAGACGCATCGGATCCTCTTTGGTCAGCTGTTTTTTTTCTTTTTTTACTCTGATGTGCAGACATCTCTCTCCTCTCATCTCTCCCCTCTCTCTCTTTACTCTCCTCTCTCCTTCTCACTCTTTTTTCTCTCTCTCTCCTCTCTCTCTCTCTCTCTCTCTCTCTCTCTACAGTATCCGCAGTGACGAAGGTGACAGAGTGAGCACTCTGTATGTCTGCGCTACAATGTGGCACGAGACGCGCACGGAGATGACCCAGATGTTCAAGTCCATTCTTAAGTTAGCGCCTTTCTGCTTGTGGATGTAAGTTGTGGCTCAGCTAATTCATTCTTCATCTTCAGACTTGACGAGGAACGTGAGATCCGAGACATGAAGAGACGGAGAGATGGTCTTCAGTTCAAACTCGAAGGTTGCAACTTTGTATTCAAATGAGAAGAGCCGATTTGAATCTCCCGCCGATTTGCAGTGCACATTTTCTTTGACGATGCCTGGGAAGACTTATGCGAGAGTGGCCGAACACCCAATCAATACTTCCAGACTTTCTTTGATCTCATCTGCGAGCTCACAGAGTACGGCAATGCTACTGTTTCAATGGGTGTTACAAGAGAATCGCGTAACTTCATAGTTCATTACGGTCTAACGATATCCTTTGGTCTTGTGCACTGGAAGAGGAAGAGTGTGAAATATGAGCTGAAAAAAGATACAGGTTGTTCAATGATAGGAGCATATATCTCACAGTCTTATACAAACTCATTCTCTATCGTTCCATTCCTTGATGCCCTTTAACACCCCAAATACCTCCTTGAATTGCCTGATGTGCAGAGCGAGCAACAGCAAAGAGCAAGGAGAAGCGGGCCGCTACGTGCCCCCCTCGAAGATGCTTGTGTCCACTTCCTATGGCGGTCGCTTGGTTGTCCGTCTCCCCATGGGCACTCTTCTCTTTGTTCATCTCAAGGACAAGAAGCTCATTCGTCATAAGAAGCGCTGGTCACAGGTTGCTTTTCTCTCCTAGCAGATTGTAGTACTCGCTTAGTTCGAAACTGAATTCTAAGGTCATGTACATGTACTACCTTCTCGGCCACCGCATCATGGACAGCCACATGTCTCTGGAAGACCGCCAATTGGCAGCTGACAACACGTACATCCTCGCCATCGATGGAGACTCCAAGTTAGACCACTCTGTCATGGCTTTTCTACCAACACCCTAGAATGGCTCGAGTTGCGCCATCAATAACCAGCTGCCAAATAACAACTGCCAGCAGTAGAAATCTGCCTACAGTAACCCATAGTGCTGTAGATTCGAGCCAGAAGCAGTGATGCGCCTTCTCCACTTGATGCATACGAAGAGCGACATTGGCTGCGCATGCGGTCGCATTCATCCCATTGGAAGTGGTCAGCGATTCTTCTGTTTTATTCAAAATGGCCATTTTAAGTTTTTACAACTCACTTTCATTTGCTGGCGTAATCTTTAAAAAATTATTGTTTTTGTCTTTACGATTAAAAATTTCCTTCAATATCCGTCCCGGATTAAAAAAATATCCAATTAAAATAAGTTGTTGCAAAGTGAATGAAATAAGAGTGTTCTTTGCTTGCAGGAATCATGGTAATGTACCAGAAATTCGAGTACTCCATCGCTCATTGGTTCCAGAAGGCCGCAGAGCACGTCTTTGGCTGCGTTCTCTGCGCTCCAGGATGCTTTTCTCTCTTCCGGTTTGTTTCTTCTCTCTCTCTCTCTCTCTCTCTCTCTCTCTCTCTAGCTCTGTCTTTCTCTCTCTCTCCTGTTTCCAGTTAGTGATTAGAGTGATGCAAATACTCGAAACAAAAGATTATTGATTAAGTGATTTGAAATGTGATGATTTGAGCGCCTCCACCCTGATGGACGACAACATCATGCACAAATACACGAAGATGGCCGAAGAGCCGAGACACTTCGTACAGTATGACCAGGGAGAGGATCGATGGCTGAGCACGCTCATGCTCAAGCAGGTCAGTTCGTGTCCCGTGAGTCATTGAAACACCAATCTATCGGCTTCTTGGCGAGTAAGGAGACTGGCATGCAAGCCTCGTGTGCCTGATCAGCCCACATTGTATTTTGCTTCCTTAAAGGAACATTTCAATGTTTTAGTACAAATAACTGAAGTTGGTCTGTCTGCAGGGATATCGTATCGAGTACGCTGCCGCATCCGATGCAGAGACGTACGCTCCCGAGGGCTTCGAAGAGTTCTTCAACCAGAGACGACGATGGACTCCCTCATCTGTTGCGAATACGGTTGACCTTCTCGCGGATTATAAGGTTCTCGCATTCTCTCTCTCTCTCTTTCTCTCTCTCTCCTCTCTCTCTTTCTCTCTCTCTCTCTCTCTTTCTCTCTCTCTCCTCTCTCTCTCTTTCTCTCTCTCTCTCTCTCTTTCTCTCTCTCTCTCTCTCTTTCTCTCTCTCTCTCTCTCTCTTTCTCTCTCTTTCTCTCTTTCCCCCTCTCTCACTCTTTCTCTCTCTCTCTCTCTGTCTTGTCACTTCAGTGTTTCCATAATTCAGCGCGTGATTGCTAACAACGAGAGCATGTCCCGCCTCTACATCTTCTACCAATTCTGTGTGATTGGATTCTCTATGCTCGGCCCTGGAATCATATTCTCTATGCTCGTCTTTGCTCAGGTTGGGAGAGAAGAGAGAGAAAGTGAGAGGAGAGAGAGAGATGAGCAGGTGACAGCCTTCGCCGTGGACTCTTCTCGGATGATGCTGTACAACGCGACTCCGATCATCCTCTACATCGCCATCTGCTTCCTTGCCGACTCTGCCATGCAACTCGCTTATGCCAAGGTCGAGACACATTTCTTTCAATTCCAGATGAATGAGTTAATCTTTCTCTTTCTAACTCATTCCCTTTAGATTCTGTCAATCATCTATTCCCTTGTGATGATTGCTGTTCTTGTGGCGACTACAAGTCAAGTCATCATGGAAAGTTAGCGTCATTTCATTCATGCCATCACTTCCCTTCCTATCCTGCACTCTCTTCTCTCTCCATTTACAGGTGTACTTGCGCCCACTTCTCTTTTCATTGTTGCTATGATCTTGATCTTCGCTTTCGCTGCGGTTATCCATCCACAGGTGAGTGAGAAGAGAGAGAGAGAGAGAGAAAGTAGAGAGAGAGAGTAGTCGTAGTTAATTAGAAAGTAGAGAAAGATAGTGAGAGAGAGAAAGAAGGTGTATTGGCGTTAGGAATGCTCGAACATCCTGCATGGCACGATCTTCTTCCTGATGATTCCTGCGACTTACGTCATCCTCTCGCTCTACTCCCTAATCAACCTCAACGTCATCAACTGGGGCACTCGCGAAGCAGTGGCGAAAGCGACTGGGCAGGTCGGTGACATAGTGAATCGACTACGGTGGCTCAAACTATCGAAGGAGCCACTTCCTTGAGGCAAAGGCCGTATCTCCGGGCGCGAAATGGCTGCAGCGTCTCGGAGACTCCTCCCTTGGTCGCGCTCTCCAAAGTAGACTTCAACAACCGCGCGCCGATCCGAATCTCGAAGAAATGACAAAGAAGATTGAGAGGATGGAGAGATCTCTCAGGCAGATTCGCGTACAGACAATCATACAGTACTTGAGTGAAAATGATCTGATAGGCACTGAATTGACTCAGTTTGTTTATCGGGGGTTTTGCTTTTCATCGCTGGTCCAACTCAAATGATACCAGGTATTTTCTTCTAGAGACTGAATTGTTGTAATTGTAGTTGATTAGTTGCTAAAATCCGGTGATCTTTAACAGCGAAGCGAAGCTGAGACAGACAGCCTGGGCTTGCGACTCCTCGGCTCACTCGATGATTCCTTCATGCATGGAGGAGAGAGAAGAGAGGCAGAGACGAAAGTGGAAATTGAAGAGAACGGGGGAAGTGAAGAGACCGAGAGAGACAGACAGAGCAAGGAAACTGCAGACTCAGTGCGAGCCAGCAACCGATTGCAGTGGATGGATGCTGAATACCTTCAGGTTGGAGGGAGAGAGGTTGGAATGTTGGGACATCTCAGAGACTTGTGGGATGAATAGTTGGAGAAGAAGATATTTGCAGGTCTGCACGCGTGGCCGGCTGAAGGCAAGCGAAGAACGCTTCTGGGATCAACTCATTGACACGTACCTCAAGGTATTTCGATTAAGGATCTGCAATATTACTAATAAAGCACAGCAGCCTTTCTATTGTAGCCAATCGAGACGACGCCAGCACAGAACGCAGAGGCGGCTGCCGGTCTGGCTTCACTTCGCAACAGCATTGCCTTCTCCATCATCATCCTCAATTGCATCCTCGTCTTGGCCATCTTCCTCATCCAGAGGAACAAGGAGATCCTCTGCTTTGATTGGAATCTCCTTGGTTGGTATTTTACTCATTCATACAACGTTTAAAAGAATAGACTAGTGATTGGGAGGCTAGCACACTCTGCCTGCTGGCATGTCACGAGGCTAACGGATGGCTAATTATTACGTCGTGGGGGAGTGCTTTGGGATGATTTAGAGGTGCTCCGAGACTTCCCTTTTGTAAGGGGAGGGCGTATTTACTAACGGCATGGTATGGGGGTTGCTAAGCCTCTTTTCTAGGCGGCCTACGCCAGCTGAAGCGGAATCCCCTGACGGGAAAGTTCGAGAGGACGGACGAGCCACTCGAGGTAGACCCACTCGGAATGGCAATCATTCTCATTCTTGTGGGCATTCTGCTGGTCCAGACTGCCGGTGAGAAGAGAGTAAAAGAGAGTGGGAACGGGCAAGTAATCATCACTCATATTGTTACCTCTCAAGATTGGCCAAATTAAAGGAATGTTGCTGCATCGACTGAACACTCTGCTCGGCGCCCTCCAAGAACTCGACGGGCTACGGGAGCAAAGTGCTCTGGCTGCTCCTCAGAAGATGGAAGATGATGATGCTCTTCTTGCTGCCGGTTAGAGAGGAAGAGTTGCGCCGTTAGAAAGAGGAGAGAGAGAGAGAGGAGGGAAGAGAGAGAGAGAGAAAGGGGGAAATAAGGGAAAGAGAGAGAGGAGAGAGAGAGAAAGGGGGAGAAAGAGGGAGATAGAAAGGGAGACAGAGAGAGATAGAAAGGGAGACAGAGAGAGATAGAAAGGGAGACAGAGAGAGATAGAAAGGGAGACAGAGAGAGAGTGAGGGATGGAGTACAACTCGTCCTCTTGAGCCCGCGCCATGGTGGACACTTCTCGCTACGGAACAGCACACGGCGCAGACGGATTCACCAGGGCCACTCCAGACACCAAGAATGTTCTCTACAAACTTCAGAGGGCAAGACTGGCCGAAAGACTCGAGAAGGGGTCTGCCGGGGTCACGGATTCCACCACCAAGTAATTGGGATGAAGAACTCATTTGAATTGGAGATTTACGTTGTTCATAAATAGAATAGTAAGAGTTTCCAGACAAATAGAGATAGTAACAAGATTTTGTTACGATTATTTTGTAGATCAGTAGGCACGCTTAGAAGATGAATGATATAGGATGGAGTTTTATCGATTTTATACTCTTTACATTGTGAATATTGGTAGAGATTTTGAAACTATTTCGGATGCATTAACATCGATGAGTGAACCAGTTTTATCATTTCTTTGTCTTCTTGTAGGTATAAGTTTTCGTGATAAGCCCACACTTTTAATTATTTGGTAGAGGTTTGCGAATTCTCTGGTAAATATACGTGGTATCATGGATTGTGTTGAAGCAGCGAGAGAGAGAGAGAGAAGGAGAGACAGAGAGAGACAGAAAGAGACAGAAAGAGACAGAGAGAGAGAAAGTTGGGTATGGAACTGGGAGCTACATGTTAAGGCTGATACTAATGGTGATGGAGATGGAAAGTAAGACAATGAGGGGACACAATGGAGGGTACCGTATCCCTATGGAATGTTAAGGAATGTAGATTTCATACTAACTGTCTCGACGTAAATGAAAGTGGAATGGACTTTTGATCTGACTTGCAAGAGGGCATTAGTAGTGCTTGGGGAGTGAAAAGGAGTAGACACTGTCATTTGCTTCGTATGCTCCCCCCGTGCTCAGTCGTGTCGTTCCCCTCTCCGCTTCTCACTCTCCTTTTCCCTCTTCTCCTCTCTGCCATAATCGTTCTGCCAATTCTCGCTCTCTGCGACAAGCCGACAAAGAAGAAACAATACGAGGTCCGTTCTCTCGTCACCCTCTTGCTCTCTTCACTAATCTTTTTGTTTTCAGAATGAAGTTCCCAAATGCAGCGCAAGGACTGGTAAGATGAAGACTGGCAACACGAACACGGTTAGTCTACTATTCAAATGTTTCCCTGCGTATTTCTCTGGCTCCCTCTCTCTCTCTCTCTCTCTCTCTCTCTCTCGCTCTCGCTCTCTCTTCTTTCTCTTGCAGGCCCGTAAAGCGAAGCCAAAGAAGAAGCCAGCCCCTGTCGTTCCTTCAGTCGAGATTCCTACTCTGAAGCCGGACCTTGAATTGGATGACGTCAGTCTCAGTCGTCATCCACAGATGCCGGTTGGTCTTATTTCTCTCTCTCTCTCCCTCTCTTACTTCTCTTCTTTTCTTCCAACCTCTTTATTGACAGGAACCGCCCGGTGCTTCAGCAGCTCGGCCGACGTTGCCGGCCATGCCCGCCCCTCCGCCCGTGGCTGTGCCGACTCAGCCCTTGGCTCCGCCGCCCACTCTGCCACTAGTGCGAGGAGAGAAATAAAGGATGACAAAGACCACTTGAATTCCTTTCAATCCTTTCCCAGGTCGCCTCGCCGGCCGTCGTGGGCGTTGTCCTCGCGCCCACCGCGCCATCGGTTCTTTCCTTCTTACGATCTCCTATTCTTCAATTGTTTTGCCTAGACAAGCAATTTCCATAATTTCAGAATCAGATGAACCAACGGGCGAACGACTACTTCGCGTGAAAAGGCTGGAGCGTAGAAGGTCGATAAGGCAGCTGATCTTCGAACGAAAGCGAGGACTGGATGGGCCCTTCTATTCTTACCTGCATAAAACACTCCATTCTCAATGATAGTTGTGTGTGCAATAAGAGTGATATCGTGTTTTGTGTAACAATGTGAAGAAGCAGAAGTAAAGAATGCTAACATGGAATGTCGTTTGATGGTATGTAGGGATTATTCCATATGACGACGTGCACTTGGAAAGATGCTAGTGTTTTTTTCTTCATTTCATTTCTCTCCCTCTCTAGCCGTCCTCCTCTCTATCTCCCCCGTTCTCTCTCGACTTCTTACTTATCCTTTCGTTCTCATCCCATCTTCCTCTCAAACTTACGCTCTATTTCTGACACAAACACTCAGAAGCCACAAATAACATCAGAAAACCTGTCAGGATGGGGAAGCCAAAAAATCAACCACTTAATTGCGTGGGAATAGATCACAAAACGTGAGATGGTATGATTTGGTGTTACAGTAGAAGGTGCACCGGAAATTTACAAATAACAAATCGCGAAAAAAAACCCTGATAAAACGTGGAAATACAAGTTTGAATGAGTGTATACTGCAGTCTAATTAGTTTAACTTTTTTTCCTCAAAGGGCACGAACGAAAGAATTCGCATGGTTCGCTTTGTTTGCAATTGCTCGAGTCTTTTTAAAACAATATGACGTTAATTAAAGCTCTATTAAAGAATCAATGGAGGAAGACGGTAGTGATGGAGGGGAAATGGAGGAGGACGACTCCACTGCTCCGCACGTCGTCGCCAAGGGACGCTCTTCACAAGCAACTCGCGAAAGTGAGTAGAGATACAGATTAATTTACCTTATTTCGTCTTACAGTAATTAAGGACATAATATTCGGCTTTTCAGGGGAAGTTGCGTGTGTCGATTGGGCCAGTGTGATCGGGCGTGGCTGCTACCGGGCCGATGGCAGCTTCCGCCGGAAGGGCACACGACTCTGCCCTCAAGCCATGCTTCCAGAAGGATGTCCAGAACAAGCTGGGCTCTGTCGCATGCATCATTCCCTCGATGAACTACAGCACTACAATCGGATGAGTTCTTAAAACACTTTAAAAAGAACTATTGGAATGACGACTGTATCCTTGCAGAACTGGAGCATGATCCGTTCGACGTTCTGCTGCTTCGATGCGATAATTCCGGGAAGCTGCTCACGGACGACTTGCATCTTCGTCCACACAGCGCAATTGCTGGCCAAAGACGTCGTTGCAATCATCGGGCCGTACCCTTACTCAAGGGATACCGTTGAAGAGGCGCTTCGGATCTGCGGCCCTAACTCCTCGCCTGTGACAGTTGCGAAATTTCTGGCAAATAGAAAACATGGCCAGAAATACTTTTTCTGGTTAGTGTGCCTCTGCACTTGATGTCTATTAGGTTACCTCGCATTTCTCGGGGAGAAAATATTTTTATTTTTATTTTTTGTTGTTGCAGTTGTCGTCGTTTCGGGGCAAATGCCACCACACCGACGTCTGCCGGAGGACTCCCAGCATCTCTGCCTGCTCTTCGGGACGCCACTGCCGCCAGAATGGTCGCCGGCAACAGCCACGGTCGATCGTCACGCATTCTCCGTCGTCATCCAACACTGCCGCCCCAAGTGATGTGGGGGCATCATGGGCGTCATGGGAGCACGTGCCAAGCATGGAGGATCTTGGTCGGCGAAGTCGGCTTGCCCGCGGGAATGCCTCCTCATGCTGCTACTCAGCACAAGTCAATTCGCATGTCGTCGCTACCGAATCGCCCCGCAGTTGACGAGGACGAGGGAGAGGGCGAGGATTAGAACGAAGTTGAGGAAGAGGATGAGGATGAGGAAGAGGTTGAGGTAGGGGATGAGGACGAAGTTCAGGACGAGGAAGAAGCCTATGATGGGGCCGAAGAGTATGAGTACGAGGATGAGGGAGAGGGCGAGGTTGAGGGAGAGGATGAGGACGAAGGTGAGGAAGATGATGAGGACGAGGCTGAGGTAGGGGATGAGGACGAAGTTCAGGGCGAGGAAGAAGCCTATGATGGGGCCGAAGAGTATGAGTACGAGGATGAGGGAGAGGGCGAGGTTGGGGGAGAGGATGAGGACGAAGGTGAGGAAGAGGAAGAGGCTGAGGTAGGGGATGAGGACGAAGATCAGGGCGAGGAAGAAGCCTATGATGGGGCCGAAGAGTATGAGTACGAGGATGAGGGAGAGGGCGAGGTTGAGGGAGAGGATGAGGACGAAGGTGAGGAAGAGGATGAGGAAGAGGCTGAGGTAGGGGATGAGGACGAAGTTCAGGGCGAGGAAGAAGCCTATGATGGGGCCGAAGAGTATGAGTACGAGGATGAGGGAGAGGGCGAGGTTGAGGGAGAGGATGAGGACGAAGGTGAGGAAGAGGATGAGGAAGAGGCTGAGGTAGGGGATGAGGACGAAGTTCAGGGCGAGGAAGAAGCCTATGATGGGGCCGAAGAGTATGAGTACGAGGATGAGGGAGAGGGCGAGGTTGAGGGAGAGGATGAGGACGAAGGTGAGGAAGAGGATGAGGAAGAGGCTGAGGTAGGGGATGAGTACGATGTTCAGGGCGAGGAAGAAGCCTATGATGGGGCCGAAGAGTGTGACTACGAGGATGAGGGATGGGATGAGGACGGGGTTGAGGGCGAGGATGGCGAGAGGTATGTGCATGAGGCTGAGGGCGAGGCAGAAGCCGAGAATGGCTCCAACGAGGATGGCGGGGATGAGGACGAGGCAGACCCCGAGAATGGGGTCAACGAGGATGGCGGGGATGAGGGAGAGAGAGGAGTCGAGGACGAGGCCGTCGATGACGATGCAGATCGTTTCATGGAAAGTCTTTTTCAAATCTTGATGCCGAGTAGTGATAAACCGCTCATTTCGCACAACAATGCCGAAAAAAAGCCAACGGAATAGTTACGTGAGAGGCGCGAGATTGTATGATTTGGTGGTACAGTAGAAAGCTCGCGCGCGCGCGCAGTGCATAGCGAACTTATGCATTGAAATGACGAAAATTCCTCGAGTCGGTCGGTCGCTTTCTGCTCTGCTTATCCTCCTTTCTCCTTTCTTTCAGACTTCCACGATGAGTGTGGAAGGGGACAACGACGACGCGTCCTTTCTGAGCGACGAGATTGTCAAGCGGATTCTCGATTCTCGAGGAGAAGAAAGTCAAGGAGAAGAAAGCGGATTCTCGATTCTCGAGGAGAAGAAAGAAAGGAGACGCTTTTCGAGAAGAACATGTCGAGAGGTACGATTATTGCTTGTTCTTCCGAGACCTGAATTATTACTCATCTGAAAATGTATCTTACCCGAATTCAAAATAACCACATTTTTGAAGTTTCCTTACCGGAAGCATCCGTCTGTCAGCAAGGGGTTTTAATGCGCGTGGAGCACGGCTATAATGTTTTCATCGCCTTGTCTCCCCAAATCTCTTCCGCACCCAAATTCAAAATAACCACATTTTTGAAGTTTCCTTACCGGAAGCATCCGTCTGTCAGCAAGGGGTTTTAAAGCACGTGGAGCACGGCTATAATGTTTTCATCGCCTTGTCTCCCCAAATCTCTTCCGCAATGCATGCGCAAGCCCATCTCTATCTACTGTCGCTCCGAGACTCATCTCGTTTTGGCCATAACTTGCAAGAAAAGGGACAAAGGGTTCGGCGAATGTGTAATGGACCGAGGTATGTTGTGGTCGAATCGTCCTTGTCCGTTGTGCGGTACCCCTACTCCATCTGATGAAATCTCCTCTGGGGTATTCTATGCCGAGATCCCTCTGTTGTTACCGCACAACGAACAGGAGAAATCGTGCAATTTCTGGCCAAGACAAGATATGTTCGAGGTCACGCAGCCGGAGAGAAAAGTATACTGCCCCCCACAGCTCCTCTAACTATTATAGCACCTGCGAACTCTGTTCTTTCGTCTTGATCCTTTAGCAGTTCATTTACTAACCTTATAGACCTAGTTTCCTTAACGATGCGTAACTCTAACAAGTCTTCATGCTGCCAATTACAATTCCTTCTTGTAGCTGCCTCGAACGGTCGCTTGCTTTGACGGCGTCCGCGTTGCTCAGCTGATGCGCCAGGAGCCGGCGGTGTATTACAAGGTCGGGCTGAGATTTCGTAGCTTTCCGTGTTCCCGGCCAAATCGGCTTAAGAAGAAGAAGAAAGAATTGTGGATGACTGGTGAGGCGGCTTGCCAGCTGGACTTCAGGGAGCTCCTTGAAAGGTTGCAAACCTTGACTAATGCTTGATATTCAAATCAGCTAGACAGAAATGTCATGCACTACCGAAAGCCCTGTTGCTAGTGTTTCGAGTTAGCTGACTGGATTTTGCTTCTCAAATTTCAGCGTAGCTTGCCTTTTAGGCCATGAACGATACTTTGAATGCCTGCCTACTTTGGTGATGCCCACCTTGTTAAGCATTCTTCTCATTCACTGTGCAACCTTTGCAGCTATTGGAAGATGGACAGGGAAAAGTGTTCTGATGTGGAGGAATGGGCGAGAATGATCAAGTGGCATCAGCAGAAGAAGAGCAGCGAAGAGGAGAAGAGACAAGCAGACGAGAGAAAAATGGAAATGGAAGTCGAGGAGAAGATCAGAGAACAGACAGCGAAAGAGAAGCAGAAGGAGGAGGAGGAGAGAGAGAAGCAGAGGGAGGAGGAGGAGAGAGAGAAGCAGAGGGAGGAGGAGAGACTTGCAGCCCGCTTCAGGAACCAGGTATGTTGAAGATGAACTGGAAGCGAGCAGAGCAACTGTCAGAATAATTGCGGGAAGGGGACATTGGTGGGTTTACCAGGGAAGAGATACAGCAGACACCATGAATTACTGGCTATTCAAGATTCTCTAATGTAGACTCTTCCTGTTGAGGTCCACCAGAGAGCCTTATAGAATGAGATGGACTCGAGAAGGAAGAAGACTTCCCTGTCGCCGGAGGCTCCGAAGAGAAGTGGACACTCTGCCTCCAGCCCTCCCCTTCTTGCCAATCAAACTGATGTGCACAAGTTGGTCAATGATTCTTGCGTGCGTTTCATGCACGCGTCCATTCTTGTCCTCACGGACAAAATCGAATCATATAACTCACCACTTACTGTTGTGCCCCCAAAGCCAATTCCTGCTGCCACTAATGCTTCTGCAAATGTTTCTCATGCCCTTGATGTTGACATGACTCCTTCTGATTCCCCCCCCCACCCACCTCTTCGTCCTCCCCCCCTCCCTAGGTCTATTCCCGGGAGACGGACGACGAGATTAGAGACAGACACGAGCGGCGCCGAGCTCTCGTCATCTATGGCCTCCCAGTCCAACACGGAAACACCCCCACTCACACTGCTTACTCCTACTTTAACTCTGTCGTTGGCCTTTGGATACCCTTGGTGTCCCATGTCTCCCCATCTCTGTCTACCCGCTGGTAGATCACCCCCGCCCCAATGCTTTTCTCGCCCCCACGCATTCGAATTGCTCGCAGTCGACGCTAGCCTCAGTAGCGACCTCATCCGCATCATCTTAGTTTATCGCGCTCCCGCTTGCCCGTCTGACGATAACGCTAACCTTGTCAAGCTTCTCACAGATCTCTCCTCTGCTCCTCACCCTACCATTCTTCTTGGCGACTTTAACTACCCGGACATTCTATGGAACCCTTCCCCACCGGCCACCATTTCTTCTCTCTCCCCTTCCTCCAGACTCTTCCATGACTTTACTTCCTCGTGTCAACTTGCTCAACTCGCTCCTTCCCCTACTTGCAACAATCACTTCCTTGACCTCGTCCTATCCAATACTCCCTCCCTTATTACAAATGTCACTCTCTCTCCCCCTTTCTTTAACTCTGATCATTCGGCAATCGAAGCCACCCTCTCTCTGTCTCATTCCGAACCCTCCTTCACCTATGTCAGAGACTATGCTAAAGTTGATTACCATGCTGCTTGTCAATTTCTCTTAGATTATTATTCTTTTCCCGCTCCTTTTCATAGACTTACCGATGTCAACATGATGTATGAATCATTCACATCTGCTCTCCGTGTTGTAGAAGATCTTTTTGTTCCCTTTAAGAAAGTTTCTTCCCAAGGTGTCCGTCTTCCCAATCACATCCTCCGCCTCAAACCTAAGCGCTATCAATCTTGGCTCAATATGTTAGCCCTTGACTCTGACTCATCCCGTTCAGCTTATGCTTCAGCCAATGCCCTTTATTGTAAAGCTATGGATAAGTATTCTAGCAACGTAGAGAAACATGTCATTAAATCCAATAACAAGTCCCTCTTCTTCCGATTCATGCGTAACCGTATATCAGCCAAGCCTCGAGGAGTCGACTCCCTCACTTCCCCCTCAGGCTCCTCTTGTTTCACGGATAAGGATAAGGCCCAACTTTTAGCCGACACCTTCGCTTCTGCCTATACCATTGACAATGGCTCCCTCCCCTCGTTGCCACCCAATCATCGTGCCCGTCCTCCTTCTGATTTTTCTATAAATTTCCCTCGTCATGAAATCTGTCGTCTCATCCAGTCTTGGAAGAATTCATCTTGCAAAACCCCAGATAACTTTAATTTGCTTTTTATTAAGAACTTAGCCATCCCCATCTCTGAGGCCCTTGAATATATCTTTGATTATTCCTATGCCACTTCCTCTGTCCCCTCAGCATGGAAATCGTCAATAGTTATCCCTATTAAGAAGAAGCAACCTTACTCTGACCCTTCCAACTATCGCCCCATTTCTATAACCTCCCTATTTTCGCGCTTTTTGAAAGAATGCTTTCTAGGAAACTCTATTCTTTTTGCAACGATGCACATATTATTCCTGATCAACAATATGGCTTTAGGCCGAAACGCTCCATCGATTTCCAAATGTTAAGTTGTCTCGAATTATGGACCTCCGCAATGGCAAACTCTCAGTTCACTGATGTAATTTACTTTGATCACGCCCGTGCTTTTGATCGTGTATCTCACCCCAAGCTTATCCATAAGCTTAGTCTTCTTTCTCTCCCGCCTAAGTGTATTTCTTAATCGCCTCCTTCCTCAGCAATCGCACCTTTTCTGTCCGCGTCGCCTCCTCCCTCTCGCCCCCTCTTCCTGTCACTAGCGGAATCCCGCAAGGAACTGTTCTTGGTCCTCTCCTTTTTATCCTATTTACTAGCGACCTTCCCTCTCTTATCTCTTTACATGATGTACATTCCAGTTGCTTCGCTGACGATCTTAAGATTTTTCGCTCATTTACTAAGTCTTCTTCTAATGCTCCATTTAAGGGGGCCATTGACGAAGTCGCATCCTGGGCCAACAAATGGCAACTCCCTCTCGCCCCCCTCAAGTGTTCCGTTCTCCATTTAGGCAAATCAAACCCCAAGCTACCTTACCACCTTAACGGCGCCCCCCCTTACCCCAGTGGACAACATCCGAGATCTCGGCATCATTATAGACTCCACTCTTTCCTTTTCATCCCACTGCGCGCATCTTGCTAACAAGGCTATAACCAAATGTCACCCCATCATCCGCTCCCTCCGTTCCAAAAACAAGGATACCCTTGTTTCCGCTTATACTCTGTACATTCGCCCTTTGCTCGAATCCTCCGCCATTGTCTTTTCTCCCCGACTTAAGAAAGATATCCTTCGTCTGGAACGCATCCAGAACTATTTTACCCGTTTTATTTTCCGCCGTTGTTTTGGTTACAGCAATCGCGCTGATATTCCTAACCCTGCTACCCGTAACAAGGCTTTTCCCTCCCCTCTCTCTTATCTCGCAGACAACATTCTGATTTTACACTTGCGCGTCGTCTTGTATTTGGCCACAGGCGTATCTCTGATCGCGTTCCCCATTATTTCCATTTTCGTAACTCACGTACCCGCGGCCTTTCCTTCATCCTTGCTTACCCATCCACTCGCTCCTCCGTTCGTAACCATTCGTTTTTCATCAGATCCGCGAAAGCTTTCAACAGCCTGGCCAAGCACTCACCTCCCGCCTCCCTCTCCTCCCCATCTGCGATCCCATTGCAATAGCCCACATATACTGTATTTTCATCATATGTACTGTATCTTCTTATGTATACCATACCATGCATTGCTTTATCACTTATACACATATCTTCATTAACACGTGGCAGCAGCACGTAAATAAATCAATCAATCAATCAATCAATCACTCTTAATAATGTACTATGTTTTAATGTGAATAAAGGAGAAGAAAAGGCATGCATAGTTACAGAAGGTGATGGTGGCTGAATGTGTGGATGGGTCAGTACTACTAATTACCTTCGATAATCCAATTCTTTAAGTTTCAAAATGAATACCCAATTTTTATGGGGTTATTTAGTGAACTGGTCTTGGAGGACAGAAATGTGACCATTTCAGCAAGCAGGGCCGCGTGCCACATTTCAAAGAGGGGATGCGTCGTCAGTTCGGGCGAAGGACGCGGGTCTGGGCGGAAGGAGGTGGAAACATGTGGATGGCTTCAAGGCCCCCTTGCCACCTCACCAGTTCATCTCCAACGAGAATACCACTGGAGTTGAGCAACTAGAGAAGTCAGCATTCCTTAATTCTCCTTCTTCTCTTCTTAGAAAAGAGTATTCAGAATATAGCTTAGAATGGTCAACGAAGAGAAATCGTTTAGATCGGCCATGCAAATGGATGACGACGATGACATACACGTCATTGAGCAGCCAACCACCCCAGCATCCCCAACAGGAACATTTGAACAGCCACTCGGTGAGCAGCGACAGCAAGACAATGGCAAAGGGGATTTAATGGCATGCAGAATGTGCGAAAGATGCTGTTGTTGAGCAAAGAGTGAACAATTGCTTAAATATGAAGGAACCACTTATCGTGTCTTGCCGTTTATTTTTATGTGGGTAAATTCCATTTGATTTGGACATTGAGCCATGCGAGTCTCTCTGTCGTTTTAAACAATGAATACTTTTCAGACAACTCGACTGCTGCAGCCCCGTTCCGTCGTCCTCGTGTAAGAGTTGCCGAAACTTCTACGGCTGGAAATATGATGAGCCAGTTTTCCCAAGAAGGACATTCGGTTATCTCGCTGCCGCCAAGCACTCGACTTGCTCCATTCTCACTGAAGTTTCTTTTAATTTCTTGCTTCCTCTCTTCCACTCGGACTTTTCTCTGCCTTGTTCTACAATTATTTCTTCCAGTCCGGTGCAAGTCCCTGAACTGCCAACTCGGGAAAAAAGCGCGCAGTTGCTACGCAGTTAAAAATGCGTAAAGTTGTCCGTTAGCAGTGACAAAATGCATTAGCAGTTACAGAGTGTAAGGGTTCAACTGCTAAAGTCTACTGCTTCTGGACTGCGAAGCTGTTGCATAGCATTGCATAATGAACTGCTAAAATTTTAAATTTCGAAAATTCCTGCAACGATAAGCATTAAAGATAATTGAAATCAACTGTCTTTTTTCGCCTGAAGAGTAACCTCAAAACCATGTTCAGGCCTCATTCTTAGATGATGCGTGTTTGCCGTTCTTATATGATGTGTTATTTTATCAACAGTTTACGAAGTGTTTCAGAGAAATATGTCGTTTGTCGGTTAAGAGGGAGCATTTGCTTGATGGTGCGTTGTGGCTGCGACCCGTTCTAAAACGGTATGAATTTATTTTTAATATTTGTTGAGTTCTCAAAGCTAAAATGCTAATTCCAGTGATTTTCTTCTGTTAGCGAGAAGATTAATTCTTCGGCAGCTGGATTAATTATGTTAGTGTTACTTCATCGTTTGTCAAGTAGAATGACACTTATTTTTGCAGGGATTCTTTCGTTAACCCTCGAAATGTCAAACCATTTTTACAATGGTCCTCCAAGAAGAAAAATCGGATGGAGGATACTGCTTCAGGTTATCCATTTTATATGTTCGACGATGTCTTCACTTTCGGGTAACTTTACTTTTTGCAGGATCTGCAACAAACGATCGCGATTGTCTGACTCCTCATGAAAGCGAAGACGGCTGTACGTCGAGCGAAGACGAATTATCGCGAGGCGCGGCTAACGGTTGGTGATTTAATTTTGGATACTTTAAACGACATTTACTTACTTTTAAGAATTTGATGATCTGCAAGTATTTCCGGTGATGCCTCCATCTATTGACCTCTCTGGTGTGTTTTTTTAAAATGTATATTTCCAAGGCTAAGAATCGGGAAAAGTAACAACAAATGCTTAGATAACATTAGCGGCATTGTCGGATCTTTAACTGATGATGAACTGCTAGCTACATCCTTCATTTTTGATGAAGGATTGTCAGGCAAAGGTTACTTATTCTATTCATTTCTGCAGAATGTTTTGCGTTTTAATGTTCTTTCTCATTTCAGCTGCTGAGCGATACTTCATTGTGAATGGCGAACGGACGAAGAAGGGTTTTCTAGAAGTCAAGGACTACATCCGACGCTCAATTATGACGGTAGCAGTTTGCGGAAATTGCGCAGAAGAGAGGTCAGCGAACAGTTCGTTCAAGGATAGAATGTTATAGCATGCCAAGTTGGATCGTTATTAATGAATTTTAGATGCAATTGTAACTCATCGGTGGACGCGATTCTAGTCTACGGAGGAGTCGCTGCCCAAGTTCTGGACATATGCCGAAGATATGGTGGATCAATTCGTGCATGTCACCAAGAAATCTTGTCTGGAGGTTCTCCGTCATCCCCTCTCTTAGCGCCACGCTATCGAAGCCGAGTAGTGGAAGATAGTGGGATTTTACCTATCTCACTAATGGCATCTTACGATGGAGTTTCCCTTAAGGGGCACACCCGGTATCAATTTTGCACATACATTAGAATTTTGCTTAGTTAGTTGTTTTAGGATGCACGTGTGGCCACTCACTCTGTCTGTGCTAGACTTACTACGTTGCGATCGTGCAAAAGTTCGCTACGTCATTGTTGCTAGCTTGTACCTGGGAAAGGCAAAGCCCCACCGTTTGATATTTGAACGAATGCTAGCTCACATCGAGTCTCAGTTAACGAATCTTACTGAACAAATGATTGATGCGGAAATTGTGGATGTGATAGCTGATGACCCGGTTAGAAAGTAATAAGGAACTCGCTGAAACTGACTTTTTAATGCATTAGGCACGCCGAAGTCTTTACAATTTTTCTGGAGTTGGCAGCGCTTACGGATGCTACTATTGTTTGGATAGCTCCACACGCGTCAAACTGTTTGCCCCGGGGACACCGTGTTCAGTTTAATCCTACTTTAGTTTTTAATTTTTTCAAATGGGAATTCATTGAACATGTCTCTTATGCAGTACGTCGCGCCTCTCGCCGTGGCGCTCTTACTCTACAAGATGCTTTGAATTGCCGATATGGATTCAAAGGAGGCTCACTGCTAAGTAATATGCGCGCCATCTATGATAGTCCACCAGATTTTCTTCACTTGATTTCGGAAGGGGTTTCTTCGCTCTTGCTGCGAGGTTGGAAATGTAACCTTTAGCAGAATTGTTCAATCACCCTGTTCAGAAGCATTCCCATTTCTTTTTGCGCGGAATTCCAAGGTGAAGACTGGATGGGCTGTGACTAATAAGAATCAAATCTTTGAACTCTTGGCGAGCACGCATGTTCCCTCTTCATTTGGCCCTCTTCCGATCTCACTCTCAAATGCATTTGGCCGTCAGAAAGATTTTGTTAGTATGCATCGTAATCTAAATTTGTAATTGAATTGCCATGCCTAGGTAATGATGTTGATTGGCCTCGTATCCGCTTTGGAGGGACTTTTACAAGATGTTATGGTGGACAGCTTATTTGCCATGCTTTGTTCTTCAATGATCTTACTACATTCACTATACTATGAAGAGTTGAATTTCAAGCACAAGGTTGAGCAACAGTGTGCAGCTTTCGGCTTAATAGTGAAAAAATACGCGCCCCAGCTTCTAAGCTCCTCCAAAGTTCACGTTAGAATTCTTCTTTGGTACAGGTCGCGCTTTTCATTTTATCTGAATATCTTTTAATTTACCAGACTTGGTCCTTTCACATGGCGGACCTACTTAGTGATGTTGGCTGCATCACAGATATATCTACAGCACTTTACGAGGCTACATATCACGAAATTCAAAAATCGCTGAAGTCTGAGGTGACACGAGGAGTGGGAGAAGCAATGATGACGCGGTTACAACATTTGTACTGCCAGCACCCTGTATTCATTTATTTTAATATTTAAGCTTTGTCAGTCTCAAGCTGTTTCATGGTAAGATTGTCGAGCGCGTTGGTGGAGATTCGATAGTCACGGTGAACAGTCCACTCGCTGCCTACGCCGCTTCTTTGGGATTAGTTCCTCGTCAAGTCTGTCACAAATCTGCAGCGCTATTTTCACTGACGGATAGGGAGCGGTCCTCTATCCCACCGTCTTCCGAGGTCTTTTTGACATGCGGGAGATACGCGTCTTATCACAGGTTTTCCATCAAATCATTCTGCGATAATTCATTAGCTGTTGTTTAGTGCTGGTACGGCTGATAATAGCGTGGTCGTTCTCAGTGAGGATGGAAGATCATTCTTTGCTGGCAGAATCATCTATTTTGTTAGGAATGCAGGCTCCGTTTGGGCAGCGTTTTTCCAGTTCTCCGCAAATCTAAATCCTTACGAGCGTATCAAGCAATCAGTGATTGCCTTGGGTGATAATGAATTGAAGCCGCTGCTTGACTCTTTTGCAAGTCTCGCCTTTGATTATCCTGTCCTTGCTGGAGCATTTGAGGATAGAATTCGTATTTCACCATTCTCTGTTATTCAAGGACCTGCCGTTCATATAATGCATTCTTCCTTTTCTCATGAATATATCGTAATGTTTGCTAACCGATCTAACCATAATTAGATGCATAGATATTTTAATGTCCAATGTTTTTGCTTGATGTTATCGTAATGTATTGCTACTCAAATGTATCGCCTAAAAACTTCCTGCGATAAAACAATTAACTCAACAGCTTACCACCCAATGTGCATTTTCCTCATTGAGGTATAATCCCTCAAAATTACCGTTCAAGATACACCCTATTGTAGCTACTAAATGTTTATATTTCGATGTCGGGGCTAGGCGGCGGTGGGAGATGGCAGCAGCAATTTTACGCCAATCGAAAGAGAAAGCTGACCGCATTGTGCACTCAGAACGCCAAAGTCATCGCACCCACAAGCCAAATTCTCTCTTCTCAAATTTCAAGTGAGAATAATTCGCCAGCCGATATGCCTGCAGATATGGCTATGGTCAGTTGAGTTGGTTGAGCGGTTGTCAAGTTGGATGTATTACGTTCCCTTCTAAGTTTAGCCCTTGAGTCGCACGCTTGATCCGAGTCTGATTGTTAAAAAATTCTTCAACGGTGTCATTCCAAACACGACCGAGGCTACAATCGAAGGGCGTGTCAGTATAAAAATTCTTCATAACTAATTCAAAAACTTTATGACAAAGGATAGATGTAAGTTGTAAATGCATTCAGGCCCGTCTCTTCGCTGCTACCCGAGTTCAGCTTCCACTTGACTCCGGAAAGCTCTCTCAAATGCCGTTGAATGAGGCTCTCATCGCAATCTCCGAATACGTTAGCCCATTTATTTAAAACTTTATTCTGCTGTGAGAAACAATTGGGACTCATTGTAAATATTCTTGTAGAACAATCGCGAACATTCCAGACGAATTAAGCCTCGGAAGACTAACATTCAGCACAATCAGGTTCATTGAAATATCCAGCTTTTTTTAATGTAAACTTATTTCATTTCCGATTATAGATCTCTTCAATGGCATTGATTTTCGATGTTGACTTGGTTCGAAGTTGGTCAGCTGATCCTCTAATTGTGAACATTCCCGCTCCGGACGGTGCTGCTCATTCCGTTGACATTGTGTCGATTTCTTCGACTTATATTTCATCGAAGTCTACCAACGCACTCATCTATCATACCAGACATTTCGCCAACTACGTGTTAATCCAGGTCTTGAATTAAATATCTCAATGAATTATTCCTCTACACTTGTTTACAACTCAGATTGTTGGTGGAAAGGAGTTCCTTCCGCTCTATTCCGCAACTGAACGTCCGGCGCGCCACTATCTTCATCTCTCACCGGACGTTGTTGCATGCGTTAGGAGTAAGCCCATTTGTTATCTTTTACATATTTGTTGCATTCGAGTATAACTATCATGTAATTTAGTGAATTTTTATTTAGAAGTGATCATGACTGCAACTCGACTCGAATCTCGCACGCCGACTACTGATCCACCCATCTGTGACATCGAGAGTTACATTGACGGAGTCATCATGACGATCTGGTATAATAAATGGTGGGTAAAATCCTTTAACGTGACTTCTATAGCCTACTATGCATCTTCAGTTCGTAGGAAGTCTAAATTTTTCGTGTGGAATGAAATAGAAGTTTCTTTTAGTCGGAATGATGCAGCCAGAAGAACTCGAGTGTATGCAGATGAAGAAGTGTTCGAAGTCCGAGATGATCCAGCTGGCCGCGAGTACGAGACGAAAGAACAGCATACGCAGCTTTATGGCTGTCATTACAACCAATAGTGCTTCAAACTCGTGAAGATAAGGTTGTACTAAATCTGCTTTCTTCGCGTTAGACTCATGAGTCTATTTACAGTTTAGAAAGAATAGTAAGTATTTAATTAGACTATTTAGAGTGAAATATTCTAGTACAGATTATTTGATTCTTTTTTTTAAACGACGGACCTTTCCGTACGTGTATGTTTTAGAAACGAGTTGTCATTGCATTCTACATATCATTGCGATCTCGTTTGCTTGACCTCTTAATCAATATGTCGCATTGTAAGCTTAAACTTTGATACAATCTTTAAATCAATCTCCATTCAAGCTTTAACTGCAATAACATATCCTTCCCTGCTTGTGTTTCTTGTGAAGTTTATAGGTGTTGACTATGTAATTTTGATGTTATCATGTTTTCTTGATTACTAACCAGTAAAACACTTAATGTTACATAATATGTGACAAACAACAGATGGAGAACAGAAAGATAAATTTCGGTGCAATTTTGACAGTACGTATTTCCGGTGTTGTGACACTCGGCGGCTACAGTATCCAACTTAGCTCCAACAGCAATTCAGAAGTTGCTGCTAAGCAGCTGTTTAGCACCGGCGTAACCTCGAGTTGCATTCATTTAGCAGCAGCTACACACCTAATGAGCATCGTAGCAGTTGAGAATGCGCGCAGGAGAAGTTACAGAGTGTAAGGGTTAAACTGCTAAACACCCTGCTAAGTCGTTGCTCTTGTAGTGCGTAGCAACTGCTCGCTTTTCCCGAGAAGTCCCTCGTCGGTGTTTTGCAAAGCGCGCCCCGACATACACCGAAAGGCCATTGAGAGCCCGGCAGAAACACCGAAAGATTGCGACGGAAGCCTCTTTCATGGTTAGCATTCCAGATGATGGAATTGCATTTGTGGAAGGTAATGGATTTTTTGGATGTCACGGAGAGTGTTTTTCATATGAAGTCTTCCAGGAGGATATGGCACCAGCTCTTTGGCGCCTGAATTGGATTCCCCAGCAGCCGCGAGCAATGCAGATCCTGCTTCTGCGCAGTTCCTCGACCAAACGTTGGGTTTTAATTGTAGAAATGGTCTTGATTAGGATATCTTATTTCTTCAGCCCTAGATCGCTGCCTCCTCGCTTCCCTCGCTCGCTCCCTCCTCGCTTCGCTGCCTCCATCAGCAGCCCGCGCAGGCGCTCGCTTCCCCATCATCAACCTCATCCTATTTTCCAGAGTTAGCTACAATGTTTGAAGTCATTTTTAGAGCAATTTAAATCGAAATTTTAGATTTAATGTAGTTATCTAGTTTGCAAGTGGGCTGATTACAGTATAATTTAATTTTAAAACGCGTACGAATGTCAAATCCTTGAGATCTGTCGCCGATGTCTGGAGACAGTTCACCGAATAACTCGCGACCGACGACTCCAGCTGAACCCATTGTTGAAGTGCTGGAGCCACCTGTTCGGAAACGGTAGACTCCAAACTCTTTCTCTCCATCTTGCCTCTCACATTCTCTTTCTCTTTCTCTCGCCCCCTCTGTCAACACTCTCTTTCGAACTATGAATTGCAGTGCAAAAAGAACCCGCTGGGACTCCCCATCTCCTGCGAAGCCCGCGCTAGATGGTTCATCGAACAAGTGTGCGACCAAGCAGGCCTTCGCTCCCGTCCCTGACATTGGCCCTGCTCTCCGGCCGCTTCAACTGGCTTTCTCCCTCTGCTTCTGGAATAGGTGTGCAGTGCAAAGGAAAACATCAAAATATCCGAGATGTATTATTGCTTGCTACAGCATCTGCTGTTATTTTACTAAGAAATTTGCAGGAATATTGATTAGGTAATATTAGAATAGTAAGGAGTTTCGATTTTTCAGCAAGCTATTCTCATGAAGTAAACTCCGAGCTTACCGTTCTCTTCACGCCTTTGCCTAAGTCAGTTTATTCCCTTTTCAATTATTATTATCGCGTTCCTGGCAGTGCCATTTTTCGATACAAATTTAATGAGTAAAGTTGTATGTTTACATGCTATCTCAGCTCGAACCCGCCAATCGAAGCGACGGAGGGAGGAGAGCAGAGACTGGCAGAGAAGGCAGAGCAGAGACCGGCCGGCACCGCCCACCCTGCCTGTTCTCGCCAGACTCGACCGAAGAAGCAGGGATCGCAGAGAGAATCTACTGGCTATGGTTGGTTAAGAGTGAAATATCAGAGATGGCAGCGCATTCAGGGACTGAAACACACGGAACAAATTGCTTTACTCTTTGATATCCTTGATAATGCTGCAGGGAGAACTGAAGGAATGCTCATTGTGTACAAATTCTGGTGAAGCGAGCGAATTCCATGAGTAGGCTGAACAATAATAGATTTCTGAACTATTTATTTTAATATACATAATGTTAATAAGAGCTGTCTTTGCAGTCGATCCTCTGGTGATTGTGATCGATGATGAGGACGACGTGAGGAAGGATCCGGCCGGACCATTGGATGTCAACCGGGACGGCCACCCTGTCAACCACTCGCCATCCATACCCCGCAACCCTCATCCTCCCATTGCCCACTGCATCCAGGAAAGCATTTCTTTAATTCTATTAATGTCTTCTTTTAATTAGCATTTGTTTGTCGACAGATGTATTCTGTATCTAATCGAATGTGAATAATAAATGAAAGACTGACAGGCCAACCCAGATTCCGAGTTGCCAGGCAAGCCATCAATCGGTTGGTATTCTTCTTTTATTTCTTTCTTCTTTATATCAATGGGCATATGAATATGTTATTGTTCCCCGAATAAGAATATCTTGCTTGCAAGTATCGTTTTTGCCTTGCAGAGAAGTAGAAGAATTGGAGCCCCTCACCGAGCTCTTCTCCATACGCGGCCAGCCAAGTTGCATCACCCTCACTGTCAAGAGGCCGGAGGGGCTTCCGTGGCCGCGCTGCGATGGGGAGCACTACTATGTCTTGTATTGCGCCTTGGTGCAGCACAATGAGCAGGTGGGTAGTGCACTTTCACAACTACAAATGACAACCATAGCAGAGATAAAGGTTTGACACTGTGGGTGGTGAGCTTCTCTCCCTCCCTCACTCCCCCTTTCTCTCCTTCAGGTTCCTTTTGGTGTGGATGGACGCTACAGTATACACTGCAGTGGCGAATGGCCATGCGATTCTCCACCCGAAATCATCCTCGGAGACGATAAGGTAAGCAGCGTCTGCATTTCGCTCTCTCTCTCTCTCTCACTCTCACTCTGTCTATCTCACTCTCTCTCTGTCTCTCTCTCTCACTATGTCTCTCTCACTCTCTCTCTCTCTCACTCTCACTCTGTCTATCTCACTCTCTCTCTGTCTCTCTCTCTCACTATGTCTCTCTCACTCTCTCTCTCTCTTTCTTTATCTCTTTCTCTCTCTCTTTCTCTCTCTCCCTTTCTCTCTCTCTTTCTCTCTCTCTCTCACTCTCTCTCTCTCTTTCTTTATCTCTCTATTTCTCTCTCTCTCTCTCTTTCTTTATCTCTCTCTCTCTCTCTCTCTTTCTCTCTCTCTCTCTCTCTCTCTCTCTCTCTCTCTCCAGTGCACGCAAAAGCCCCTGGTGCGTGTCGGGAGAGATGGCTCGATCCGCCCGCTGGTGTTTTTCCTTCCTCTTGACTTCCTCCGCTTCCGCCACTTTTTCCTCGTCTTCAACACGAATCCACCGTCCCCTCAGATCAAGCACATCCTAGCCCAGGTCAGGCAGTCAAATGAAATGTATGTAGCTTTTATTTATTTAATATATGAATTGGATGTTTAACAAGAAGTGAATCCCTTGAAGGCGTATCTCGTTCGCAAGGCTGCTTCGGGGCATGGACCAGATTACTTCGTCCGCTGATTTTCTTCTCTCCTTACCCTGAGAGAGGATGACCCTCAGTTTCTAGTTCCTAATCTTTTCATAATAATTATGAGAGTACTATTGGATTTGCCAGTCGTTGTGTGTAAATAGCCAACTACACCTAATTATTTTAATCTCCTTTACTTATTGTTAGGGAGCGTTGATGAGCATTTTCTACGATCCTTTTAAACCGCAGTTCTAATCCAATGCGTTGTACATTTGTTCTCAGGATCTTTTTGTGTATATTCTTTGCTTTGCGATAAGAAGAAGTTGTCCGCCATCTTGTGATTGGAGCAGCTTGACAAGAAACGTTATGCAAATTGTCGGTATTTCAAGGAATGTTTGCGTAATCGGCGGTCAATTTTGTCAGAATACTGAATATTTTAGCGGATGAATAGTGATGGAAAACTGGAAGGGCGTAGAGAACAGAGGTAGGCAAATCAGTGCAATTGACCAGGCCCTCCCCCTTCCTGGCTGTGTGGCGGTGGATTCTATTTTGGATAGATAACTGCTATTCTAATCGTGAAGTGGGGAATCGACGGTAGATATATAAAGGATGCGCGGTATGCTGCCACCACGCATCGCTAAATTTCGATTCAGAATACCATAAGCAGGAATTATAGTGCACAACGTATTCAGGAATTGTGCCATGTTTGATCATTTACATCATTCTCATTTTCTGGTACTTTTCTCAGCTTAAGCGGCTGCCTAGACAAGTCTCTTCCATTACAACTCGTACCTTTTCCCTCTCTCACTCTCTCTCTCGTTCTCTTTCTCTCCCTCTCTCTCTTTCTCTCTCTCTCTTTCGCTATATATATCTCTCTCTCTGATTCTCTCATTTAAGAGTCTGCCCGTGTGCCATGATTATCCACATCAGAGAGGAGTTGCTGGCTCTCTACGTGGACGCCAAGCGTGGTCAAGCCATCACTGATCTGTTAGTCAATTTTGATTCGAGTCGTTTTCTTTCCCTCTACCGCTTTCTCTCCCTCGCACTCTGGTTTCTTTTCTTTCTCTTCTCTCGTTCTTCACTCTGTGCTTCCACACACACTCTCTCTCTCTCTCTCTCTCTCGCGCTCTCTCTCTGTCCAGAGTGGCTAAAGTCCTCTGGACCCTGCTGTTCCTCTGTGCCTCTCTCTTCGCTGGCCGCGCTGCTCGTCTCTTCCTCTGGCTCTTCTTGAAGGGCGGAAGACAGGCGAGAGAGAAGTGCTTCCCGGCAGATATTTATTTAATCGAAATCATTTCATTGATTTGTCAATCATTTAATAATGTAATCCATGTTCGAGTGCTTAGGATTAAACCATTTATCGAGAGGGAGTGTTCTTTTTGCAGACGGTGTCCTCCATCTTCCGTCGACTCATGGCTCGTATCCGAGTGCTCTTCACGAGGCGGCGCATTGTGGAGAGGCCAGAGAAGAGATATATCGAAGTTGGTGGAGACTTGGAAAAGAAGTGTTGAGTTGGATTAGAAGAGAGAGAGAGAGAGAAAGTGTGATGGGGGCGGGGAGATGAGTTCTCTTGAAGCGCATGCTGGCCAAGTACCCTGAGCTGGTGATGCCCGAGCACTTGATCCCGCGATCCGCCATACCGATTCGCCATTATGGCGCGAGGATGTACTACCAACAGGTTGCTAGCCACCTCCTTCTTTGGTTAGATAAATGTAAAGAATATGAATACCTCAGGCGTTCGAGAAGGTCGACGTGATGCGCGATTTGAAGATGGCGATTCGGGATGAGCACGAGCTGGAGAGGGAGGAGCGGAGGCTGCGCAGCCGACTCGCCTTCGAGGAGAATCGACTCGCATGGCTCAAGTTTGCGCCTTCTCACAATGTTCGATGACTGATTGCGATAACTTCAGCTACGAGAGCACTCGCCGCTGGCGCCAGGACAACTCCTCGCGGCCGCGCTTCGCCATCAAACCAGAGAGTCTGCCGCCGCGTCGAGAGGTCATTCCGCCCAGGAAGAAGGTCATCGGAGAAGAGCCTTGCTCCACCCAGTCGGATGATTAAGGGGCCTTCTTGCTGTTCTGTTCTGGTTGCATTAAGAATCAGTTGTAGTCACTCCCCGAGAACCATTTCCAAACACGTTAAGAGTTGGATCATGGTTAAATCAACATTGAATTGTAAAAGATTAAGATAAAACTGTTATCAAATTTGCTAGCAATTTCTAGCAACATTCGTTGATCTTGTCATTCTAGTATGGATCTATATACATTTATTTCCTGATCTTTCAATGTATTTATTCGCGAAATTATACAACACGAAATAGAATACAAGCGGCTAGAGAAATTTCTCTCCGTGCACACCTCGTTCCTTAGAATCTCGGCAACCGGCTGTCTCGACCCGCGCTGTTAATTCTTCCTCGCGAACACAAGGACAACATGACAAGCAGAGCCGGGGAAAAGAGAATTGCCAAGAAATATTCAATCAAGTTCTTCGGGGTGGAATTTTCTCCTACATAACGTTGAAAACATTTCGGGCAAACAATTTCTACGTCCATCCAATTTCCATAGAGACAAGTCTACCAAAGGTTGTAAGGTTGTTTAAACTACGCTTAGTGTATTCCCTGAAGGAATCGCGAACTAAGCAAGAGAAGATTCGTGACTGCCCTCGGATCCTTGACTTCGTGGATGCTGCTTCCAATCTCGCCGTAGGTCGCTAGGCATCTCGGACTCCTCAGACGGCATCAAAGAGAGATTCTCCAGACTCTACGAAATCAACAAATCATCTTTATTTTATTCTTACAAAATTGCCAGCGAGAAAATGTATCTCTGGCATGGCCTATTATACTGTAGCCCGTAGCCCCCCCTGCTCTTTCTTCCGTCTACTGTAGTTACACTTAACGGATGTGTTCTCAAGAGCTGTTGCATGAGATGCATTGAGAAGTCACACACCAAGTAAACCTGATATCCTCGGTTCCAAGAGTGATACCCAGCAGCAAATGCAATTATCGAGACACTATTCATGTCTGTACTCATGCACGTAACAATAAATATATTTTATTGACACAAATAAATAATAATCTGAAAACAATAATGAGCAGACTGTATATGCATGTATGTATGTATATACCTAATATCTAATTATGTAAATGCAAATAATCTCCATTTTATGGAAAGGAACACGATAAATGTGTACAGGCCATGAAGAAGAAGCGCCCAGTAGCGTCGACGTCGCCGATGCAAAGGTTAACCAATTCGTCGTAGACCCAACGACGAGCCTGCGGGGGCAGCCTACAAGACTTTCCAGATCGACCTCTGCAGCACCTCTGTTGTCGCTTCGATTCAATCTCTCTCTCTCGCTCTTTCTCGTTCGATCTCTTTCTCTCTCTCTCTTTTCTCTCTCTCTCTCTCTCTCTCGTTCGATCTCTTTCTCTCTTTTCTCTCTCCTCTCTCTCTCCCTTCCTACGCAGAAAAAAAATCGCTATTTCTATCCCCGAGACACTGCTAGGTTGCTCGCGGCGGTCAAGTCGGGGTTCGGATGGCCCAGAAGGCTTGGCCATCGGCAGGGAGAGCAGACGGTGAGAGGGTGCAACTTGTCTCCCAGGGCTCCTCAGACTTTGTGCTCAAGGCAAAGGGAAAGCGAATACTGTCGACCACTCACAGCGAAAGCACACTGCCGCAATGACCATTACGAAAAAGTGATCTTGCCGAAAATGCAGAAAACGTCTTTTCCTAGTCAATAACATAATTGTTGTCAACGCTCTCGTTATTTTAACAAGTTCTTATTTTAATATGTTGAAGGTAATCTCATAAACACTTATTTGCCTGCGATTTACAAAAATTTTACCCTCTAGCTCAACCATTTTTTTTCTATCTTCTAATTATTTTTGAAAAAGTGTCGAGAAAAAAAGTCTGTTTGTCAACATCTTCACGTTGGATTAGGTAATCGATTACTCTTCTCCAGTTCCCTCTGTTTGATGCGTTCTTTCATATGTTGTGTTTTTTTTTTATTTGGGGCAGGAGATGGGAACATTTTCTGAGAGGGAACGACACGGCGAGCAGCAGAGAAGAAGAATCAGAAAGCTGGTGCTTCTTCACTTAAACTTGCGATCTGAAATTACTAGGCTAAAGCATCAGAAAACAATATCCGTTTTAACCCTTTAGATTAATTTAATTTTTCCCTAAAACCTCCATCAACGCCAGGACGCGGGCTGCCACCTTTCTTCAGCCCATTTGCACTCTGCAAGCGTGCTTTCTTTATATTTTTTAAATAGATATTTCATTTGACATGAATTGTTTTTTATAACTCTTTACAAGTTTCTGTAGAAAATATTTTAAATGAAACCGTGTCATCCTTATCCTTGTTACTCTTCTTCTCTTCCTTGTTCGCCTTCTCGCCCTCCTTGTTAGTCATCTTCTCATCATTTTTGTTGCTCGTCTTCTCATCAGTCTTGTTTTTCATCTTCTCCTTCAGTTTCTTGCTGATCTTTGCAGGAACTGGCGTCTTAGCTTCAAATACAAAGTGCTCAAAATATATCAAATCGATAGACATCCCTCCTAAGACAGTGAAGGTATGGGTTCTAAAAAGGGTTGGAACGCACTGAAGACGTCAGTGCCCGTGGACTCGGTGGTGGGGGCAGAAGAAGACGGTTCGAAGATGGAGATGGTTCGAGTGGGCGTCGGGATGAGCATCAGCCTCTGCTTCTTCTCAGGGAACGCGCGGGGCTCAGCAGGCGCAGCTGGGGGCAGAGGGGGAGCAACCACTGAGGGGGGCACGACTTGGCGAGCCTAGGCAAGGAGCTTCTCTATGATCTCAAGTCATCAACTCATCTCTACAGTTGGCACCGACTGACATTTCTTCTTCTGCAGATTTCATCGAATATGATGCGAAGCGCCGTCAAGGCGACGAGAAGCGACAAAATCACCTTCAATTTGCATAAAGCATAGTTTCTACTCGTTCAAGAATTCTCTCAAGGCAACGAGGACTAACAATAATTACGATGAAGTAGACATCGTTCATGGTCGTCAGCATTCTAATACAAAGAGAGAGAGATTAGATATCCCGATTTCCAAGACGACACTTTAAACAATAAATATAAACCTTCACGAAAGAATTGTGAAGAGCTCGGCAGAAGACCACCGTTTGTCGTACACGTTGAGATGGAAAATGGTATGATTTATGCCACGTTTTCCACTTTTCAACGCGTATGTACATATGTAACATTTTCACCTTATTTTATTCAATTCACCGATTAATTTTTACAATTATGCGCACTGCAATGCAGTGAAGTATGGCGAGGGAGACAAAGGAATGTTTGAATTATAATATATGTATGCCCTATTCCCTCGGAGTAGTTCCCGAAGTACGCAAAGTACTCAATACTCCGTCCCTATATAACCCCCTTTCAACCTTTCTCAGGTTGTTCCCGCACTTATCAACGACGCTTCTCGGATCTCCACCCTCTCCTTCCGTCGCAGTGAGTGTGGAGAGAGTTATGAGAGAAAACTAGAGAGAGATCACTTCTTGAGCACTTGTGAGACAGCAACGAGGCTCAGAATATCTGTCACTTGTGTGAGAGGCGACTTTCGTAAGAAGGGGAGAATCTTGCCATCGTTCCTTAGTGGAATCTTACAACTCTTCTGTTTACGTTTGATGATAGAAAAACACTAGTTATGGTTGCGCATTGCAGATCCATTAACCAAATGTATGTTAAGATGCTGATTTCAACAGTCTGAACAAGTATTTCTGGAAGATGAGCAACGAGTTCTCCTACTCAGCCAAGTACGAGGATGATGAGTATGAATACAGACACGTCCACATCACGCAGGCAGTGGCTAAGATGGTCCCGAAGAACCGACTGATGACTGAGACGGAGTGGCGCTCTCTTGGCGTCCAGCAGTCTCCTGGATGGATTCACTACATGATCCATGCCCCGGTTTCTCTCTTCATGCATTATTTTAGAATATAAGGTGGGTATAGCTGGAAATACGGAATGACGGAAAGATGCACTGTTTAAGGAGCGTCACGTCCTCCTCTTCCGCCGCCCTCTGCCCAACAAGAAGCCCGCAGAACCCTCTAAGAATATGAGCCGTGGTCTGAAGGGAGTTTCTGGCCAGGTTGGAATCTCTTTCTGCAGAGAGTTTTCCAAGCAGGGATTTTCTCGCATACAGTGCTCCTTATGTTAAGGTCGGAATTCGTGGATGAGTAGAGTGAGACTCGACGGTGAATTCTGCTTCGCTCCCTTTGCGTTGCATTCACTTGCCCATGGCGACGCCTCGTGACCCTCCATGGAACCTCTAGACCCATTGATATAAAGCGTTGTCTGCCTATCACGTACTCTAAAACAAAGCGAGAGAGAGAGAGAGAGAGAGAGAGAGAGAGAGAGAGAAAGAGAGTGAGAGAGAGAGAGTTTTGAATGGTTCAATTGATAGTACAATAGTTAACGACGACAGCAAGACTCTGTCATTGAGTTTGCTGACCCTCACTCATCTACTGCGCCCCAATGTGAGTGGTCGTTTTCTCCCTCTGATTTCTCCAGTCCACAATCCACCCTCTTTTTGTCTTGGGTTAGCTGTGTCCCCTTGCGGCCCTCGTATCGTCTTAGTCTTGCCATCTCTGAAGACTACTGCCCAATTAGAATCCCTAGATCTTTCTTGAGTAACTCCATTACCACAATTGTACTTTACGAGTCAACCCTATGTCCAGTGAGCCTTGCTGAGAGTATATTCAAACTTTATTCAAAGAGATCGGAAATGGCTTACAAAGGAATGCTTGTTTGAACGAGAAGAATTGAGTGAAAGAGAGCAACCGTACACGGGTGGAAGAGACCTTTCCGAGATTGGTGACTCAACGTCCATTGGAGATACTGATATGATTGACAGAAGACAGGCAAAGAAGTAAGATCAGAATTTAGATTCAAAACTACTTGAAATACTTCATGGTCATTCAAAAGAACACAGCCAATTAAGTCGATATGTGATAAAATAACAGCATAAACAAAGAGGAATAAGAAGATAATGCTGTGAGGAGGGCTCACGTCTGTACTGGGGACAGAAGATGAACTTCCATCTTATGGTACCGATCAATCTTCATCTCGTGGAACTTCTCAGCCGCTTGGAAGGCGTGGAATCTGAACCTCTTTGGTACATCAGGAAAATCGACTCAAATTCAATAACCACGATGATTGAAACCAGGCCAAACTTGTTTGCGAGAGTGACGATTGCCTCGAGCTGCTCTGGATTCTGCTTGACATGAACGACGTGGAGAGGATGGAAGAGGCCAGACACCCAGAAGTCAGTCATTCCAGAGGGAAGACCACTCACACGCACTGCCGGATCCAGTGACGGTTCTGGAAGGGGCATCAAGGAATGGACAATCGGCAGAGACTCATGAACTATGGAACGAGAGAACATCAACGGCTAAGATGAAAGGACCTTCAGAGCCGGGCACTTTGAGAAGAACTTCGTTGACGACAGCCCCAATCGCAGCTTGGCTCAGCAAGCCGCGGGGAAGCTTCTGCCGAGATGGCGACTGGAATGGGGGATATTAGGGTTAGGCGAATGTGCAATCAGTACTTTGCATCTCTTGAAGAACGCATCAAAGATGAAATATGGAAAAAATACAACTGAGACAGATGGAATCATCAAGGAATGCAGTACTGTCAATACTAAACATACTGATAATCTAAAAGTAAAGTGCAACCTCCGAATCTCCATTCCCGCCCTCTTCCTCTCCCTCGCCAATGCGAATGTGAAGGTCGAACGGGCGATCGACTCTGAAATATTGCATTATGAGTTAGAAGTTATTCAAATACTTTGAAAAAGTAAATATTAACAAAAAAACAACGGACTCTGTCTTGCCGCGAGCAATCTCCGTGGATCGTCGCTGTATCCACTGCGCCATGTTGGCAAGGGCCTCTTCGGCACTCACTTCGGTTCCTTCGGTCGATGATGGAAGGCTGCCAAAACGACAAAGGGCGTTCTCAGCAAGGACGCCCTGCCTACAACCAATCAGGAATGGTACCTTCTCTTTATCTGCACTTTGCTGTGGAAGGATATACTTTCCTTAACTTGACCAGAGATACAGTTGAAAGAATGAAAGCATAGGGCCGGAGTCGGTTCTGGCCGCTGTGATCTCTGCACTTGCTGACCTGATGATACCGAATCGCTGAGAGAGCGTCTTCATCCAGTAGTACTCTTCAGCTCCTTGCTGCGGCAGAATGTGAAGGACGAACTGGACTCCCGGGTGCTCACGATCAAGGCATTCATAGGCGTCCACCACAGCCTGCAGCAGTGAGTCATCCGTGTGGACAGAGAAATGAAGAGAAAGAGATTCACAAAGGTGGCGTAAGACAACGACCAATACGAAAAAGCCCCTCCGCTAAGATATCTCCAGTTTTACATCGATCTCTCTCTCTCCCTCCCTATTTCTTTCTCCACGAACATCGAAGTTGCCAGGTTGAATCCACTGGACGACACTTGGTTTCTGCTCGAGATACACGAAGATTCCGAGTCTCGGCGCGGCCTTCCGCAGCTCCTCCGACATCCACTCTCCGAACTCTCTTTAAAAGAGAAAGAATTAAATGGACAGCAGCGATATCTAGGAATACAGAATTGGAAGTAAACTCGCCTGAACTTATCGAGGTCCGCCTCCTCTGGGACAGATGCGAAGATCGCCCATTTCATTGCAAGGAAAGACGAATTAGACATCCTTCGTGCTGCCAATACAACATTGTATTCATCCTTCCCCGTTCTTGCAAAAAAAACATGCCATAAATATTCTTTCCCCGTTTAAAACGAGATGGAAGTATTGCAACAAATATATTTATTTATTTATTTATTTATTTACGGCATTGTAAAACGCACGTGGTAGTATAATAATATATGATATAGCATATAGGTATAGCGAGATATGTAGATATATAAGTGAGGGAAAAGCGATGGAGAAAGGTCATGGGGCGGTGGGAGGGACTGTGGGAAGGGGAAGAGGGGAGGGAGAGGAGATAAGGGTCGGGGAGAGTGAGGTGGAATTGGTTAAACTATTGAATGCCTTAGCGGCTCTGATAAAGAAGGAATGGGACCGGATTGTGGATCTTGTGGAGGGGTATGCTAGCTGGAAGGAGAGGCCACGGGTTCTACTGTTGCGGAAGTGAAAGTAGTGAGGGTTTGCATCGGAAATACGACGGTGGTGAAAAATGAGTCTACGTGCCAGAGTAAAGTCAGCGTGCTCACGACGGGACTTGAGAGAGGGAAGGGAGAGAGTAGTATTCCTGAAGGAGCTATTAGGGAGATTAAAGCTAGTATGGCCGAGAGAGCGGCGAAAAATGACACGGGTGAAATAATTCTGGGCTTTCTCTAGGATACGGATATCCCGTTTGAGACGCGGCGAAAAAACGACAGAACAGGACTCTAATATGGGGCGAATGTAAATTATAAAGGCAGAGACAAGAACCTTCATGTTGCGAGTGCGGAGGGCACGGAGGAGGGGGTAGGACTTAGCAAGTGCCTTATTGGCAAGGTAAGAGCAGTGGGGCGAGAAAGAGAGTTTAGAGTCTATTATGATGCCAAGGTCGCGAGCGGAATCTACTACAGTGAGAGGGGCGCCGCAGAGGAAGTATTGATGCTTAGGGTTGGTGGATCCTAGATGAAGAACAGAACACTTATTACTAGCAAGAGGGAGCTGCCAAGTATCGGCCCAGAGAGAAACCTGGTCAATAGCAGCCTGTAAAGAGGAAGGGGAAGAGGAAGATGGAAAGGATTGGAAGATCTTAATATCATCAGCAAAACAGCGGGAGTGAACACCATGAGTGGCAATGATACCAGGAAGGTCGCTAGTATAAAGAATAAAGAGAAGGGGGCCGATTACAGTGCCTTGAGGGATTCCACTAATAACAGGGCGAGGAGTAGAGAGGGATGTGCCTACTCGCACTTGGAAGGAGCGGTTAGAAAGAAAAGAGGAGATCCAGCTAACGACATTTGGGGGAATACCGAGGACACGGAGCTTAAATATGAGCTTAGGGTGGGAGACACGGTCGAAGGCACGAGCATGGTCAAAGTAGATAATGTCAGTGGTTAGGGAATTATGATGGGCAGAGGTCCAGTGTTCAAGACAGTCTAACAACTGGAATTCAATAGAACGTCTACGTCTGAAGCCATATTGTTGGTCGGGAATGATGCGTAGAGAATCACAATAAGAGTAGAGTTTACGGCAAAGGAGCTTCTCAAAGAGGCGGGAGAATATGGAGGTAATGGAGATTGGACGGTAGTTGGAGGGATCGGAATAAGGAGCCTTCTTCTTAATGGGTATGATAATGGAGGACTTCCAAGCAGAGGGAACTGTTGCGGTGGAAAAAGAATAATTGAAAATGTACTCGAGGGCTTCACTAATTGGAATGGAGAGATTCTTAATAAGTGCGAGATTGAAATTATCGGGAGTTTTGCAGGAGGAATTAGGCCAGGTTTCAATGAGGCGGCAAATCTCATGCCTAGGAAAAACAATAGAGAAAGGGGGGAAAGATATTGCATTAGGGGAGAGATTGGGGAGATTACCATTGTCAACAGTATAGGCACTCGAGAAAGTTGAAGCCAAAAGCTCGGCCTTATCTATATCGGTAAAGCAGTCGGGACCTGGGGACTGGGTGAGGGTATCAACGCCACGTGGCTTAACAGAGGTTTTATTCCTAACGTATCGAAAGAAAAGGGACTTGTTATTGGAGAGGACTAGGTGCTTTTCTAGATTTCTAGAGTATTTATCCATTTCCTTACAGTAACGAGAGTTGGCAATAGCAAAAGCAGAATGGGATTCGGGGTCGTCTCTTTCTAGTGAATTAAGCCAAAGATCAAAGCGTTTCCGCTGAAGACGGAGGATGTGGTCGGGGAGGCGGACGCCATATGGGCTGACACGCTTATAAGGGACGAAGAGATCATCAACAGCACGAAGGGCGGAGGAGAGAGAGGAGTACATATCATCGACATTAGATAGAGAATGAAAGGGGGATGGAAACCCAAAATTCAAGAGGTAAGACGAGGCAGCTTGGTAATCTACTTTAAGATAGTCTTTGATGAAGGTATAAGAGGGGCGTTGATGAGAAAGAGTTATATGTGCCATAACAGAGAGATGATCGGAGTTGAGGAAGGGGGGCTCAATCGTGATATTAGAAAGGAGGGAAGGGGTATTGGTAAGAAGGAGATCTAGAATATGATCATTGCGAGTGGGGGCTGGGGTCAATTGGGCGAAAAAGCTGGAAGTAGAGAAATCATAGAACAGTCTGGAGCTATGGGAGGGGGGTTGTGGGAGAGGAGATGGGGTTGTGTGCCATAGAAGGTCCGGGTAGTTAAAATCACCCAGGAGGATGGTGGGGAACGGAGAGGTGGACAGGTCGCGTAAGAGTGAGATAAGAGTAGCATTAAGTTCTGCTGAGCAAGAGGGAGCGCGGTAGACTAGAATAAGGCGGATAAAATCACTGTTAAAGTTTGCGTCTATTGCAAGAAGCTCAAAAGAAGCTGGGGTGGAAAGAGAGTGGACAACTTTGGCCGAGAGAGTGTTTCTGAGAAGGATGGCAACCCCGCCACCCTTTTTTCTGAGGCGGTCCTGGCGGAAAACACTATAATCTGGGCAACCACTAAGGAGAAAGCTATCGGGTAAGGAAGAGGACAGCCATGTTTCTACAATGCAAATGACAGCAAGCGAGCGGGTAAAGAGCTGGGAGAGCTCATGGGTCTTGCTTACTACTGAACGAGCATTAAAGAGATAAAGGGGGCAAGAGGTGGACCTGCGATGGTTGGCACTTAGTGGGGGTAGGGGGGCCCCTGGTGGTAAAAAGGGGAGGGAGGGGGAGCAAGGGGGGTGAAGCGGTTAGAAGTGGAGATGGGAGGAGGAGGGGGGAGAGAGGGAGGAGGAGGAGGGTTGTAGGTGTATGAGGGGAGAGGAGGAGGGTTGTAGGTGGCTGAGGGAGGAGGAGGAGGAGGGGGGTTGTAGGCGGATGAGTCCGGAGAGAGAGAGGGGGCGGTAAAAATGGAGGGGGGAGGGAAGTTGGAATAGAGGAGAGATTGGGGGTGGCTAGAGGGAGGGTGGTGGGAGGCCACGTCGGCGTAAGAGGGGCGGGGGCGGCGCCTGGCGGCAGCGGCTCCACGGGTGTTGGGGGGACGGGAGGGCATCCCGGACGGACGGCGTCCGAGAGGACTCGCGTAGAAGCGAGAGAAGTCGGGGAGCTTGGGAGGGGAGGGGGTGATGCCTCTCTGGGCAAAGGTGAGGGAGGGGCGGATGGCACATCCAGAGAAGGATGCCGAGCGCGAGAGGCGGTGGGAGTTTCGGATGGCTAGCTGTTGGAGGAGGGAGTTGGGGAGAATGACCTTTACAGGGTTGTCTCGACTGAGGCCGTTGGTGAGAGGGTAGACAGCTGAGGGGAGGGCGGAAACACCGATAGAATCGAGGAGATGGAGGACAGCATTATAGTAAGAGGCCGCCCGTTGAATCGGGGAGCCTTCAGGAGTGGGGAGACCGAACACTACGAGAGCCCGGCGTCTCTCATGCCTATCTCTACGCTCCTCCTCGGTCTCGCGGGAAAAATCCCAAGAGGGGGTGTCCGAGGAGGAGGAGGGGGGGGTTGCCGTTAGTATTCTCAGCCATCACAACATCTTGAGTCATAACATCCATAATGGGGTCGCTATGTACAGTATAGAGAGGAGGAGTGGCCTCAATGGCAGTTAGCCTGGTGTCGACGGTATCGAGCTGAGTGGTGTGGGCAGAAAGGGCAGCTGTCATGTCCGTGATGATGATGTCCTTAGCTGCCAGAGAGGACTCGAGCGAGGAGACGGTGTCGGTGAGCGAGGCAAGCTGAGCGATGAGGGAGGAGACGGAGGAAGCCAGGAAAGCGAGGATGTCATCCGAGTCCGGGGGCCCTTCAGTGGATCGGCGGCGCTTCCGGTCATTCAGTCCCTGAATGAAGGATGCGACGGCAGGGAGATCGAGGGGGGCAGGAGGGTCAGCATCGGTCATGCTTAACTAAGCGGGGGCCAGACGATCAAGCAGTAAAAGACCCTTGGCCCAAGGGTTGAGGAGATGGCCGAGAAAGAACCTGGAGTTGTGCCTTTATAGAGATGAGTGCCCCTCAGGCACTAGGAGCGAGGAGAAAAGCAGGTGCACAGCGCTTGAAAGAGAGGAGCTGGATGCACCGACCGCTCTGTGACGTGGGTAGAGCGGGCGAGTGACGTGGGTAGAGCGGGCGAGTGACGTGGGTAGAGCGGGCGAGTGTGGGTAGAGCGGGCGAGTGATATATATTAAACAAGACGCTTTATTATGCGTTCAACCGAATTAATAATTTATGTCTAAGCTAGCCCACCACACTGAAAACAACTAATAAATAATTAATATAGCAGTAAACTGATAGCATATAAGATACTCGAGTGTTGTAACAGTAAGCTCTGTTTAGGCAAAGACGATAGTAATAGCATAGCACACGAAGCAGGACTGATAGAATATATTTTGCAGGTCTAAAAATCTCCAAAAACATTTGGCAGCTTTTTTGGTGTGGTTGGTGTCTACGCGAGTGCCGAATTGGCGACGAGTGCCACTCCTCGCTGGTAGAAGAAGGCTGCGTTCTCGAGGCTGAAGGAGACGGAAGCGATGAGATGCTTGCGGTCACCGTAGAGATAGAAAGGCAGGCGAGCTCCTGTCGAGGATTCTGATTCATTTCACAGCTATTGGTAAAAAAGGAAAAAATTAGCTTCCCAATTATCCTAATTCGGGCTTTTGTCGCAAATCATCCATGTCTGTGATAAGGCAACTGTTTTAAGCAATGGAAACCATGAAGTGAACCGCCGTTCTCATCAACAATTCAAACAGATTAAGTTTCATTATGGAATGAAAAGGGCACTCACCCTCCGGTTGCTGTCTCTTCCAGTTGAATTCGATGCACTCCACGCGGCTGCGTACTTCGTCCGTCAGTTCGAGTCGGTCTCCTGCCACGGCATTCGCGCCACGCAGCTCAGCTCCTCAACAAGGACAATCGTGAAAAGGAGAAGGGATGACTGCAACAAGTAAGATCAAGTTGCGGGCGCTGACAACCACGATAAGAAATGACAGCTGAAACTGAGAGCGAGCGAGAGACAGTCTCCATACTGCCATCTCGCGTCTTCCCCCTCAACTGACCACTGATGCGGAAGACATCGATGGCCTGAGTGCGTCCGATGTGGACATGCAGATGGAGCTGCTCGAGAGACCACGTGTTGGCCTGAGCCACTTGTTGCCTCGTCGCAGTCACAAAGGCCTCGGGGGCGAAGACTCCGCCCAGCCAGACTTCCTCACTCTTGAACGAGCTGCCACCATTGGCACCGGCCTAGGAAGGACATCTCTTTCATTTCTCTTTCAAACATTTCTCAGAATACCAAGTATAATTGAGAAGGCGTAAGAATACTAGATTGTCTTATAAAAGAAGACTTTTCTCGTAAACGACAACTCTGACCTGCACCATCCGCGAGAGTTGCGAGATTCTCTCTGCCAGATCGCCCAGCCACTCTTTCAGCGTCGTCTCACGAGGAACAGTGTACAGCACCCAGTGAGGAGGCACCTTCACAAACATTCCATGTACACAACACTCAAAATTGCTTGCATTTAAGCTTCTCTGAATATAGAAACCTGTCCCTTCTGCAGATGCGAGATGAGTGAGCGACTTTCGTTGCTCTGCTTCCTCTCTCCACGGCAAACGGCCAAGACATCCTGGATAACACACAAATACATATCTCATTCTATATTTTCATGAAAAGGGGGAAGGGGGGTGTCGCTAAAATAAAAGGACCAACCTGCAAGTCGCTGCGAATCTGCGCGAGGAGTCTGGCACCCAGCTTCAGTTCACGCTCGAAGAATCGGAAGAGTGGATCCTGCAGTCATTCAGTTTTCCATCTGAAAGCTTCGAATGGAAGAAGACTCCTCCACCTTGATATTCTCGACAGTTCTCTTGAGAAGCGGCAGATCAGAGGGAAGAGTCTTGAGCCAGAGAGCGGCCAGCTCCTTCAGAGCCACCATCCACGCAGGCTGCTTCGCCGCTTCTGCCGCTGCGCCCGCCGCCGTCTCTGAGACATCCGAAATCTCCAGTTCGTCATCGCTCACCTGGAAAGGTTGGAAGTAGTACAATTAGAGCAACCCAATAGCAAGATAAGAAAAGGATTTCTAGACTTACACTCAGCAGATTCCGCAGCAGTTTGTCCGCCCTCTGAGTAAGAAGAACCTTCTCCGCGTTGTTAGGCAGGCCGAGCCACGACGGCAGCTGAGCTGAGCTCATCCGCTCCGCCCAGTCCAGCAGCTGCTCACGGCGGGCTGCTTCTGGCACACACAGTGCGCCACCCTCCGAGTCGTATCTCAAGCAGAGAGAGAGAGAGAGAGAGAGAGAGAGAGAGAGATGGCACCGACTTGGAAATGAGACGATGTTCTGGTTCAAATGACTTGGCAGTGAAGAGCTGCTGGAGCATGCAGTCGAGAAGCCGCTATAAGAAAAACTTTTACAAAAATTCAATAAGGCAATAATGCAAATAGCTCCTTCATCTAAGTTGCATTCATCCAACCAAGGATAACTGAGAAAAAAAGCTATGGCGAAAGTTCGCAATGATTCAAGCAGTATTCTTCGACGAACCTGGTCAAAGTCGTTGTCAATCTTTCCTCCGTAGATGCACTGCGAGAAGAGAGTAGAGAGAGTGCTCCAGGGAAGACGGTCGGGTGCAACATTGGCACGGCCCTGCCAAGCAGACATGTACAACTCGTTACAAGACTAGACTGAACCACTCTCCAGGTATATTCAGATAGCGGACTCCATTTCATACCTGAGCAATAGCGTCAACAGCCGTGTCCAGAGTGTCGCAAGCAACGCGAAGATCGGCATCCGAGAACTCGTACGGATGAGCCCAGCCCAGCGGAGAATACCGAAGTCGCTCTTGGACAACGGCGTGCAGCCAGCACACCTCAAGTATGATAAATGTCATTCTGCTACGGCAAATAGTGCTACTGCTGCAGAGAAACGAGTATCTAACAAGTAGGTAGAGACGAGATCGCTCTGCAGGAGCCTTGGCAATGCGCTGCGAGGGAATCGAGGAGAGAGAGCGGAGCAGATTCGCCTGCAAGCAACTTTCCCTTTCTTTCTTATGGTTTTGAAATGGATGAAGATGACCTTCAATCCAGTGGCGGGCTCAAAGACAACGACGCGAGAAGCACGGAGGACACTCGGAGGAATGCGAGGATGGATCTCGGCAGTCATGAAGAGACGGAAGGACGGATGCGGCTTCGCCAACTCAAATTACAACTACAATTTACGGAATGTTTCTTAAAGAACTTTAACAAAAACGTATCGTGAAACAGAAAACAATCCTCAATTAATGATAATATTGAATATGACCTGGTGCAGTCGCTTCTCCAACTGCCCCAGCCACGACGGGGCCAAGTGCACGTTCTTCAGGAGCAGCCAGCGTCCGGACTTGGAAGCAGATGCAAGGGCCTGGAAAGGGGTTCCATTCTCTTCTTTGGACCTTGGACAGAGAAGAGGACTCTATTCGTAGAGAGAGAGGAAGGAACCTTCTCGGCCTGGCTGAATCCTTCTGCCGATCCGATGGCAATGGAAGTGACTTCCCTCTGCAGCTGCACTGCCAGATCCTCCACTCTTCCGGAAGCATCGAATCCAGTGGCCGAGCAGAAAAGAAGCGGGTGCGATGACGTCACCTGCAGTTCATTTCATTCATTTACTTTTGAGTGTTAAGAATATCACAAGGTAGGTGCCATTTATGCAAGAAATTACATGCAAAAAGATTTAGAAGAAAGGGAATCAGACTTCGTTTTCAATCATCGTGTCGAGGTGGAGAAGCTGGTCGCCTTGGAAGAAGTCGTCTCCAAAGGCACGAGACACGAGGATGTGAGCAGAAGCAAGGAGACGGTCAGGACGGGCACACCACACTAGCATCAAGTCGTGCAGGGAACGACCGATCGGGGCTGCAGAAAGAGATAAAGAGAGAGAGAGACAGAGAGAGAGGGACAGAGACAGAGAGAGAGACAGAGAGAGAGGGAGATAGGGAGAGGGACAATGAGAGTAATGAGGCAGAGCGTAATAGACAAGGTAGGAGAGTGATAACTGTAAAGAAGAAAAGTAACTGACAAAGCTTGCCCTCGGGATCGGACCAGAGTTGAGGGACGTCTCCCTCTGGGTTGTCCATGGAGAGCCACTGCTCCATCTTCGCGCCATCCATCTTCTTCCACAGCTAAAGCCATCAACTTATTCACAAAAACGGTCAATTACTGCTACAGAGAAGTGAATGATAAGACTCAAGTCATGAAACCCTTTTTTTTCTGTAGAAAAATTACACAAGAATGCCGACCTCGGAAAAGGCGGGGAGATGCTGGATCTTGGTGAAGTTTGTAATGATGAGCTCAGGCAGCCCAGGCGGAGGAGTTCCCGCGGGAGAGCGACTCTTTGTGCCGTACAACTCGGCCCTTCCGAGAAGGCAGTCCCACTCGGCGTCGTAGGTCGGCTCATTCGCGGCTGAAAGCATCAAGAGACATTGAAACATTCAAAGTAACATTAATTCATTTCAATTAGCCAGCTTACAAAGCTTACCTCTTATTATTATCTTTTTTACTTTGAATACTCGAAACTCGTTTGAACCTCTTAGCTGGATTCGAAGCAGAAGAAGAGCCAAAAGAATCTTGTCCGTGTGGAGTTGGCCACGGGAGACACGAGCGTAGACTGTCTACAATCCACACGGCTCTTGCCACCAATCTCGCTGCTAGCAAAATAACCCAAAATAATATTGAAATATAATATTGAAACCTTGAAGAGAAGAGCCGTGATCAACTTCAGTCGTTGTGCGTGGTCTCCGCTCAATTCCTTCGATCCCAAGACAAAGGTGAAGATGTCAAGGAGGAATTCCAATGAGTACTGGTACAGGAAGTGGGCCTGAAATGACATATGTTGGGGTGACTTCGGATCGATGGAAGAGCTGGCCTCCTTGAGTTCCTCCAGCATGTGGTAGATCTGCGAGCAGGCATTCGCGAGCGGGGAATAGAGACGGGACACTGCTTCTACCTGCGAAGATGACAACCAATACTCCAATATCCAAAGAGAAGAATAGACCTCATTCATGACGACATCAGTCTCGGCCTTCTTCGCCTCGATCTCACTCGCTTCAGTCTTCAGCTTCTCCAGAGTACCAATGACACTGTTGTCGTCGAGGATTCGTCCCTTGCTCTCGTTCAGCGCAGCCAGAAGAGCTTTCTCCAGCTGGCGGAGACGCACGTTGAACTCGCCTACAAAATGTACAATACCTACAATTCCCGTCAACTGCACTCAAAGCCAATATTAATTTTTCTATGAAGTGCATGTCTGGATCATCTTTAAAAACTTTTTTTTAGGCACCTTGCAGTTTAAGCAGATCGCTCCTCTTCTGGTCAACATCCGGTCGTTCCGAGCGAAGAACCTGAACAGTTCAATGCTCCACAACTCTCAATGCAACAGCTTCCTACTCTTTCTTCAGTGACAAACCTGGTTCAAGCACTGCGATGACAACGATGAGGAAGTGACAGTGAAATTCACGAATGTCACTCGGGAGCAGACATCGGGAGCGAATTCGGCCTGAAATGAACAGTGTTCTTGGCCGCGTATCTCCTTTCTCTTCTTCTCTGTGCTCTTTCATTCTCCTCTCTGCTTTTCCTCTCTCTCCCCCTCTCTTTCTCTCTCTCTCCCCCTCTCTCTCTATTCTCTCTCCACTCACGGAAGCATCTCTGGTGATGAGGAAGATCTGGAATGCCGGTGACAAGTCAATGTCCTGGTCTCCGATGGTGATGAGCACACGTCCACCAGTTCTCTTGACTTCTCTGTTCAGCACTGGATTCACGATTGGATCGTAACTCTCGACATCTTGGACGAGGAGAGAATTGCCGAAGCGAAGTGCAGATTCCAAGTTCTTTCTGAAATATTGATGGTGTCATTTTCGAATAGAACAACAAAAGAACAATTCCTTAATCCATCTATGAGCAATAGTTTTGCATAAAAAGAAAACCACCAGTATTACTTTTATCTCGCACAAATCAGACAGAAATGCGTACCGGAATGAATCATCGAGGAAGCTCGTCTTCTGAATGTTCTTATGGGAGAACTCCTTCATGAGAAACTCGATTGCTTGGCCGGAAGGATCGATAATCAGTGGATATCGATTGAAGCGATGCAACATGATTGCATTCTCCGTGCAGAGGTCGTCCACGGGCAATCCATTCTCAAAATAAATTATGAACATTCACAAACAGTTTGTATAAGCCGCAAATAAATCGAAAAAGAAATTTTTCCGCATAAAATCAACGGTCGTTATTTTTCCTGAGCAGGAAAAAAGATCGGCTGAAGTTAGTTATGAAAGGAATTGGATGGCGGACCTTGTTCCACTGCAACCTCTCATCGGCAGTGCTGAGGTATTCGATGCGAGCCAATTCTTGACGGAATTTGACTTCCGCACCGTTCACGAAGGAGATCCAGTCACGGAAGAGTTTCTCGCGCAGCTAAGAGGAGAAGACATTAGAATGACATTGAGAGCATGAGAATACGAGAGAGGGAGGGGAGAGGGAGGGAGAGAGAGAAAGAGAGAGAGACAGGTTACTGAAATCAAACCGATTGGTCGTAGTATCCTGAGTAGGAGAGGAAGGCAGCGGTGAGAAGAGCGTCTCCAATGAGGGTGTTCATCTGCTCAGCGAATCCATCTCTCGACTTTCCCCATCGCTTCTGCTCCGAATTGAGCGAGGACAGCAGTTCCGTAGAGCGGAGAACCTACACTCGGAGTGAATCAACTGCTTGATTACAACAATTGCTATTAAGAATGTTAATTTTCTCTCATTTTATTTTACAGTCACAGAAGTACGCTACGAATGAGAATGAATGCCAAGCTAAGCTCCTTGATTGGATGAATCTCTCGCTGTCTCTCCCAACCTTCTCTTGGACGGAAGCGAGATCACTCTTGATGTGCTCTGCCTGGGCGATGAGCTGTGCGTACTCTTCCTTGTAGGCAGCGATGCTCTCCTCGAGATGAGCCAGTCTCTCCTTCACTTCTTCTCCCTCTGCCGTCTTTGTCTTCGCGTCATCTTCCAATCGTTTCAGTTCGTTGCGAAGAGGCTCAACCTGAGGACAACACACTCATTTTGCAGCTTAATACGCAAAAAAGGGAATAACAGTTAAGAGAGAGATCGATCGAATTCTGACCTTATGAAGCATGTCGGAATAGAGGAGCTGAGCCTTGGCCCACTTGACCATGGGTCCGCAGGCAGTGCTGGCTCGGTTGATCTTGTCGTAGTCAAAGTCCGGATTGGCAGCATACTTCTCCATCTGGCGGAGGATCTCCGGCGAGATGTTGTCCGTGTTGAAGGAGAGGATCCGAGGCACGAAGTCGTCCTTCACCATCACTGAGCGGATCGCCTGCAATACTTTTATATTTAAACACCTCAACAACACTGACATACAATTCTGAACACTGGCCGTTACAAAGATATAACAAAAAATAAAAGAGTTGTTAGCATATTTTTAAATAACGTGATGCAAGCCCGGAAATGAAATATACCTTCCAGTCAGAGCCCACGTTCTCTCCGAGAAGCAAGCAGATGGCTTCGAGTGCCAATTTCACTCCACCTGGAGGGCTGGCCATAGATCGGACCTGTGAGAACAAACTTGGTCCGTAATATCAGCCATTCACTCTATATCCATTATCGATATATATATATATATCCATTTCTCACCTCAACAAGAGTCTGTTTTCTGATTCCCTTGACCGCGGCCTGAGCTTCCTCGACAGCTGGTTCGACTTGACTGAGGTCCTTCGTTACCTCTGCCTTCTTCTTACTGATCTCCTGAAATGAGATAAAAATCCTCATTCACTAACTATGTCGCGTGCTGCCACCCACCTGAACTTGCAGAGCGAGTTCCTTTTGCAGCTTCTCGGAGTGTCTCTTCTCCTCCTCCGCCTTCTGCTGATCTCCAAGCATCTCCTTCAGCTTCGCGTTGGCTGCGGTCTTCTTCTCTTCCAGTTCTGCGCTCTTGAGTGTTAGACTCTTCTGCAGCTCCTTCACTTGCTCCTCCGTCTCGCTAATCTTGTTCAGGCCAATGTTCAGATGCACCTCAAATATTATATTTACAACATTTCAAAATGGCTTTACAGAACATTCCCTTCCAATTACTCAGAACTTGAAAAGAAATGACCTTCTCCTCTTCCAGTTCCCTTCTCTTCTCATGCAGCAACTTCGTATAATGCTTGATTAGATCGAGGAAGTGTCGCGGAGTAACGGCGACCGTTCTCAAAAATATTTCAATATATACGCCAACTCCGTAAAATGGAAAGAAATTATAAAAAAAAAGAAGTTTCCGACCTCCTTCCTCTCTTGGCCTCCCTCTGGTTGAGTAGCTTGACACTCTTGTGCATGTGGACGAGACTGTTGCTGACGCAGTCTCGGTAGGAAGTGGGCGGCGAGGGGGCGAGTTCGCAGGCCGGGGGCATGCCCATCGGCGCCTCCCATCCTTCTCGTTCCATGTCCAGGGTGTTCGTCAACTCGCAGGCAACCTGCAGCAGTCCATCGTTCAGTCATTTCCTCTAATGTTCCAAATGTCCAATAATTAACCTGGTAGAGGGTGTTGTCACTCCAGTCTCCTGCCCAGTTGAGTACGCATCGATTGAAGAGAGCAGGAGATGTCGCTGCCCGGTCACGGAGACCACCTTCAGCTGGATTCATCGTGAACACCACGTGAAGGTTGCGCATCACCTCAACATTGCTATGATACTTCGAGTGCTTATACTAACTGAAAGTCCTATTTTTCATATTTCATAATTAGAGAATATTCAAAACTCTCCCCACCTGTCCAGTGAACCACTTGTACAGTTCATCATGCGAGTCGAGCATGAGTCCCATTCTCGCTGCTCCTTCCTTGATCTGACTCATGAGAGTCGTGTGTTCATCTCCTTCGAAGAGGCCAGGCACTTCTCCATTAGCCAGAAGAGTGTTGAGTCTCTCGAGGAAGCCCGTATCGAGCATGTTGGACTCGTCCATGATGAAGCACAGCTGGAAAGGTATCACTCGCACAACTGTAACTTGGATTGGAGAGAGTGATCTTCACTGTCAAACCTTCTCGTTCTTGCATCCAGCCCTCCTCAGGACAGTTCGCATGTCTTCGTCAAAGTCTGCTGCCGTATACTTGGAGTGAACTTTGAGCTGAAACAAAGGAAGGATGAACTTCCCGCCAAATAAAAATGAAACAACCCAAATTAGGATTCGAATAATTAACCTGGAAGACAGAGAGCCCGTTCAGCCAGGCAACGAATCGAGAAAGCGTTGTCTTTCCAGAGCCAGAAGTTCCAATCAGCAGAAGATGTCCCTATAATATTGCATCCTTTGTTATTCAGTTATCTTTTCAATTTGACTCTCTGATATTAAACTTTCGAGAATATTTAGATAGCGCGACTGAAGAAGACCTGAGGTTGTCTGTAGATTCGATCGATGCGAAGAACATGATCGAGCATCTGGTCGAAGAGGACAAGTTGCACGTCCAGCTCTTCCTCGTAGAAGCCCTAAAGCAGTAGTCCTATTCACGATTCTGCCACAACTTATTCACCATTCTTCCACAACTATTGCATGAATTGCGAGCAAACCTTGAGCCTTGCGGACACATAATCCTTGAGCTGTTCTCGCGAGACAGGGAGATAGTGCTTGGACAGCCAGCACGAGTAGAGAATCGGCCGCGTCAGGGCCTCGTTCACGTTGCACGCATTGCCAAAGTAGCTATAAAAAGGTCATTCTCATGTTGCTCACTTTTCACAAACATCTTTCAAGAGAATACGAACCTAAGGGCAGTGTTGTCCACAAGTTCATCCGTCCACTTTCGCTCTTCTTCCGTAACAAGTCGATCCTAAAAGACATGCCCTCCTTTCTAGTTCTCTTCGACTCTTCACTTCTCTCTGACCTGGAAGAGTCGAAGAGCCTCATGAGCCCAGAGCCGCACGAGTTCGGCCGGTCCAATGCCGTCGAGTGGAGCGATTGCTTCCGCGATACCTCGTACCCATCTGGTCAGTTCACGTGGCGAGTACACGTAGTGAGGCTGGTCGTCTGCTGTCAGGTGCTCCTGGCTGGCCTGCAAGAAGAAGAAGAGGTCATCTCTAACCAGCCTGCCACTTCCTCACTCACCAGATAGACATCGACCATGGCAGACGTGAGTGGATCTGCCAGGGCACGCACTCCTGGAGCCATCTTCAGCATCGCTCTGTTGAATGTGCCGTAGATCTGCAAAGTGGGAGAATCACTCTAATTCAAGAGCGTAATCAATATTGAAACCTGGATGAGAGAGAGCTTGGCCGGGTAGTCGACGTAGACAATCGGGACATGGCGAAGGAAGCGAAGACTCATGGGATGGCGGCCAGCGTCCGTCGGCGGGTTGCATGCTCCGACGAACTGCACGCGCTCCAGTGACACCCACGAGTGATCGGAGGTACGGTAGAAGCCATTCAGTTGAACCAGCTGGCGGATGAAGGAGATGACGCGTTGAGTGCCGTACCTGAGTTAGGAAGATTGTCTCCATTCTCCTCAAAAAAATCATAGGCCATAACTTTGAAAAATAACTAACTTGTCTGGTGCTGGCAGATTGATTTCATCGCAGAATACGACGAGCCATCTGGAGAGCTGCACCGGAGCAAGCACTACGCCATTCGGAGTTCGCCGGTACTCGCAGTAATGGTCGAGAGTCTTAATCAAATGCCTTCTCTCTCTCTCTCCTCTTCTCTCACTCTCTCTTCTCTCTCTTCTTTCTCTCTCTTTTTTCTCTTTCTCTCTCTCTCCCACTTTGAATCTTCATCAATCCAATCTCTCACTTGCATCAGCAATTCCGGTGTCGTGGAAGACGAGAAGTTGACGTTGACAACATCCATGTCTTGTTGAGAGCGGAGGGCAGCCAAGAGAGTCATCGTCTTTCCTGTCAACCAAGAAGGTTCTTCCATTTCTAGTCCTCCTTTGTTTTCTCTCTTGTTAGTGAGTTCCTCTTCAATTCGTCATTCTAACCAGATCCGGGTGGTCCGCAGAGAACGAGAGGCTTGTGCTCGCTGAGCCAGGCCGAGAGCAGCATTTCGTGTCTGACTGTGTCGATGGTCGGCACGACCAGGTCAGAAGCTGCCACTCGGTGTGATTCAACCTGTAATGGATCACAAAGACAGAGAGAAATAGAAGAGTGAGAGAAATTGAGAGAGAGAGAGAGAGAGAGAGAGAGAGAGAGAGATAGACAGGCAGAGAAGAGGGAGCTGACTTCAATCTGCGGCACTCGCGATAGCCACGGCTGCCAGTCGCCAGTGAGGGTGACATTGTAGTCAACGATGGGCACCTGCAGAGACTTCATTATCTACTCCTTCCTCCTCTCGAACTGTTACAACCTGCTCATTGGGTGGCAGCTGCACAGTGGAAGTGCTGCGGATGAAGTCAGAGAGTTCCTGTCGTCCCTTCCACTTCGTGTCTCCCGCCATGGACCAGACGAGGTTGCAGAGCATGCTACGAGTCACGAATGCTTCGATCTGCTCGGCCTGCCAAGAAAGAAGATAATGGATCTGACCATTGGCAACGAATACAAGTACATTCATTTCACAAAGCCCTTACCGGCACAGGAAAGTCGATCTGTCCAGCGTCGTTCTCGACCATCTGGCGTACAGAGTAATTCATCATAGCGAAGAAGGAAGAGAGGAGTCGTTGGCTGGTGGCAGTCATGATGTGTTCCATGCGAGAGAGAGCGAACTCGAGCACGGCAGCCACGAGTCCATCCGGACTGAGATGGGAGGCCAGGGCAGAGGCAGCAGTTCGCTGCACGGCAATGGTGCGAGGCGGATTCGTCTCCTGAAAAAGTACGAATCAAAGTTATTATGGAAGACTGGAATTCCTCACAACTTGGAATATATTAGCTCGAGTATATAATTCAAAATCATCGAATACCCGAACTAATCAGAAGGATAAGTAGAAGCCTAACCGAAAGTGGCGTGAACGCATCATTTTCGACAGATCGGCAGCGGAGTCTTGAGAGGTAACCGGCCAGGAGCATCTCAGTCGTGACCACTTCCTCCGAGAACCAAACCATTCCACAACGAGATACCGTCGCCAGAGTCGCGTACTTCAGGTCCGACACTTCGAAGATGATTCGTACCTGCAAGGATACTCTTCAATCATCTTTTTTCAAGATTTGTTTCAACCGATTTAATTAAATGGTACAAAAACCCCTGCAAATAAAGCGGAAAAAGTCGGTGGCTCCCATTCCATGAATGTAATAAAAGTTTTAACAATTAGGGAATTTCTAAGCGCAACAAGACAATAATTTTAATGAATTCCTCTCAACACCAATTTTACGAAACTATCGGCTTACATTGGGTGGAATGGCGAGTCGTTCTCCATTCGGAAGAGTCAGGAGCTTGTTGTCATCGAGAACGGAGTTGAGATTTTCCACCCATTCTGGGTCGACATCTCCATCGAAGATGATCCATTGCCGGCGAGAAGTTTCTCCACGGACGTTGTCGATGATTCTTTAAAAAAAAAGAGTTTTACATGATTTACCGCTCTCATAATCAGTAAGATCTCGAATAATATCTCAATGTAAAAGAAATCGGCTCACTAAAAGCCTGAATGAATGAACTATGCTGACCTTCGAATGATGGAAGTGAATAGTCCATCCGTCCATTCTCGAGTGTTGGGATCCATGACTCCGTAGAGGGCGTCCTTGCTCATTGCCTTCGCGTCGATGACATGCGCCACTCCCTCCACCTTCTCCAGTCGCTCCAGAGCCTGCAAGTTACATTCAATATATCTCACGCTGTCATAGTCTAACTTGAAACGCAACATTAATGATATACGCTTACAAACCTTGAGCAGGACTTGCCATGCCACCGTCTTTCCGCTGCCACTCGCACCCACCAGCATCAGACCATGATTGAGATTCGTGATCTATAACATTATTGCTCGCTTTTGTCTCGTTATTCGCAGACAACTCTCATAATTCTGATGTAATATAATAAAAATTAAGAAAAAGCAACGTCTTCTTGTCAAAAGAAGTAAGGCTCGCGAACCTGGCAGAGCTGGAGCACCTTAGCGAGCCATTTTCCACCTAGGTCGGACTCGTTATCGGAGTGGCAGAGAAGTCTCTCCTCGCACACTGCAGCGAGCTCCGCGCGCAATCTTCAAATACAGAAGAATTCTCGCCTTTCAATTGATCAGGAAAATTGAGGTTGTTGACGAAAACCAAAACTCAAAGCAAGATCGGTATCACAAACCATTTAGAAAAAGTGAAATAAAATAAAATAAGTACAAACTCGGTCATGTCATTAGGAGTGTACTGGACGGATGGGAAGACATCGTTGAGGAGAGAGTGGAGGAGGACAATGTCTTCCGAGACTAGCTTCGGCACCAAAGTCTCGCAGACTGATTGGATCAGCATCTCAAATATTAACGTCATTTACATCATATCTGAGTCAAATAAAGCATAAACATTTGATAACGATACATTATTTAAATGACAAATTACGCCGGTACAGTTCGCACCCTCGTGGACAACTGACAAGGTCGCAATCCTCGACAAACACCAAGAAAGCCTGACCTTCTGCTCGTCAGCGTCGTCGAGACTCTCTTCAGGAGCCTTGGCAAGTCGTTCTCTCTTGATGTTTCCAGCAGACACGAGCACGTACTTCAGTGCTCGCAATCCGAAATCGTAGTGGCACTGCGCCGAAAGTTGCTCCTTGCACAGGCTGCAATTGCGGCATTCGACAATTCATATAAAATTACATCATTGACCAATTCACCGCATTATGATAATTTTCCAAAAAAAAAATATCTAAATTAAGCAAATAGGGATATAGATAACAAATGTCGAGTGCCCTGACATGAAAAGTGGGACAATCTTGTTGGCGAGGGTCTCGGCAGAGCGGAATCCTTGCGAGAAAAGCATGACTTGTGCAATCAGTTGTCTGGAAAATTGGGCTTTTTAAAAATTTTATTTAAGTTCTTAATTTTAATTTGAAAAAATAGGAATAACATTTGAACCTGTCGGGCTGTGTCATGGCGAGCGAGCGGAAGAGCTGCTTGAGATTGTCAGGGAGGTTGGAGCGGCCAGAGTAACCAGGGTTCATCGTAATGAAGATGCCGATGTTCGCATTGACATTCAGCCGCTTCCCGACGAGGTCCACTGACATGTCACCGCCTGGAAGGAACATTCTTATACTTTCATTTCCTCATTTTTATAGTTCGTACTCCAGTTAAAAACTCAATTTTTTTTTGCATTTCGAAGACATTATCATTGATAGATTACAATATCAATTACTATGACTTTGTCTGCTTCAAATATTGAAGATCTCGAACCAGATCGGACAGCCTCTTGGATGGTCTGAATCTGCTGGGATACCGCAGAGAGCATACGCTCCTCGAGACGATTGAACTCATCGAAGCAACCCCAGGCACCCACTTGGCACAGACCAACCAGGATACGACCCATCGCCTACAAGGAAAGAAGGAGAGAGGGAGAGAGAGAGAGAGAGTGCAGAAAAATTGAGATCTATTCTACCTAGAGCATTGATTGCACATTATTTTTTTAAGTAGGAATTGCTAGTTTGAATTGCAGTCTTGCCATCTTTTGGGGGCCAGCAAGCACAAATAACAGCAGAGAGACAGGAGATGGGAGTAAACCTGGAAGTCGAAAGTCTCATCGCAATTGAAGACGAGAACAAAGCGGCCGAGTTGGTTGCCGAGTGCCTTCACCGACTCCGTCTTTCCAGTTCCGGCCGGCCCGAAGGGACTGCCTCCCATTCTTAAAACATAACCAGATGGATTTAGAGTAAGTGTTTTTTCATGCACATCAAAGACAAAGAAACAGATTCCTGGACATTCTAAGAACGACAAGAACTCACCTGAGATGTAGAGCTTGCGTCATTGTGAGGTAGCACCGATCTGTCAGTGGCGTTCGCACAAGTTTCTCCTGAAAAACCCGGCATTCTTCTTTTTTTTTTTAGCAAATTGCAAGCGATCGCTAATTTATGTGAAAAGGATGAGAAGACAAACCTGCATGCCGAGATACTCGAATCCGTAGTGGAAGTTGGCATTGGCAATGCGCACAATGCAGCAGCGAGTCTTGTCCGCCTGCTTGAGGTCGATGTAGTAACGCATCACCTGAACATGACATGATGTATAGTTCTGTCTGCTGGAACTATGCCGAGGGCAATGCTTGGTTGTCTAATACATCAGCAAGTCTAACTTTCTGCCATGCAAAGTCCGCACTTGACTTGACATCTGCAGCAATGAGAAGGCGGCAAGTGTCCCTCTTGTGGACCAGTTCAGTGATCTATAAGAAAGAACAATAATACAAGTTTGTCTTTCCACAATCATCAAGAACTTTTTGGCCGGACAAACAAAGAAGCATGGCTAGTTAATTGGCTAACGAGCTGCTCCATTTTCTTTCTTCTGAGAACTGGCTGGTCAGTGAGGACGCAGTCGGCAAGCATTGCTAGCATCTTGTTCACTGCATCTTCAACTCCCGCCGCATTCCTTGAACAAAAGATTGCTAACTAAAAGTAAGATAACTAAGTCCACTGACTTTCCATCCGCCAGCGCAGTCTCCACTTTGTTGCTCCACCACACATCCGCGGCCATACTCACGACTTGGGCCTAGAATAGATCAGATTATCATCCAAATGCATCTACTTTGATCAGACTACTTACATATTGAATAGACAAGCATCTAACCGGGTACTGGTCAAGCCACTTGCAGTACTCCTCCACGTTGATGTCGTCCGTGTTGAGACGAGTGAGAAAAACGACTGCGTCAATGAGAAGAAGAGCGAGAGTTCGCTGCATCTCCGACTCCCTGAATTGCTCTCACTGCTGTATTCCACTTTTGTTGTAATAATAATAGAAAAGAATATCAGTGCTCTTATCCAAAGTTTGTAAAGAGAAAGAAACATCTATTGAAGTTTTCCGCCCTAAACATTCCTTTTAGAAGTTAAAAAGTCTTTCTTGAATAATTATTTAAAGAAGGAGAGAAGCTGCCATATCCTGAGAACACAACAACCAACTGACAATGCAAGCAGCCATTCGTTGATTCTCACACCATTTGTAACAACGACGGAGGCCAGCTGGACACATTCGCCTTCGCGAGACAGAAGGGCAGTTACCTGGAGGGATTCTCTCTCTCTCTCTCTCACTCTCAACCTTTCTCTCTCACTCTAACCGTCTTATCCTCCTCGTTGATCTCGATAGCGTTGACTCCGGCGAACATCTTCTTAAGGTGCTTCTGCAGCCTCGCGATGTCTTTGCTGTTGCCCATGATCTCGAGGAGATCTTCATCTCCAACGAAGTAGAAACGAGGGAACGAGCTCCGTTCTCTCTCGAGATACTCGCCCAGTGCCTGTAATAGACAAAAGTGGCTATATCGATGCATTCAATTAAGATGTACCTTCTGGATCTTAGCCAACATGTCCGCCAGTCGCTCGAGAAGTCTTTGTGTCCCTTGCATTTGGACAACATCCAAGATGCGGGGAGAAGCGGTCACCTACGAGTTTATTATGTTGGTTCATTTATTTTCGCTTTCTCAAACAGTGTAATTACTTCAACGTGCCAAACAACATACCTTCTTCATGAGAGCGACAAATTCGGTGGATATCGATGAGAAGCGTGAGGATTCCACAGGAAGCAGAGTCGCAATGTCGGCCGATCCAGTGAAGAGCCCCTCCAGGTACACCCAGCGGCGCTGCACGTCGATCCACACATCGAACATCGCAGAGATTCGATTCAGCTTGTCCTCCCAGCTCAGAGCATCCTGCGAGGAGAAGGAATGTATTAAGAGATCATGAGAAATTAGGGTGCGAAATAAAGAGAGATTAGAGTGCAAATAAAGCTCATAGCAAGGATAAGAGACAAATAAGTTTAAAAATGAGTCAAAAAATTTCCATCTTCTTCAAACATTTCGTCAAGAGTTATCATTAAAACTTTGATATGCTTCCCCTCTATCCAAAGAAACGATAGTACCTCCTCGAACTGCTTGTAGTAGGGGCTGAGCTTCATGGCTGCCAGACTGTTCTGGTGCTCCTTCAGCTTGTTGAACAAGTCGTCCCATCCCTTGATCAGTCGAGTCTTGTTCTGGTAGTTTATCAGCTCTACTTCGTAGGCAAGCCAGAACTCACGCATCTATAAAAGCGAAACTATACATGTTCAGCAACTTCGAAAATAAATATATACTGATCATATAACCAAGATTCTTCATTTGAGAAAGAGAGAAAGAGAAAGAGAAAGAGAAAGAGAGAGAGAGAGAGAGAGAGATGCAGAAGAGAATAGTTAAAGTGGAAAGAGAGAACTGAGGAGAACAGCGCTAGGGAAAAATATGGCTGCAAGTCGTGCCTGCTTCAGGAACTCCTCGAGCGCCAGTTCTCCCTGTGCGACAAGGAGAATCTGCTTGATGGAGTGCTCGTGTCGCTGGATGTCCGCATCCCACACCTGATATCTCTTATTATTATTTCTATACAAAAAAAATTCACAGAAATGTACGATGACTCTCAAATCACAGCTGGTAAAGTAGGTCTTGCCTGTCCAAGGGAGAGATCTTGCAGATTCCAGTTGACGCGGAGCTCCTTCATGAGCTGCCTCCAGTGCCGTTCCTTCAGCGCCTCCGACTTCAGTTCCACCACGAGCATATTCATCTCAAAAATTCATTCATCAACTTTTCAAATTAGACTATTTCGTATGAAGCATTAGAATATTCGGAAAGAACGTCAGCGTAAGTACAGAGAGGAAAATAGTGTAGAAGCGAGTAAAATACACTGTTGCTGACCTTGGAGTAGCTGTGCATCATCTGCTTGGCGTACTCGTAACTCTTGTAGCTCTTGTACTTGACGGGAAGATGCTTCAACTGGTTCACCAGTTCATCCAGCGATTGACGAAGCTTACGCGGTTGCACCGACAACCATGTCTTCTCCTTCATCTCATCCAGCGAAGAGTAAATCGGAGAGAGAGCCTGAAGTATGCGTTATATGATGAAGCTCTCTGTTTGCTTATTATTCCGCTACTGGTAGTCACGGTATTGCACTTCCAAGTATAATATTCAAAGCAAGGAAAATAAGTGTTGCTCCATGATCTGACCTGCCAGACCCCCTTGAGATCGGCGAGTTCCTCGCCGGCCACTCCCAGCTTGTCTGCATCGAGTGGAGCTCTCTCAGTCAACTCGAGTGCTGCTCTTGCTTTCCTCATCTTGTCCCTGTCGTCTTTCAGTTTCTCCAGCTTCTGCTCGTAGCTGGCGAGCAGTGCGAGGGCTTCGGCAGGTCTGAAATAGCCAGTTTGATAAACATTGTATTGTTTAGGTTTTACGAAAAGAATTTATCAACTTTTTCTCGAGTTATAATGCCGAGATGAAAACTAAATAGAAGAAGTTATTAACAAAGATCGCGAAGAAATGATCTCGTTTGAAAAAGAATTAGAGTAACCTCTGCGCCCCTTCAACCGGCTTTGCCTTGTCCCACTCCTGGAGAGTCTCTGTGAGTCTTCTCTCCACCAAGTCGTCCTCCTCCTTGATCTTTGTCTGCAGATTGGAGATCTGCGACTGGATGGCCGAGTCCTTCCTCTGCAGAATATCCGAGAGGGCACTCCATTCTCCGTCCACGTTCTCAGCGTAGAGCCACGATGTGGGGAACTGGAATCTCTGCTGCGACAGAAGGCGTTGGGCTGACCGGAACTGTTCAACCTGAGGACAGAGGAGCAAATTAACCATAAAAGTAATATAAGATGGGCCAAAAATCAAAACACGTCTAATTTTTTATTTCGCTCAAGATCTCACAATGAGATCACAATTCAATATAACTGATATCACTTATACTTTGAACCAACGAAAAGGGAGTAAGTATGCCAGCCTAACCGTCTCTTCGCCGACTTTAGTCTGCTTCTTGAGCATCTGGACATAAGTAATGAGCTGCACAGCATCCGATGTCGTGGAAGAATCCACTCCTTGTCCCTCCAACTCCGATCGCCACTTCGAGATGTTCTCGTAGAAAGTGTGCATCTCTCCACCCAATTGTGCACCAAACTTGTGAAGAACCTGCCAATTACTTCACCATAGTTTATGAGTTCCTTAACAATAAAACAACAGCGCACCTCCTTGTGCCAGTAGTCGTACTTGAGGGTCACTTTCGACTGCACCTTCGCGTAGTCCACGACGACCGGGAAGATTTCCTTTAAAAAAATATCTTTAAATTAGAATAGGCAAATAACTTGTAACCTTCTTGGTGTCTTGAGTGTCAAAGATGGCGCGCGACTTGCGGATCTCGACGAGAGTTCTCATCCACTTCGAGATATCCGATCCGAGTTTCTCGTAGACCATCTCGGATTGCAGGTCCCAGAGTGCTTGGTAGCACAGCCACTCGCCCACGTATGCTTGCACCTTCAAGCAAGCATTCAATCCACGCTAAACACAAGTAACAGATTCCGTACATCTTGGATGATCTTGTCCACGGCCGTGTACGCGCCATCCAGAATGGACAACCCGCTCGGCAGCTTCGCCAGCACATCCTTGTAGGTGCGGACGGAGCTCGAGCCTATTGCGAGCTGCAAGGAATCGCTCATTCACCTTCTCATTTCCTTTATTTCTCTATATGCTCTACTTCCTTATCCCCACAAAGAGCATTTTGCCTGCTTTGAGAATGCAGCCTCTTTTTCTTCAACATCAGATGTCTAAAGAATAAAGACCTGATAGCGTGTGCTGGAGATCCTTGGCTGCGCAGTGATGACTCCGTGCCAGCAAACGAGTTGTTCCAGGAGACGGGCCTTGGCCAATTCGATCGATGGTTGAATGTAGATCGTCTGAGCCGTGAGGCGTACCTAAACATTCAAAGTAGGAATGATGAAAGATGGACTGGATGAAAGCACCGGCAGATACCTCAATGAGGACGTGCGCGATATGCGGGAGAGCCACGTTGTTCTCGCGCGCCTCCTCCGCTTCTTCTGAATTCAAGAAGACTGCCGTCCACAGGCGAATCGCCTCTTCGACTCGGCGAGCCAACTTCGCTTCGAGCTGCAGACAGAAAGGCACGTCAACACATGGTGAGTTTTCTTTCTTTTGTTCAGGCTGCTCTTCTAATTGAAAGGACGATATCCGATATAAGTAGAAATAAGGAAGAAAGCAGCACCTCCTTGTCCAGCCGGTCGACCCAGACTTCCAGGTTGGAGAAGTTGCCGAGTGAGAGTTGGTCGATCGCCTTCTGCAGGCCACTCAGATGCGATTCGATCACCTGAAATTGAAACAGCAATATAACTTATTGGTGAACTGAAATACAGTCAGCAATTAATAAATTGTGGGAGAAACTGCTTTCTTTGTCGTGATTCTCCTCTAGATCATTTCAATTAAAACTCTTACCTGCGGCGCGTACTGGCAAGTCTCGAGAGCGGCCATGTGGCTGTCGATCCTCTCGATAACCCCCATGAGCTCCTCCACTTTGTTCTGGTAGTTGTTGATGATGTCTGCCATCTTCATCATGTACGGCTCGATCTTGAAGGAGTCCCACGTCAGCAGGTTGCCCTAAAATGACAATATATTTCACGATTGCAATATTTCACATTAATCGCACACAATAGATAACAAAAATAAGCAAAAAAATAAGACTTGAAGTTCGTATCTTATTCTCGTAAAAATAGCACAAGTCTCTACCTCAGCGATGATCGACTGGATCTCCTTCTTGCTGGCTGCCATGAGAATGTCTATGCCTTTGCGCAGTGCCAAACGTTCGTTCATTGCCTCATACCTGACAAAAATCAATTTCGCCCAATAAGCAACATTAGACTCTTTTATTATTATTAAGGAACACGCTTGTTGAAACAATTACCATAATACATAATTAGTACCTTTCCCGCATCATAACCTCGGATAGTCGTTAAAAAAAAATCATATTTTTCCATCTACTAGTTCACATCCGCTACCTGATATAAGCGGATCACTGATATCACTGAATCATGTATAGAATCCCAGTTGCATTTGTCCCCTAATGCTCATTTCCTCACGTCTGCATGCATTCGAGGAGAGCAGTGGCGTGTGGATAAAGCTGCGAGGCTGTGTGGGCAGCGTTCAGAATCTTCATCGGCACACGGAAGCCCATGCCGCGCAGATTTCGAACCTGAAACACAACAATAGCAGGGCTCTTCATTCTTATCCTTTCCATTAAGTTAAAACACGAAAATTATACTGTGTAAAATCACCAATGGGTTTTTATACACTGTGAAAAACCCCACCTCCTTGTGAAGCACAATGATATCCTTGCTGAAGTTGACTTTGATCTGGAGTGCGAATTTGCCTGTAAGGAAATAGTTTTATTCATGCATACTTCGATCTCGTATCGATTTCTACAGCTGTCAATCTTTTTGTTTTTCTTCGATTACTCTATCCTCAATCTCCAATAATATTCTGATCGTCTCACCAGCTCGCGGAACTCTTTCGATGGTGAAGATCCGTCCAGGAATGTTCAGCTCCTTCGTCTGAATCGACGCAACCCAACTGTCGAACAACTGCTGCGTGTTCAGCTTTGCTCGGAAGTTATCTCCATCCGACTAAAACTTCAACTACCGTAACCAGGAAGAACCACAAGCAACATAAATTCTTAAAAGAAAAAGTGACCTTGAGCTGCCTTCCGTCAACATGATTCTCCCATCCTTTTCCAAGGACATCTTCGACCCTCTTCATGTAAAGCTGAAGCTGCCGTTCGATTTGTCTGATCCAAATGATTCTGGCTGAGAAAGGCGGGATATCGAAAGCGGGAGTCACAATCTCACGCCGTTTCTCCATCGTGTGCCGGGTGAACTTTTGCTGCAAAATGCACATTTTTAAATGTTTCTTTTGCACAATATTGCCTTGTGGCAACTTCATTTCATATGCAACTAATTCCGTTACCGCCAGAAAAAAAGGTTGATTTATTCAACATACTGTCATTTATACTCTGATAATATTTATAATGGTCGAGGTCGACCTGAAGTTTCTCGATATCTTCCTTGACTCTCTGAATGAGTTGTGTCTGGTACTCTCGGATGGCTCCACGGATGTGAGGGCGGACAAAGAGAGCGTTGTAACGAGAGAAGATTGCGAACATCTCCTGCGCGTTTCGTGCAGCTGAAGGATAGGAATGCTACAAGTTTATCAATGCATTCAAATCTTCTTCTTTCACTTCTTTTATCAAATTGTTTAAAATCATTACAGCAAATAGGAAAATACTTTAAAATTCTGATAGAAGATTCTAAAGAATGCGAGCCAGACTCTTCCCTGTTAGTTCTTATTAGAATACAACTAGACAACGACCTCCAAGCTGGTCTCTGAGCCTCGCAGTGATTGCAGTCTCAACTCGCTCGATCTGCTCTTCGTATCTCCTGACTGCACTCTCCCATTGGGACGAGCCTTCCGGAGTGACATCCAGGCAGTCCACCTCCTACCAACACAATTACCATATTCAGTGGTTCGAATTATACATTCTAAGATAACGGTCCGACCTTAACTATCTCGTAAGCAGTGTGGATGGCTTCGGAGGCATTCTCAGCCGAGTCTGCTGGGCCTGCGCCAGCGTCGACCACGGCGGAATCTCCGGCGCCGCCAGACTGGCGGAGGACGCGGCCAATCACGGAGCGAAGCTGCTCGTGCGAACTGAAAACCATTCCACTTATGACCAACAATGTTTCATACATTTCAAATGGGCTATATAAGATAGCATCCACAGAACAAAATCGTCACAAAATGATGAAATAAGGTCATGGGTCGTTTCATCATCAGTAAAATTGTCATATTCATATTATTTCCAATTGCAAAATTTTTCATTTCCACGTTTCACTTAGCTAGGCTTAACTAAAGTGAAAGTAAATTAAAACATACCGTCTGAAAAGTCTGAGTGCGGAAAGGCGAGTCTCCAGCTTCTTATGTTGTGGATTGATCTTGCGCGGGCCAATCTTGGACTGCTCATCTCGCTTCTTCTTTGCCAATTCACGCATTGTATTCGTGATTCTGGAAAGACGGTCATTTCAGGATATTCACTGAAATGAGGAAGATTATAAGTTTTATTTTCCTCTTCAAAAATAAACAAACTTCTCGTTTTGCTCATCCCATTTGCTGAAGACTCCGAAGCACTCGCTCATGAGAGCGTCGAACTCGCCCATGTTGATGTTCATTAGCTTGCGCTTCCCGAGCACCTTAACAACGTTCGTTAAATTTAAAATTCATCTTTCATATTCACTATGAGATTTAAAATAACTTACAATACATTTATTCAAAAAAACCCCCATCTATTTCGATCAAACCTTGAGAATCTGCGTGCAGACATCTCTGGAGATGGCTTCGATGAAAGAGAGAAGTCGCTGGAAGGGATACTTCGTCTGGCGGGCTTTCTTGTTCAGGTGAGAGAAGACGGCCACGACTGCCGTTCCAATTCCAGCCAAGTCAGACGCAGCCATCAGATCGTTCAGTGGCAGATCCTGCAGCCAAGGAATGTCTAATTCAGCATTCATATTTTTCATTTAATAAAAAATTCATTAAACTTAAAATTGATATATTGTAACCATGGAACTCTGGTATACCAGCAACATACCTTCATCAGTTGATTGTAGTCGGTGACAAGAGCCATCGCTTGCTTCAGTCCTGCAAACATCAACTTTTAAATGTACAGTAGAAATCCAGAATGTTGTACCCGTGTCGGTGTCGAAGGATACGGTAGCGTGGAATCGCTTGCCGGCCTTGAGTGCCTCAAGAGTGAGACTGATCTCGTCCGAGTCTCTCTTCTGCTGAATCTTCTGAATTGCTCTCTCGAGGTTGAACCAGAATCGCATCTCCTGCAGGGCAGTCCCGGAGCTCGCGTCCCGGTCCAGCTTTGTCACCTTCAATGCATTTATTTAGGATTTATTTACGCCATCAATGATTTCATCGACAACCTTCTGAATCTCCTTGATCCATCGATTGACTCCAGTCTGCAGCGAGTTGAGAAAGTCAGAATCCTCGACCATTCCTCCGAGGTCAGCAACCTTGAAAAGGCAAGCCACGGTTCTCATCTTCTGGCCTCCCGAATACGAAAATTACACAACTAAGGGTCCGACCTTGGCTTTTTCCTTCCGTTCGGCAGCTCGTTGAATAACCGCAGCGATGTGAGGATTGATTGAGAGGTTAATCTCGGGGATATCGATGTTCTGCTGGAGATGGAGCAGTGCAACCTGGAATAATATGAAGTTGCAATACTTGTTTCCTTTTCTTAAATAAACTAATGTTTGGGAAAGTCTGGAATGATCTATCTCGCTGTGCAGCAAAATACTTCATATCAATATTTTATTTCCATTCCGAATGACAACTCGTACCTCAGCCTCATTGAGACTCTTCTCCACAGCAGGCACGAGCTTGTCTCCGTCTCTCTCGCCCTTTGCTGCTTCCCTCGCAGCCGACTTGAAGAAAGGAGTCATTGCCTTCCCGAGGAGTGCCATCAGAGTCTCGTACGGATTTCCCTCATCCAGGACAACGATCCGGATCTGACACAAAATACTATACTGACTTTAAATAAACATATGAGTAATAATTACAAGAGAACTAAAACATATGCCACATCTACTAGTCATGAATTAAAAATATATAAATCACATTTTCGATGAGATAACAATACCTGGTCTCGAACAGGCTTGTCCGCCTCGAGGACTGTGCCTCTCTTTATGAACACCACATTCTGACATCTCTCCGAGCGGTAGTCCACCTCGTTGCGGGCAATGTAGGAAACTGCCAACTCCTCGTCGGCCTCGCCCCCATCTACAGTATTACATCTATTCCTCGGATATTTCAAGAAGACGTAAACCACTGATACTCCAACAAACCAGGAGTGCTAGTGCTCCTTTCCAAGGCCAGCACAGCCGACAGCGGGTCGGAGATGAACTTGGTGAGAGCGTCTTCCTTGTCAAGGGCAGCCTCGACTTCTGCCTCCCTCGACTGATCCGCCAGATTCGCAATGACCACTGATTTGACGAAGGCGCGAACATCCTCAGCCTGGGCCAATGCCACCTAAAAGAAATATATAGTGACGAGACAACGACAAAAAAGAACCTTCATCTTTGTATCGCTTGTGTAGTAAAAAGTGAACTAAAACAATTTTAGGTACTATTGTACTATTCCCACACCAGAGGTTGAAATTTTTTTCGATGGGGTGGGAATAGTACAATAGTACCCAATTTTAAGAGTGAATAAGTATATCTTCACATAATATCTTACTCGTGAATTCCCTCACTGCATTACCAGTACATATCACTTTGCATATCAATCATTTTAAGTTCAGAATATTTTATTTAAAGTGTGTCCATCTTAACCATCATGGTTTAATCCAAATGGCCTCGTAATGTGATCCTAATTGCAACGCTATTATTGCATCGTTATCTATTTTCGGCTGCCAAGGAGCAAACTGAGGTGGCCTTAGAATCTCAAACAGTGAAGGAAAAGAAAGAGAGTCACTAAGAAAGCAGGAGCGAGCAGAGAAAGTGTGAAAGAAACAAAGAAAGAGAGAGAAAGAGGGAGAAGGGAAGAGATACAGGTCGCGATCGGTCAATCAAAGCCAGAGAAGACAGAGAGAAGTGCGTTCTCGCTCTCTGTTAGTACAGCGGCAGAGGGAAGGGGATGTCCACAGTCATCCATTGATTACTGACAACGCGAACACATTCCCTCTTCACAGAAATAATTTCAACATACAATTTCAGATACAAAAATTGAACACAACCATAAATTCCAGAATAAGCTTCATAAAAGACTTCCCAGCAATTATTTTATAAATGCGAAAAACAGCGAACGGCTGGTTCGAGTAGAGCCAACATCTACAAGGATTTCTAATTGCCCGTCCTCCCTACCTCCTCAATATTCATATGAATAAACCTGACTAATGAAGCAAGATAAGAACCTCGATGGTAGAAGGGACAGGCGCAGTGCTCGACGAGCTCTCGCCGCCGCTCTCCATACTCAACTCCACTCACCGCTGCGCTGCTTTTCTTCTCTTGCAGCGGTCCTCAGGAAGGATAGCAATTTCAATTTTGCATTTCAATACAATACAATGAAGTACGGGATATGTGGGCTCCAAAAGTGAGTAACTACAGAGAAAATCGAAGAATGGAACAAATATCGAGCTCAAAAAATCACAAAAACCCTCCCCAATGAACGGGGGGATGGGGGGGGGGCGGTTGCGAAACTGACCCCTGGATAAAGGTTTTTAAAACAACGTTTTCGCGCGTTTTGAACGAGCAAGGGAATACAAATGCGCAGCTCCTCAAAGGCGTATCCATCTAGGACTCTTCTGATTTTAAAAATAATCGACACCAAAGTACACCGAAATTACTCCTCCTCTCATTTATTTTGTGGGGTTTTTCCTCAGAAATGCTGCGATGAAGTTTACTTTTTTATCTTTTCCAGGACAGAATGAACGATGGGGAGGACATCATCGAGGCGGAGAACGATAACGATCCCAAGAAGGACAAGCACAACTGGGGAGCCGCCGACCTCGAAAAGGTTTGTAAACATGTCTTCAAGTTTTTAACATTTTGTTCTCAAAGAACGAGTTCCAAAGTAATTTTTCGTAATTTCTGGCTTAGGTGAACGCCTTTGTGGATGACAAGGATGATGCAAAGGGCATGACAAGTGACAATCTCGGCAAGTTGATAGGCGGCGCCCCCACACAGGTTCGTACTTCTTCATTTATTTTAAACACATCAAGGCATTCCATGCATTTCTTTCTTGATATGCTCGTTCCGACTTTACATTTTCCTTTTGTGTGTGGGACATGACTGAGGAAATTATCCGTTTATGTCTGGGATGATTCATTCACATCATTATCTCATGGCTTCCTTCAGGAAGCTCGAGTCGTCAACGTCAGGAAAGAGGACATCCAACTGCTTGTTAACGAACTCGAGCTCCCGCAGGTTGGTGTTTTATATCATTTATTATATTCATTTGTTTTATATGCTACTCATTCAACAAGTTTTATTAACATTTGATTATGGTTCTGTTTAAATAGTGATGTTTAATTTAAACGAATAATCGTGAAACGATGACGACTATTTTGAGATATCATTTTATTGAGGTTTCTTCCTGTTTAGGTGCGAGTTCAACAGCTTCTAGTGGAGCACAACGGAGATGTCCGAGCGGCAATCATGTCTTTCATGGGTGCATGATCATTTTTTTCTAGTTTTTTTTCCTCAAGTCAAATGACCTGTTTTACTGTTATTGTTATCCTTTTACAATGCCGCAGAGTATAATTGCAAATTTCAAGTAACATTCGTTTATGGCACATGATAAACGAAATAATACTCAAATATCTATTGTTATAACAATTCATTCAACAATTCATAACAAAGTCGGGGGTTCTGTATTAAGTGTCTTACGCTCGATGTTGTCAAATGAACCGGTAACTTTTCCAAGAAGCTAGAATCAACGTGACCCCACTCGGACGTGGTTGAGTGTTGCGGCTGAGTGAAAGTCGAGTGGAGTAGATCGGATGATGGAAGCTGGAGAAGGAGTTGACGTGGACTTGTCGTCCTCATCCTCCTCGCGAGTTAGTCTACGAAGATACGGATGCTGCACAATGATCTCCTTCGAGTTTCTGGGCAAAAAACTAATTGTTTTTACTTTAATATCCTCACATGTAAAACAATTATTTATCTAAAAAATAGTTGTAGTTACCCGCTGTTTCATTTTGCATTCTTTCTTTTAATTTATTCAGCAGAAGGAGTCCCTGTATTCAATTGAATTTGAATGTCATAACAATGGAATAAAGTTGAACTGCCCGACCGATAGGTCTGCCACAGCTGGCCGATTGCCTTCGTGGTGACAATGTCCGTAGAATGTGTTCCGATCATTCGAAGAATGAGGAACAAGTCAGGGTTGATATAACCACTCACGAAGTCCTCCATCAGAGCCATCTCTTCTGGACGACAGTGCAGATATCTGGCAAAGAGGGTTTCAATTTTATAGTTTTCCAACACATCTATCACTCTGATTTACTCCCGTCTCATCTCTCTCTCAATCTCTCACTTTCCTCTGTTTCTTCTTTCTTCTTATCTATCTTACTCTATCTCTCCCTCTCTCTCTCTCTCACTACGAGATTCAGAAAGAACAACCTCCTGATAAATGCTCGTTTTCGTGAAGACATGCGTCTTGATAGAATGAGCTGGAGGAGATCGAAGAACGTGAGGAATGTCACGAGAATGATCCACCAGTACAGGAAGAGGAAGATCTTCTCGTTAAACATATTCAGAATCAGCACGCATCTGCAAGACACTTTTCTTTCTCTCTATTCTCTCCCCCCCTCTCTCTCTCTCTTTCTCTCTCTTTCTCTCTCTCTCTTCCTCTCTCTATCCAGTTTCTTGTTTTTCTTCCCTCTGTTCTCCAGTCTCTCTATCTCTCTAACTCTCACCATTACTCTATCACTCTGTCTCTTTCTGTCTCTCTATCTTTCTCTCAACAGTACTGAATGGAATATCGCTGCAGATTGCCAAGGGTCCGCACTTGGAAGTCGCACATCGCAATTCGTGGAAAGTTTCCTATGAAAAACATGACACTAAAAAGCAAAATAAAGCCAATTGTAAGTAATAACTGATATAAAAGTTTCGAACTTACCACTGAGTTCCCAGTCAGTGCCTGTGACAATGTCGTGAAGAATAGAAGCACCCCAGAGATGGTCGGGTTGCGCCAGGAATCTCAACTCAGTGTTTTTTCTTCTCTCCTTGATCTCCACCTCTCTCTCTCTCTCTCTCTCTCTTAGTCTGTCTCTCTCTCTCTGTTTCTCTTTTACTTTAAAGTGAAATGTACTTGTTCATCATGACGAACTGAAGAACATTATTCACGCAGTACATCATCTTCGTCAGCAAGTAGAGGCTGAAATTCGTTGGAGTTTTCGTGATCTTTCATTCAGCATTCATTCAGCACAAAAAAGGCATTTGATATTTGCCAGACGCCGTAAATGACGATTTTCCATGCTGATATGTGCATACATATGTATGTACATACATAGCTCACTCCTTCACACAGTTCATCTTTCCCCATATCTCTGTTCTCTCTCCATCTCTCTCTCCATCTCTCTCTCTCCATCTCTCTCCCCATCTCTCTCTCTCGATCTCTCTCTCTCTCGATCTCTCTCTCTCCTTCTCTCTCTCCTTCTCTCTCTCCTTCTCTCTCCATCTCTCTCTCTCCATCTCTCTCTCTCCTTCTCTCCCTCTCTCTCCATCTCTCTCTCTCCTTCTCTCTCTCCATCTCTCTCCTTCCCCTCTCTCTCCATCTCGCTCTCTCATTTTCTCTCTATCTCTCTCTTTCTCTCTCCTTCTCTCTCTCTCTCTCCTTCTCTCTCTCCTTCTTTCTCTCTCTCCTTCTCTCTCTCCTTCTCTCTCCATCTCTCTCTCCTTCTCTCCCTCTCTCTCTATCTCACTCTCCTTCTCTCTCTCCTTCTCTCTCTCTCCATCTCTCTCCTTCCCCTCTCTCTCCATCTCGCTCTCTCATTTTCTCTCTATCTCTCTCTTTCTCTCTCTCCTTCTCTCTCTCCTCTCTCTGTCTCCTTTACTTGCTGAGGTAGGTTCCATCCAGCTCGCCCATGCCTGCGTAGTGGGCCATCCTCCCGGCACCGCTTTTCCTGGCTCGTTGAAGTTTCACTCGCTCATCCAACTGGCTAGTGATCGACGCGATCATGCGCTCTTGTTTCTCATCCTCGAAATGAAAAGAGAGAGAGAGAGAAAGAGAAAGGGGGGGGGGAGAGAGAAGAGTGAGAAAAAGGGGAGAGAGAAAAGAGATATGTAAAAAACGAGGGGAGTGGGAAGTGAGAGAAAAAGTGGAAGCTGTGACCGAGAAAAAGGATAATCTGAAGTAAGAAAAAAAGCAAGAGATAAAATGGGAAAGAAAGAACATCTTCCTCGTCGGCCTTCATTGCAGAAAGCACTAGTCCTTCTACATTGATTCCAGAAGTCTTGCTGAGTTGGCCCCAGATCCGGGCTGGAAGATGGAAGAGACCGGCCTCGAGGGCCATGATGAATGGCACCCACTGGTAGTAGATCAGCTGCGCGGCCACTCTGCAATGGCATATCGTAGAATCTCTTTCAGACCTCGAATTCGGAAAGATCCAAAGGAGTGTGCCAATCGATGAAAGGAAGATAACGGACCTTTCCTCCAACTTCGTCGGCACTTCATCCTCCGGCCGCACCCAGTACGTGTTGTAGACGAAGCAGTAGCTCTCTGCGTACTGCTCCCATGCCTTCGTGAACTAAGAAGAAGAAAATGCCTATTTATTTCTCTTCTTTCTCTGTCAGTACGGTTTCCTCTTTCCCTCTCTGTATCTGTCTCTCCTTATTTCCTCTTTCTCTCTCTCTCTCTCTCTCTCTCTCTCTCTCTCTTCCTCTCTCCTTCTCCACTCTACCTGAGCGGGCACCCAACATTGCAAAGGTGCTCCGACGTACTGTTTGGCCGTAATGGTGACAGCCAAGAATACAATGATAGCAGCCGAGTAGTAATAGTTCAGCCGGTCAGTGCCGACTTCATCGCATCTATTTCAGACGATACAAACAATTAGGAATCGAATGCAAATGGTAATCTCAAATGAATATCAATAAGATCTCAACCTCGGTTTGATGGAGTTGAACGCGTTGCCGAGAACATTCATCTAAAGACTTTGCAGCAACCAAAAAGACGACAAGTGAGATTTACCTTTCCCTTGCACTCTTGTGCTATCCACAGTTTGACCACTGTTCATCCAAGCTTATTCTTTCTCTTAATCTTCCTCTTTTTTCTCAAACAACTTCTCCTTCTCTCTCTCCCTCTCTCTCTCTCCCTCGCGCTCTCTCTCTTTCTTGCTCTTTTCATTATTTTCTATCCTCCTCTGTTCTCCGTTAATAGCCCCCTGTAATATCCGTTACTCATATGGTAAACAGATATCTTGCATCGGTCTACTTATCACCTCCGCACATTACAATCTGCTCCCTGCTCGTCATTTCTCTGACAATCTCTCGCCATGCCACTCTTTCTACTTAAATTTCAAAGCTCCGAGAACATTCTGCACTTTTAGGTTAAACAAAGATTGCCCCTTTTATTTTCAGGCAAAGCGATTTCAGATTTTCAATTCTGTCATTTCTGTCATTAGATTCCTTTATCGTGGAATGAATGGATGGGGTAAGGATTGATAAGATAGAGAATGGATTGGGAGGAGGGCGTCGCCTTCTGTCCATAGTCGATGTCGAGATCGAGAAGGAGAACAGTCGCCTCAATTCAGCGATGAGCGTCTCTTCTCTGAAACTGGATACAACAGAAGTAGAGAGAAACAGAGGGAGACAAACAACAGTCCTTGAATAATGTTGTAATGTAAAGATTTATTAGAGCTCTCATCTATCTCACTATTTGCCATATATTTTTTATCTGAATATTTTATCTTTGAGTTCATATTATCTAGGACGAAAGACTATCGTGCGCGGAGACTTCTCATAACACAGGATTTATGACGATGTATCTATGTACAATAAAAGAGGTAAATCCTAAGCCTAAAAACCAAAATAGCGTCAGCGCGCTGCGCGCGCTGCCGCCAAGCTGTGACAGAGATTGCAAAAAAGTTGACGATAAAGAAAGATAGACGAGATAAATAAGAAAGCGAGCTCATCTTATATTCAGCACTTGAGAATTTCGCATAGCTGGGACCACTATTTATGCGTCTGATACTTATTGAACTTTTTTTCTTCCAGTGCAGAACATTTATGCACAGGAAAGCGTTATTTTCCTCATTTTTCATTTCCAAGTCAATGTTCCTATAAATAATAAAAACGCATTTTGCTACCAATTATTTAAGTACATATGTATGTATGTATGCTAGTTCATTATCTCCACGCTAGAAGCATTAGCATGGGTTTTTGCCTTTCTATTGTTATTACCGTCGCTCGCGGTCTCCAATTTCTCTTTATTTCTCTTCTTTTCTCTTATTTGTGTTGCATTTATTCAAACATACAAGTTTGGTCAGTAGGGATATGGAAGTGATGATCTGTCAGTGCTAGAGGGACAGCATGTGTACTGGGAGAACATGGGAGAGAGAAGGAGGGTGAGGAGGGAGACGAGAGAGAGAGAGAGGGAGGGAGGGAGGAAGAGGGAGACGAATCAGAAGACGACAAAGCGACGGCGGCGACCGGCTGGAGCTTCGGGACCCTCCATTCTCTCCCCCTTCCACACGTGACGGCAACTCGGGCAGGTCGGCGCAGCCTGCAGAGAGAGGAGAGAGAGGAGAGAGAGGAGAGAGAGGAGAGAGAGAGATGGAGAGAGAGAGAGGAGAGAGATGGAAAAAGAGAGAAGAAAGAACGGAAACGAATGTATCGGAATCATGATTCCGGTACACTACCGTGTACCAGAAAAAAGTCATAAAAATATACCATGTCCCTCTGCCTGCGGCGCATCCAGTCGTCGATGCATCTAAATGAAAGAATTAGCAACATCTTTTATTTTACCGTATATCGGCTTTTAGACCTTTCCCGTTCAATCTCTTCGTATTCGTCGTCTCCTCTTTCCCCGTGTCTTCTCCCTCCCTCTCTCTCTATCTACTTTTTACTATACTCCAATCCTTCTCTATCCCCCTTAGTCCTCTCCTCCCCCTCCTTCTCAATCTCCCTTACAATTAGTCCTCTTCCCCCTCCTCTCTCTCTATCATTCTTGCCCCACTAACTGGATGCAACCGATGGTTGCTTTGCAGAAGGCGCACCTGCCCTGCTCGACAAAGTCCTCTCCAAGACACACCACATGCGACTGCAGGGTCGCTTCCTAAACCACGCATTTTTTTTTTACTTTTTTTTCTATTATTAAATTGATTTCCTTTTAAAATCCATGAGAATTTAAACAGATGCAATTGAAAGCAGAATCGTGCTCCCTACCAAGCACAATCTCCGCGAACTCGAGGTCCCAGCAAACTGCGAACCCTGAACGGGATGAACGCTTAGCAAACCTTCTGTCCCTTCTTTGATCTCCCTTCTTTCCCCAGTCTCTCCTCTTTTTCTCGATTTCCCTCTTCCATCATTTCTTCCTCCCTCCATTTCTCTCTCTCCTTCTCCCTCTCTCTCTCACATTTTCGCTTCAAACCTTCATTGAGATCGGCTTCGTTCTGCTCCGCGTTGTCTTCTCTGGAGAGTGTGCGGCGTGGCGGCGTGCCTGACTGCGGCGTGCTCAGCCGCGGCGTTCCTGGCAGCGGCGTGCCAACGCGCATCGTACGCAGGGGGGGCTGTATCGAGAATCAGCGTTTTTTATACCCATATCCATCTGTCTTACAATTAAACACAATACATACTATTGCCGCCCTCGAAGCCGAAGAATTCGAAGAAAAAAAAACATTTTCGCCCGCTGGATGGAAGTACCACCAGAAATTGTCTCGTTTCCTCGAAAAGCCAATTCGAGTGTGGTGGAGCTACAGTACCCATCTGCGATTCTGGAGAGGTCGGCGACGCGCGCCCCTCTCATCCGATTCCGAGTCGCTGCTGTCAGAAACGTTGTCTCTTGGGGTCGCGATCGTCGCTTCATTCTGAAAACAATAAGAAGCATATGCAATCAAAGCATTGCTTTTTCAGATGGCATCATTATTAATGCTCAAAGGGTCCGTGTATGCACTACGCTGAATTCTGCGCCTTGGCTGAAAGTGCCCCGCGGAAGCAGCCAGGTTTGAACGTCTTCCCAGATATTTTTTTAATACTGGTCATTCTTTCTTTAATCGTCAAATCAGTCCAAAAAATCCGGAATGCACAGCTACTCAAATTTCTGAAAATATTAAGGACCTCTTCCTGTCTGGGGGTGGCCGAAGGACCTCCGTCTGAGCTGGGGGTGGCCGAAGGACCTCCATCTGAGCTGGGGGTGGCCGAAGGACCTCCGTCTGAGCTAGGGGTGGTCGAAGGACCTCCGTCTGAGTTGGGGGTGGTCGTAGGACCTCCGTCTGAGCTGAGGGTTGGCGATGGACCCCCGTCTACGCTTGTAGTGAAGTATGGACAAGGTCCTGAGATGCGCGGTGCCGGAAATCGAGGCCTGTCTCTGAATAGAAGAATCAGTAAGAATGCATTGACAAATATGTAGCATTAATAATTATTGTTGCTACAATTGAGAAAGCCTGCAGAAAGGTAGTAAGAGCATAATTATTAATTATGTATCTCAGCACTTGCCGAAACTGCTTCTGTTCCAGTCGCTTTTGCTTGCGCCGCTCAGCTCGTGCAATTTAAGTTGGGGTCCGATCTCAAAGAGAGAGAGAGCGATTCCTTCGAACAAAAGCAGTACTTTGACTTCAATATAGTTTCTTCTTTCGCAATACAATACCTAGAAAGAGTTCCCTAACATGAACAATATACGCTTTAGAGTGATTTTATACTTTAAAAGAGCAACGTGAGTACAAGGCCAATTTGCGCTGTAAATCGCTCCGAATTTTCCACTTCTGCATACTTCTTTCCATTGTGAAGTAGCCAAATCAAAAGATGTTGGCCGTTAATTCGTTCGAGGGCCAGATATTTGGGTATGGGATGTGGGTTCTTGGTCTCTCGAACCGATTCTTGCCCCTACTGGAGTCGTTTGAGTCTCCTGCCGTCGCCTCACGCGAGCCATGGCTCTGAAGTTGTCGTTGTCTAAAAGTACAAAAATGAACAATTAAAAATTTAAAAAATTGACGCAACAAATTCGCTGCAATTCACAATGGAGAACCACATTTAAGTCGGCAATATATAGTCTACAAAACATATGTTAAAGTTGTCCTTATTTTTTTTTTACTTTAATTCGAGCGGGGCCGGAG